>JAVRXN010000010.1:85343585-85943585 GCA_033556935.1 Timema podura
TATATTTTTAGCCACAATCACAAGATACGTGTCCATGTTTTAACCTGTCTCAAATAGATACATGTATCTGTTATATGGTATTTAATCTGTATAATAAAAGCCATGTCTGTCCAAAGTTTTTTTTTCAAACTTCACAAGTTTCAAACCTGAAACCTCACTCACTGATTACTTACCGATTACTTTTTACAGGAGGGTAGCCCCAGGGGGCTTTCAGTACAACTCGATAGTGTCTAGAGTTATAGATATATAATATTGACCTACGGAGCATGCCATATTTATGAGAAATATCTATAACCTGAAAAAAATAATATAGGTATCGATAACCTACATCCTGTTTCGAAAAATCCAAGCAAGTCCGTTCTACCAAAATATTATTAAACAGTAGGATTATGATACAAAATAAGGCTTCCTTCCAAAATTAGGTTATACCTAGAACTGAAACAATGACACCTTTAATCTATAATCAGCTGTAAAGTCAAATATAATGGATTATTTAGGCACAAAAAAAAGATAAGTGCTATATGTCATTGTGAACCGGTTTGGTTTCATTGCGTTAAGTGGTACATCATTTATCTACGTAAGGGTTTTTGTATTTGTCCTTATAAGGTAAGATAAAAATAGACGTGGACAAAGTATCAAAACATCTACTGATATCAATAATTTATTTTCATTACCAATGAATTTTACTCGTTATTTAATTTTATATATGAGTACTTATACCCCAGTATCTAAGTAAACAATCAAAATATAATTTATTAATTGAAATGTCATATTTTAGAGTCAACTCTCTGATATCGTAATTTAAAGTTCCCGCTACAACGTCTTAAGTTACATTTTGTGTTTGCAGTATTGATGTTATTTTAATGATACAAAATAATGAAATATAAAAAATTATACCATTATTCAAAATCTATATACGTACAAAAAAAAGCAAAGGATAAGTTTTTCTTTCATTTAATTGAGGTATTTAGAGTGCAATTTCGGAATCAACCGAATATATCACACGACTTTATAGATTAGCTTAAATCTAGAACCGACACAAAATCCAGCCTCTTGCCGTTAATTCGTCACTGTGAAAGTGTAAACTCACATTTCATCAATGATGAATTTTTCAGTCATGCTGAAAATCGAACCCGGGACCCTCAGCTCAGTAGAAAGACACACTACCGGCAGAAGTAGCTAGTATGCCGCATGGGTACAGCACTGTGATTGGCTGCTTTTTATAGCACTAGCTCAGTACAGTGATGTTATATATTTATATCACTGGCTGAGTACAGTGCTTTCGAGTCCCCCCTTCAAGTTTGACCCCCTTCCCCCTCCATTTAACCTCTAGTTATTTCCATGACGACAAGGGGTTAGCGACCTGTTGTTCTCCTTCAATGTCGCTAAGATTTATTTCTGGAGGTTTTTTCCCGTAAAACTTCTATGTGGCAATGGTTTTTCCCTGATACCTCATACCTGTCGCCAGTTTGGCGGCTCGACAAGACAAGTCAGCCCCAATCTGTGTGACGTCATCATTGCGTGTGATGTCGCAACACTTCCCTTATATGTGGCACTGGGTTTTCCCTGGTGATTCATACCTGTCGCCAGTTTGGCGGCTCTACAAGACAAGTCGCCTCGATCTGTGTGACGTCATCATTGGGTGTGATGTTGCAACACTACCCCTTCTATGTGCTAATAGGTATTCTCTGATGACTCATACCTGGCGCCAGTTTGGCGGCTCGACAAGATAAGTCAAGATAGAAATAGATCGTAACATTGAAACCGTGAGCTAGTACATGAGGTCATTAACCCTGGAAACCCTCCCTTTCCCCTTCTATGTGGCAATGGGTTTTCCAATAACGTCAACGCACTGTCGCAATATTGAGGACTCATACCTGGCACCAGTTTGGCGGATCGATAAGACAAGTCGAGGCATAAATAGATCGTGACCTTTAAAGCGTGAGTTAGCACATAAGGTAATTGACCCTGGAAACCCTCCCCTTTCCACTTCTATGTGACAATGGGTTTTCCCAATGACGTCATCGCTGTCACAACCCTGATGAATCATACCTGGCACCGGTTTGGCGGCTCGACAAGACAAGTCGAGAAAGGAATAGATCACGACCTTGAAACCGTAAGCTAGTACATGAGGTCATTGACCCTGCCAACTATCTCCCCTTCTCCCCTTTCTATGTGGTAATGGGTTTTCCCTGATGACTCATAATTGTTGATAGTTTGGCAGTTCAACAAGTCAAGTCGAGGCAGGAATAGATCACGACCTTGAATGATGTCGCAACCCTCCCCTAGCAATGGGCATTTTCCAGTGATGTAATCCATCATTAGGGTGATGTCTCAACGAGAGAGAATTGACATACCTCTGATTATGCACAATCAAGGGCTCCTCTCCAAATGCAATGTTCTGTTAGGGGCCACTATCCACCCCCACAAAAGTCTACTAAAATTTGTTGTTTGGTATTGTCCATCGACATGCGCGGATGTAGGTATCCGCCATATCAACATGGGCAACTGTTGGCGGAGAAGTAAAGTAGAAATGTTCCAGCGTTTACGTGGAGTAATGGAGAGGGAAAACATTTAGTGAGCAGTATTGACAGTACACCTCAGCGGAGATTCGAACCCCGAACTCCACCACCATAACTAGATGAGTTACCCGCACACTTTCTGGCTAAACGGCTATGTATATTAATTATGATAGTGTGGTAGGGATGATTAAGAAAATGTGTCATCTTTTTTATCTGGAGGGAAAACTACCAACAGTTTACCCGGCAGAGATTCGATATCAACATCCCTCTACCAGAATTAGATGAGCATGACATTTAGACGGCGTGCCCACTGGGATTTGAACATCGACATATTTCGTGGGGATAGCACCGCTAATGTCTGTAGAATGGTCATCCAATCAGATACTTCCTTCCGGTGATTGAGAGCACCCCACATTTGCAAAGTAAAAATAAAAGGCAAAATCAAAAAGGGTTTGGCTGGTTAAATCTGGTCGACCAGATTTTCCGTTTGATATAATTAGACCAGGTAGAATGTGTACCCGCATTTGCTTGGGGTGAGAAAATCAATCTCAGTACGCCATAACCGGAATCCAATCCACAACCTCCCCTATCATAGCTAGATGAGTTACACACACCCTTTCTGGCTAAGCGTTTATATATTAACTAAGATAATGTGGTAAGGATGATTAAGAAAGTGTTCCAGCATTTTACCTGGAGGTACAACTACTAAACATTTACTTGGCAGTGATTTGATTCCAACATTCCCCAGCCAGAATTAAATGAGCCTGACATTTAGACGGCGTGCTCATAAGGATTTGAACCTCGATATCATTTGCACGGCTAATGTATGTTAGAACGGTTATCCAATCAAAGACTTCCTAACAATTGTTGATTGCACCCCGCATTTGCGAGAGTGAAAGATAAGGGGAGATAAAAAGTTAAATAACCTTCTTCACCTCTGACAAGATGTGTATTAATCACAACTTGTGAATGTGAGGAATGCCAGGCCTCCACCGTGGTTCGGATTCCACGTTAAACTGTAGTCCTCCATTTCATCTCACGATCATCTTACCATTACACATTAGCCTAAGTGCGTATAACCCGAACGGGTAGTAAGACGCGGTGATACTAATAATAAAAGTTAAAGCTGATCGACCAGATTTTCTGTTTGATATAATTAGACCAGAAAGAATTTGTACCAACATTTGGTTCGGGAAAACACTACAAGCATAACATTTACCTCTGCGCTATTAAATATTTCATGCTGGCAATGTTGCCACGTGTATATTGCTATCTCCTTCCTGTCTTTGACTCTTCAAGGATTTCCAACCAATATATTCTAGGGATTTTTTAAATGAATTAACATTTTCTTACTCGTTATTTTATTGACAAACATATATCAAGGTTCAAATCCTTATGGGCACGCCGTCTAAGTGTCAGGCTCATTTAATTCTGGCGGAGGATGATGGCATTAAATCCATGCTGGGTAAACTGTTGGTAGTTGTCCCTCCAGGTAAAATGCTGGAACATTTTCTTAATCATCCCTACTACATTATCTTAGTTAATATATAGACGCTTATCCAGAAAGAGTGAGTGTAACTTATCTGATTATGATGGGGGTTCGAATCTCCGCTGAGGTGTACTGTCAATAGTTCTCATTAAATGGTTTCCCTCTCCCTCATTCCACGTAAACGCTGGAAAATTTCTATCTTCCTCCTCCCTATCACGTAAAATGCTGGAAACTTTTCTTAATCATCCCTATCACATTATCTTAGTTAATATATATTAGCTTAGCCAGAAAGGGTGCGTGTAACTCATCTATCAATGATGGAAAAGGTCGTGGTTTTGATTCCAGTTCTAGCGTATTGAGATTGATTTTCTCACCCCAAGCAAATGCGGGTACACATTCTACCTGGTCTAATTATATCAAACGGAAAATCTGGTCACCAGCTTTAACCAGCCAAAGCCTTTTTGATTTGGCTTTTATTTTTCACTCTCGCAAATGTGGGGTGAACTCAAGCACCGGGAGAAAGTAACTGATTGGACGACCGTTAACAGACATTAGAGGTGCTAGCCCCACGAAAGATATCGAGGTTCAAATCCCGGCGGGCACGTCGTCTAAATGTCATGCTCATCTAATTCTGGTGGGGGGATGTTGGAATCGAATCCCTGCCGGGTAAACCCTCCAGGTAAAAATTGATGGCACATTTTCTTAATCATCCCTACCGCACTATCATAATTAATACATAGACGTTTAGCCAGAAAGGGTTCGTGTAACTCATCTAGTTATAACGGTGGAGGTCGGGGGTTCGAATCCTCACTTAGGTGTACTGTCACTAGTTCTCCCTAAATGTTTTCCCTCTCCATTATTCAACATAAACACTGTAACATTTCTATCTTACTCCTCCACCAACAGTAGCCCATGTTGGTATGGCGGATACCTACATCCACGCATGTCGACGGACGATACCAAACAACCAAATTTAGTATATTTTGTGGGGGATAGTGGCCCCCAACTGAACTTTCCATATGGAGATAGGCCCTTTATTGTGCATAATCAGAGCCGTGTCAATGCTCTCTAGTTGCGACACTACCATAATGATCGATTACGTCACCGGGAAAACCCATTGCCGGGGAGGGTTGCGACATCATTCAAGGTTGTGATCTATTCCTGCCTCGACTTGTCTTGTTGAACTGCCAAACTGTCACCAATTATGAGTCATCAGGGAAAACCCATTACCACATAGAAAGGGGATAGGGGAGATAGTTGGCAGGGTCAATGAGACCTCATATACTAGCTTACGATTTCAAGGTCACGATCTATTTCTGTCTCGACTTGTCTTGTCGAGTCGCCAAACTGGCGCCAGGTATGAGTCATCAGGGAAAACCCATTACCACATAGAAGGGGGAGAGAGGGAGTGTTGCGACATCACATCCAATGATGACGTCACAAAGATCGAGGCGAATTGTATTGTAGAGCCACCAAACTGGCGGCAGGTATTAGTCATCAGGGAAAACCCATTATCACATATAAAGGGAGTTTTGCGACATCACACGCAATGATGACGTCACACAGATCAGGGCCAACTTGTCTTGTCAAGCCGCAAAACTGGCGACAGGTATGAGGCATCAGGGAAAACCCATTGCCACATATAAGACCTACAGAGAAAAAACTCAAGAAAAAACCTTTGCGACATTGAAGGAGGACAACAGGTCGTTAACCCCATGTCGTTATGGAAATAGCCAGAGGGGAAATGGAGGAGAAATTTTCTCACGGATGTGGAAAGGGGGTCAAACTTGGATGGGGTGAGGGGAAAGCACTGCACTCAGCCAGTACTATATATAACAGCCAATCACAGCGCTGTATTTAGCCAGTGCTAGAAATAGCAGCCAATCTCAGCGCTGTATCTTTACGCCATACTAGCTACTGGCAGAGTTAAGTTGTCAGACTAGTAAAGGATAGTAAGAAACAACATTCTTGATATAAAACCCTTAAAAGATTATATTCTTAAAAATGTCCATATCTCGATATAAACCATGTATAGAATGCACAAGTATTAATTAATTCCTTATTTTTTTCTCAACTTATAGACATTTACAAATATTACTTTATTGATAATAGGAATAAAAGCCCTTTTTACGGTTAGGCATGAAGACCACTCTGTTTCATTCACTAAATTTTGCTCCAATGCTCTTATGCTCTTATGGGCTTGAATGGAAATAATTACAAGACACAAATTAATGGATGTCAATGACCATTGATTTTCTTGATTAAACATATTGCTCATCAGATTTTTATGTAATATATAAAATTTAAAAGATAAAATCGAACAAATTTAATTCTATGTTGTTTGATGACATAGTTAAGACTAAAATTTATGTTTCATCTAAAATATTGAATATAAATCATAAGCATTTCATTTGTGGAGATCCTCGAGTTATTTAGCTTACTGTACATATTTAAAACATTTAAATCAGACAACTTTAACTGTATGTAGTTTTGTGACATAGTTTGAAATTAATTATTTTGCCTAAAATATATAAGATAAATAATCTTTCCTGCATTTTTAGAAATTCTTGAATTATTGTAGGCCTACAAATTTAAAAAAAAATTGGGGCTCGTCTTGACAAATTTGGATAAACTGATTTTTAATGCATAGCTCAAGGATTTTGTAAACTACAATGAATATTATTCATTTTATATTTTAAACAAGAAAGAACGTTATATACCAAACTATATCACAAAATTAGATAAAACAACTTTAATTTCGTGTAATTTTATGATATGGTTCTAGTGTTTATTAAAATGGAACTAAGGGTTTAAATTTTAATTATAAAAACTTATCACTAATATATTAAACCGCTTATAATTATAATGATCCTTGTTTGAATAACCTTTTTTTACATCCCAAACCGATGATTACGTGATTAAGGTTTTGAGGCTTGTAATATATTTATTTTCATATATTTGATGTATTTAACGTGCACTTGCTGAACCATCTGATTATATCAGCACATGAGACTTTCTATGAGCAAGAGCGAAAGGGCTAACCAATTTTTGCGGGAAAGGTATTTTAAGATTCCTTTCTGGGTTCTTTTACATTCCACAATTAACATGGGAACGATGGCTTTACTTCCCCTCCGAGGGAATACGAATTTTTTATGGCCCAAGAAAAATCTATCAACCACGGTTCGGTTTGAACCCACAAACATCGGGTCTTGAGGCGACAACTTTATCCCAAGATCACCAAGGTCGATTCTAATATGATAAAATTAAACAAAAAGTTATGTTTGTTTAGCCTCAGTTTTTTCCTTTGTACGTAAGCAATTTTCATATTTTTAGGTTTATTGGTTTCGTAGTCATCCGCACAGGTTATCACGCAGTCTAAGGTGTAAAGCTTGCAAAATATATATATAATATATATATATATATATATATACACTAAAGTAAAAAAAATAAACGCCTGAGGTGCACGTATGATAGTTTCCCTAAGTAACTATACCAAGCTTAAGATTTAAATGGGGTTACGTTTGGCGGATACCCACACCGGCAATCACGCAGTTAAAAACATCAGGCTCAGGCTCTCAGGTATGTGTAATAGTCCAAACAAAAATTACCCTAAGTACTTAGGTTAATGCTATGTTTCGGCTTTCTATGTGTCTTGGTTTTTTATCTACCCAAATTGGTGATCACTATGTGTAATGCGTCAGACTCACTATGGGTGGGAAAAAAATTAAAACACTTCTAAGGTACGCTAGTACACACCCTAAAGATTTCTCTAACAACTTATGTAAAGTTTAAACTTTCTTGGTTGATCAAGTTTAATGCTGATAGTCTGACAGCACTGTGAGTACTATGACGTTTCACATAATTGAACCAAAGCGATTGAAAAACGTTTCTACAAAATGTGTGAACATAAACACATGTATTGAAACGATGTGTAAAACTATGTTTAACTTTATTAGTTTCAACTCTTCAATTAATTTTTTTACGACTAATTTGATTGTGTCGAAAATTTCGGAAATTTTATACGTATTTAACTATGTTATGTTAACAGGATAACACCTAGTTTTTATAGCTTTGGGCCTTAGGGATATTATATCGGTCCAAAGTTTCGAGATCGATTCTCCGTCAAGTATCATGTTTTAATTTTAACTGAATGAAAATAAACTTGTCAACTAGAATAATTGTATAAATACAGTGTTTATTTATGTTTCGCACATTAAAAAATTAACTACGTCACTATCCTAAAAAGAACTAGCTAGCTTAGATAGTTTTAAATAAGAATTTGCGTATGCTATAAAAGCGTTAATGCATTTTTTTTAAACTAATCAGCATAGCGTGTTGCCGGCGCTGTTAGTTGACAAGTTTTGGAACTCTATTCTCTTCAAAAAGTTCAGGGGATGGGATTCGTACAAGAAAGTGTGTGAGTCCCTATTCCTACTAATGTGTGGTGTCTCATTAAAGGAAAGTCCCGTGGTTCCCATTAAATACGAAGAGCTCTAAGCCCAATTTCTATCGTACATAATCTGGTTATGACACCGATAGAATTTCTTTTCTGATAATTATGTTTTACCCATAAAAATCCGTAGACGTACTAAAATAACTTTTTATTATTATTTGTTAAGAAGTACATTTTATAACCTAAATAAACTTTTTGGCCTATAAACAATTGTTGGTTTTCAAGGCCATAAACAAATAAAACCCGCTTCTTCGGCCACATGGTCTAAGGCGCTACTCTATCAATAGACTGGACTGCCAATGACGAGGATATCGTGATTTGATCCCGGTCGGGTGTACTGAGTATGTTTTTTTTTTCTAAATGGTTTTGCACCCCTTTCTCTACGCATTTGCGGGTACAATCCTCTAAATTCAACCTTCCTCATTCCTAGCCTATTAGTAATTAGTACATAAGAATGTAACCCGAATGGGTAGTGAGACGCGGTGCTAAATATAATAATAATAATAATAATAATAATATTTAGCACCGCGTCTTACTACCCGTTCGGGTTATACGCTTAAGTACTAATTAAGCTAATGGATTAGGAATTGTGAGGGATTGAATTTAGAGGAAGTGAACCCGCATTTGCGTGGAGAGGAGAATGGAAAACCATTTAGGAACCCCCCCCCAGTTCACCCGACCGAGATTCGAACCTCGATCTCCCCGTCCTCGGCGGTTCGAGCTCAACACGACTAGCGCGTTAGCCAACTACGCCACCGAGGCGGGTCTAAATATTATTATTTTATGTTGTTTTAGGGGGTATTTAGAATGACTGCCAAGTTAAATTCTTTATAGGAGGAATTATTTCAACTATTCCTGGATTTTGTAACGAGTTAGCCTGCATTACAATCGGGGTGTGCATGTACGTAGGGATCGTTACTAGGAAAGGGTCGGGTAGTTAGTGGTATACTTACAATGTTCGTACATATTAGTCTATTCAATCGATGCATATATATATATATATCACATAAGCCCTTAATTGAGTTCTGCATTTAATTCAAGTATGCATAATTTGCCGAGTACATAAGTTTGAGAACTGAAAAACCCCAATGAATGTCGTTCCAACATATCCGCATGGGTCTGGGAAGGTTACAACACCCCACCCCCTCCCTCCTTGGGCACACCCTCGATTACAGAATAATTACGAAGTAGTTTTTCAGCCTAAATAGTGGAAAAGAATATATTGGCTGTCAACAGAAACAAATATAACAAACTCCACAGCATCCCTTTCACATTAGGTAAAATATCAGTATTATAAACCAGATGCGGGCAAACTTTGAAATGTAACATTTATTTGGATTGGCATTGGGTAAATCCATTATTGAAATTATCAGATTATGGTAAAAGGTATATACAAATATTATACTGCTCATGCAGTGATAAGTTTTTATTATTACTCTTCACTTCCTTCCATACACTTTAATTTGATCTTTATTTATCACAATTTAGATGATTGCATTAGCTTCTCCTCTCTTTCCCAGATTATTTTTTACTTGAACAGAGATCCAAAATGTTTATATTTTAAATAGATCTACAGGAAAATCTTGTATGCAATCAAAACTTTCATAGCGACTTCATTCAATTAAGAAACGAGAAAGGAAGCGCGCGGTATGTCATAGGTATTGCTATCTGCCAAAATCTTTGCATAAGTAAAAATTAAAAAACATTATCATTAAAAATGAGTAAATTGCTTATTTGATGAAAACTAATCTTAACACACTATTTGTTTATCATGAGAAATAAAAGAAAGGCAAAAACATCATAAATCTGTAAAATAAATACCCATACTAAATTAAATCTCTTTTGAATAATATTTTTAAGCATTCTAGTACCTCATATGTAAATTCCGTTTATCCTAAAAGGGCTTAGCTTAAATGAGTTCTACACTATGGTCGTATTTTAACGCTACATCAAAGTGGTGAACTATCTACCTTTCAATGTACGCTTAATGACTATCCAAAATAAAACTTGCATATTTTAATCATACACAAATCACACTGAAACTATCCCCATCTCATTGTAAAAAATAGTTTCTGTTAAAGCAGACACTTTGGTTGATGCCATCTTAAAGATGATTGGTTCCAGTGGCACTATAATTTTCATGGGATCTTAGTGATCAATCTAAAAAGATCCAAGGACCCAAAACATTTAATCCTTTATAATAAATTATTGTGATTATCATAAATCTTGGGATTGGTTTGGTGCAGCTCTTCACTTTTGCCTATCCTGAGCCAAATTGTGTACTTCTTTGTACCTTCTTTTGCAACATCGTCCGCAATCTGAATCATATACTCCAGTCTTGGTCTCCCTCTTGAAATTCTTCCTTCCACATCTCCTTCTATAATTATCTTCAACAAACTATCATGTCTCGGTTCATGGCCTACCATCTTAATTTTTCTTTGCTATGTACCTTTCCAAAGTTTCCTTTCTTCATTGGTTTTTCTTATCACTTCTCTATTTGATACCATCTCCATCCATGATATTTTAAACATTCTTCTCTAGCACCATAATTTAAATTATTCTAGTTGTTTCCCCTCAGTTGCACCAATGGTCCATGTTTCACTTATTTAAAGCGCAACGCTCCATACATATGCCTTTAGGAACCCTTTCCTGATTTCCAAATGTATGCTAGTCAAGGTTAGCAATGTCTTCTTGTTATGAAAAGCTTTTCCACACTCTCTATTAAGAATAATTCTTACACCTGAATTTCAATTTATTTATACTGTGTGAATGGCGCTAAGATCTTCACTTAGAAAATCTTCGGTGTCTGGTTACTGCATTTAGCTTTTATTAATAGGTAGTTCTTTATTCTCTTCATTTCAACCTTCAAATTCTCCAGTTTTCCACACTTTTTGAGTGTTATCACCTTCAAAGTTTCAATCCTTTTTGTTCCTAAGTATGGTGGACCACCTAAAACAGCCTCCACCAGGACATCCGAATGGAAGACCTTTTTACGTCCGGAATTAATTGCTTCAGAAAGTTACATCATATTACTCAAGTTAATACGAGTTTGCCGCAGGCTCTTGGGAGTGTAATGTGTTGGTTCCCCTTGCCTCTCAGAATTAGTTAGGTATTTATAAATGTATTTACAAATCGGAGGAATCAAGCCAAAATCCGCTTCGGTGGCCGCGTAGTCTAACGTGCTACCCTCGTGTTAGACTGGACTGCCGATGATGGGTAGCTCCAAGTTTCGAATCTCGGTTGGATGTACTGAGGGTGGTTTTCCAAAATGGTGTTCTACTCTCCCTTCACGTAAATGCGAGTACACTTCATATATATAACCTCCCTCATCCCTAAAACCATTAGCGTAATTGGTACATAGGCGTATAGCCCGAACGGGTAGTAAGACGCGGTGCTTTAAAAAAAATCAAGCCAAAGACACAACATGACCCCCTTTGATTTAACTTACTATGTAAGTAAAAATAATCATCCAATGGAGCTGGAATACTGATTTTATGTTGTTTTATGTTATGATGTAGCGTTTATAAAAGCTACAACGTTCTAAAACAAGAAAATAACACTAGACACTATAGTGATTCAAGTCATATCCCACCACAACTACTGAAGTGATATTGAAAGCTTACCGATGCCCCATTTTCTTCTGTGTACGTCACGAGCTCTCTCTCTGCAACGAATGAGCATCACGCATTGTTGAATATACTGGAGGCGCGAGGGCAAGAGGCACATCAACTTCGGATATTTGCAAAGGATGCCGGGAAGAAGATTGTGTGATGTCTGTAGCGCTAAAATGTTGCGCGCGCCGTAGAAATAACTATTCTGGAATCGTCGAGGTGTTACTCGTCACATATTTCCCGTACTCTATTACCCCTCCTCTCTTGTTTTGTTGTCTTTCCGTCTCTTATATGTGACCCCTACCACCACCACCCTTTTTTAGCCACAGATTAGCGAATAAATACTGCCGGTAGATCGGTGATCAAGCCACTCTTGGCGGGATAACCATCCGAGACGCATCTAGGTGTCAAACGTAAAATGTAAGCTACAAAATTATTTGTTTGGACATTATAATCCAAAATTCCTTTTTGGCTATTTATCATGGATTTAACTTCAAAAAAAACTTTTAATACATAATTATTTATTTTTTTAAGATTAAATTCTATCATCTAGTTTGGGAAAGTCTAGGACATTTAAATGTAAAATCCTAACTTGTTCATATCGTTGATATAATGAAGTCATGGAGGTTTGACGAACATTTAAGACATTTAAATGTAAAATCTTTTACTTGTTCGAATCATTGATATTATGAAGTCTTATAGGTTTGACAGATATTTAAGACATTTAAATTTTAAACCTATTAACTTGTTCAAATCATTGGTATTATGGATTCCTGTAGGTTTGAGAAATATTTAAGACATTCAAATGTGAAATCTTTTACTGGTTCCACTCGTGGATATTATTAAGTCTTGTAGGTTTGAGAAATATGTAAGACATTAAATTTAAAACCTATTAACTTGTTACTATGTTTATTTTTTATTCAATTGTTGATATTACGACGTCTTTTAAACATGGGAAATATTTAACGTATTCTATTTACATATTAGGTTAATATAATCGTTTAGATATGCGGGACATCTATTATATTTAAGTTAAATGTATTCCCTTTAATTCTATTTCTATTATGTAATACTATGATGTCCGTTTGACGGGGGAAATTGAAATACATACATTTACTACTTAAATTTTATTTTGCTTGCTACTATTTATATTGTTGTAGTTTGAAGCCATTTAAAATGGGGAACGTTGGCGATATTACGTCCAATATTGATGATGTCTTATAGCAAGAGTCCATCTGACTATTGAATTTTCATCGCCTTGATTTTATTCAAGTATAGGAAAAAGGTTTATTATTGTGAGTCCTCTGGACGAGTAAGCTATTGTTTCTTATGAAACCTTTTGAAATTATCGAGAGTCTTAATTATGTCGGATGAAACAGGTCTAAAATGTTTAGCTAATATATATATAGGCCTATCTATTTGTAATTGATTAAATAAAGCTATTCTTATCCCGTTATTTTGCAATGTGTTCAATTCTATTCAGATTCTTTCCAAGTATCATACCTTCCTGGAGATAATCTTATTTTCTAGTTACGCTTCTGTTGAGTGGGTTGGTGATATCATGATTGTATATATTATTTCATAATATATACTCTTTTTGGACGTCCTTTCGGCTCACTCTTCATTCATCTTACCTCTGATATTTTATTTTGACACTTGTATGCCTGCTTTAGTCCTGAAGGTGAAAGAGGGGTTACGATGAATACTATTACAATAGATTAGATTCATCGTGTTTCTCTGTAACTATCCTTATAAAGTTAAAAAGAATCCAACTTTTACAAAGCTTCGTGGACTACGGAACTTAGAGATCGAGATTTTGGGGCTAGAGCAGCCTATTATTGTGGAGTCGATCTCTTATTTTTTTTTTTTTATTTAGCACCGCGTCTTACTACCCGTTCGGGTTATACGCTTAAGTACTAATTACCCTAATGGATTAGGAATTGGGAAGGTTGAATAGAGGAAGTGAACCCGCATTTGCGTGGAGGGAGAGTGGAAAACCATTTAGGAAAAACCACCCCCAGTTCACCCGACCGAGATTCGAACCTCGATCTCCCCGTCCTCGGCAGTCGGGCTCAACACGACTAGCGCGTTAGCCAACTACGCCACAGAGGCGGGTGATCTCTTATTGACTAAGGACATTACCAATATGGTGTATAACTCCACTCCTTTGTCTTTACGTTAAATACAGTTACATTAAATGTAAACCCCAACAAAATGGAATAATGATAAAATAATGAGACTCGCAATAATTGCATCTATTTCCAGAAGCTAGGAGTGTAACTAAGGTGAGTTAACTAAAAAAAAAAAGAGATTATAACAAAGTAAGAAGACTCTCAATCTTACGGGGGTTTTGCTGCGCTCCTTTTGCCAGCTTGAGTCCTTCAACACTGGGCTTCGCTAGTGTCACTACTGGGTGATGATAGGACTAGCCGCAGTGGTCTTAGTGTTGAAGGATTAAAGCTGCCAAAAGAAGCGCAGCCATTTTAACCTGGAGGTTGAGTGTATGAGTATATTATTTGTCTGTGACCTTGGGATAAAAAGTTTTGTAGTTTTCTTTACGCTCTTTCTTATTAATATGACAAAGGGAGGTTGTTGGTGAAGGGAGAAGCTTAGATGGAATAGATGAGATGTTTCAGAAAACGACACAGACCTACGTATTTTAATTCATGTGGCCTGATAGCGATTGATACTTTCTCGCTGACCGAGGCGGCCGCCTTAAGCGCAGGAGAAGAAACAGCGCTGGACGACACTTGAACACACTAAATCAGATTTTAGTTCAATTGTAAGAAAACTTGTGCCACTATCTATTTCTCGGAAGAACATTTTCCTCACGTAATACAACCCTTCTACGGTAAGCTTCCAGGGTTGTTGCCATTTGTTCCATTCACAGACCATTTAAAGTTTAACTCTGTACATTTTATTTACAATATTTGAAATATACATTTTATGCAATTTTATCACAATTCGGTGACCTGGTGGTCTAGGGGTAAGGTGTCAGACTTCTGTGCTGAGGGTCTGGGGTTCAATCCTCGGTCCCAGCACAGATTTATCTGATTGCCAAACCCATCCTTCACCTCTGACAAGACGTTTATTAATCACGATTTGTGAATGTGAGGAATGCCAGATCTACACCGTGGTTCGGATTCCACGTTAAACTGTAGGTCCTCCATTTCAACCCACAATCACCCTACCATTGCACATTAGCGTAAGTGCTTATAACCCGAACGGGTAGTAAGACGCGGTGCTAATAATAATAATAATAATAATAATAATAAATCACAATTGATCTGTTTGTTAGATATTTCAACAAGATTTAAAAGTGAATTAAGTGTATTTAAAATTACAGTAAATAAATTAAATAATTACCTACACGCTTCGGTGGCCGCATGGTCTAAGGCAGGCGTCCCCAAACTTATTGAGCGGAGGGCCAGATTAGGATATTGAAAGTGCTGGGTGGGCCGGATCAAAAAAGAGATATAACCTACATATACATATATATATATACATATATATATATATATAAAATTTTTGTACATTCATATTTCCTATAAATATCGGCCTGTGCATAAATATATACACACAGAGCTTATAACCATAACTAAACATGAATAGATGTAAGGTGTGCAGCCAACACAATTACCCTCTCCGGCTCCAAATAGGAAACGTTCCTCAGACCATCCGCTCAACAGGCACGTTATGAAACGTGGCTAGCGTTAGCTTGAGAACACCAGGTGTTAAGCACCACCATCGCAATAGACTAAGTACAGCCGATGAGTGAAAGATCAGGGTTCGAGCCCGGTTAGGTGTTCAAAGGGTGGTTTTCCTTAAATGGTTTTCCACCCTCCCTCCACGACATTTTGGGTATACTTCACCTCCATTAAACCTTCATAATCCCCAATACATTAGAATATATTAGTATTACCCGAACGGGTAGTAAGACGCGGTGCTAAAACTAAAAAGTACCATGCTGCCGGAACTATGAGTAAATCCAATTCTGGGCAAAAGGAAGCAGTGAGGTTACAATAAAGATGATCTGATGGACCCTAGTTTAATTGGAAGCTCACACTGGTCCTTCCTTATTGTTTTTTGTAGAGTTTAAGGTATTATAGAGAATAAAGGAAGAGGGCGACAAAAAATATGAATGGAATAAAACAAAATCATTGCGATCTTAGAAATATTATTCATTCATTACATTATATATATTAAAATAATAATTTGAATTTGAATTCAAATAATAATAATGGTGAATTTACAATTGCAGATTTTATTTTTGTCTTGGGTTGTGACCTGCAAATAAGTTTGACCTTTGGCATGCCTTTTAATATCTTTGCAAATATTATTGGATATCACGGAATCCAGATTTATTCTACACGCCATTATCGTTAGTAAATGGAAGGTCAACTATATAATGTTTCACCAACCCAACAACCAGATAATTAATAAACATTTTCATAAAATTGAGTATTGAAATGTCGAATTTTTTTGTTGCTGCACCTAAAAATGGAGTGGGTCTGCTTGTTTCAATTATTTCTTTTTTTTTAATCAAGACTCAAGAGACCAGGACGAAAAACTATGCCCCTAAAATATTACTTATGATTTTTGACACAGCAACCCTCCTCTTCCACTGCTGCACTTGTTGACGCACTCGTCATTCTACTACTGTACGCAGAAAAACAAACCGCTTCCCTTGGAGGATCAAACAAGCGTCAATATTCTTGTAAAAAAACTAAACTTACTGTAAATTGGTGATAAATATATTATTTTGAAATATAATGCCCATAATTATATCTAGAAACAATAAATATTGCTAAAAACAACCAGAGAATAAGATTTTAACGGTATTTTAGGTATGATTATAAATAAATCACGAAAGTAAATTGAGCCAATACTCGCCTAGGGAAACGCTGCTTCCCTTTCACCGATGAAGGCCGGACAGACCCGGAAACAAACGAATGACAGAATAAAGAGCGAGACCAGCTGCCTGGCCGGTTAGTCTTGAGTGAGAAAGAATAGCTTACGCTAGAAGGAAGAGCTGCCATCTCAAACATTATTAGCAGTACGGTATTGTTGTGCGAGAGGTTTTTAATTATAATAATTGGTTTAACATTGTTTTCCTCTTATTTTCTTTATTCCCTTTTTAATTTTAGGGAAGCGTTGCTTCCATTGAATAAACGCCACTGCTCAAAGAGAAGATTCTGGCATCCCTTCTTCAGTCTGCTCAAGTTGCCCTACCCTTCTCGAATCCAAACTATTTCTGACGCTCATGCACCATTAAGTGTATACGCTTCAACCTGACACGAAACTATCTATAGTCCATTCGCCATAGAAGTGGTTGTAATTGACAGCTATCAAAAGTTACCAAATCTACTCTCATGTATCCATTCGCCGAACCATAATATATAATTTGCAAGACTAAATATTGATTTGTGTTCACTTTTGGTAGTCAAAATTTTCACAACAAAACAATTTGTTTTTAATTACCGGTATGTTTTTTCTTTTAACACTTTTTACTTTTTCTGCTAACCGTCAGTTGCCACCACTCCTATGACCAATGGACTCTAGTTGTCAATTAGCTTAGTTACACACGTGGAGGGAGCAGAAGAGTAGGCCCTCACAGGATACAGGGACTTTCCCAGCTTGTAATTTCCCCCAACCCTTGCGCACTGGCAGCTAGGTTAGCACTCACCAGTATAGTAAGATTCAACAGGGTTACGTACTGTTGCTCACTCATTAGAACTTTTACTATCGTAGAAAATTCACCACGTGCTGATGCCGAAGCTTCGTGGGAGCGGGAAGAGTGGGCAACACCATCCAATGGTCACATCAGAAGACATCCAGCCAACGCTCAAGGTACACATCCCTTCTGGAAACTTTCTTTTCTCTATACATCTTCCTATTCTACAGCACCCACAACTAGTCTAGCATTACACTGTTTCCAAACCTTTGAACCAATCAACCAAGATACAGTAAATATCATCCTTGAGGTAACTGCATACTTACTTTAGGGGAACCACATTGTTATTCTCTTGTGTGTTGTCGTGTGGTCATTCTTCTAACTAAGCAACGAATTTTGCGACGGTGGTTTGATGATGTCGCCAATATCTCCTTACCGCACCACACCACCTTCAGACATAACTTAAAGAAAGGAGATTTGGCAACAGTTAACCAAGAGCCATCGAATATAAAACTTTTCCCCATAAGACAATTTCCCTCTAGCAGAAAACCCCAAGCACATCTCTTCTTGTCTAATTTCAACTCATAAGTCCACATTGCCCCAACTATTCTTGATACACCTGTTGACTAACTTCTTTGCACACGTTTATCCTAACCATTGACTTCTCCATCCTGTTTCCTAAAAATAGTCATCCATATCTGACTAACAAAGGATACAGCTCATAGGTGTTTTAAATGGTTTCTTTATTTTGGCAATATATTTATTTCAATTTGTCTTTGAAAATGAATAAATAATTATATAAAGAATAAAAACTAAATATTTGAATGTTAATATCAAAAATTGAATTTTAAAAAGATATATATATTAGTTAAGATTGTTGAAGCAGGAACAATAGGTAGCATATCATTTTGTAAGAACTTTACCCGAGTGAAGTTATTAGCACACCTAGAACCACACTTATAGTCAACTCTGAATAACTCATAAAATACTTGATTTCACGGCACTTGAAAAATAATAAACTTTAAAACCACTAGAATTCAAACTATTCTCTCAGGTTGGGCAATGGTTGAAGGCCTTGACAATCTCTACCAACAGTTGACTAACTCTCTTCACCTTATCTTCTTTATGACCTAACCAATATCTTTTTCAACTTAGCTCTAATGTGCAAAAAAGCAAGTGGCTTAAAACTAAAACTCTCCAGTAAGTTTAGTCTGATAACAAATTATATTTGTATTAATATACATATTTTACTATTAATAGCTAATAAAACATTTTAGGCCCATGTTCATATTAATTATTTTTTGTGATAGTGACTTTTTGTTTTGTGTTATGATTTTTTGCATTAAAATTACAAATGTGTTAGTCAAAATTGTGTTTTATCTTACAAATTCTCTTTTTATTACTATCATTAATTAAAATTATTGGTGTTTAGCCCAAACTAATAGTAAGACGCGGTGTTAAAATAATTATGTTTATAAACTAGCAATAATATTGGTATTAAAATTATTTTAAATTAAAATCTTGATTAATTAACATTATTAAACTTATACTTGAAGGAGCCTTATGAAAAACTATCGCCTCCCTTGATAACAGACCCTGGATCCACTCTTGGAAAGTCAACATGTGCTAATATTTTATTTATTATATTAAAATACAGAAGTTCGGTTTACCAGATTTGTGGGAGCAAAAAAATAAGGGGGTGGGGGGAAATTGCAAAGATTATTTATTTTCTTTAAAAGTACAGGAATACCATGCTTTATTAGGTTTTAAAATTTTGGAGCTAACTAGTGAATTAAATGAACATAAAATGTGTTTATTTAAAACTTAAAATTAAATATAACTCTTTTCACAACAATACTATGTATGTTTAAATTATTTACATAGTACCAGTATTAGGACATTAACAAAAAACTCGTCATTATAGCTTCCTTACAATAAAATAATCTCTGACAAAATTGCTCTAGAATTAAGAGCAGTAAAGTGTTGCAAAAAGGGAAAAAACTATACAAAATGTAAAAACACTGTTTCTAGTACCCACTAAGAGAAGCCTAAGATACCAATTAAATAACAATGTTATCAGTCCTTTTTTAAATTCACAAAATTTAAGACAAATATAATCTGAAATATTATCTAATCAATTATTATTATTATTATTAGTACCGCATCTTACTACCCGTTCGGGTTATACGCAGATCTAATCAATGATCCAGTTTTTTCTTCTTGGCTGCCTAGATTCTGAATTTGAAAAAGTCCCACCGAACATTTAGTCTCAAAAATAGGAGTGTGCGGAGAAAAAGAGGACATATGGTATGGTTTAATTTAGATTTGTATTAAAAGGTCTGATAAAAACATGCAGTTTTTTTTCAAATGGGGGGGCGGATTGTAGTTCCATCTGCACCCCTTCCCCTCCTTGAGAGAAAATTCCAGGAATTTAACCTTGTGGGAAGAAATTTTAGAGCATCTAGAAATAATTCTGAGCTTATTGTATGAGTTTCTTTGAGCTTATTATATGAGTTTCAAGAGGTCATTTTTGCAACAAAACAAGTTTCTGAAATATCAACAAAAAATAAAATGGAGTTATGGCTGAACCCAATGAAAAGTATTATATTTTTCACAAGTTTATTGAACAAAACAAAATGAAAAGGCTGTTGAAGAGGTTATGGGAGGAAATGTACATTCCATCATTTTTACCTCTGTTAACTCTGATATTGTTGATTCAACGTTGTTAATAGCAAATTGCAGCCAAATTCCAAATACACCATTTTATTTTTTCATAAAAATAAATAACAAAAAAAAAATTGCAGTGATAACGAGGGCTAGGGCCCCCTTTACACCCATTTATAGCTATTCACTTTTAGAGTAGAAAGATAACAATACATTCTTTTAAACTATTGGGCACACCTATCTAGAGCATTACAAGCAGTAGAAACACAGTTAAAATGCAATAGGCAGATAAATGGTTTAAACAAAACTTGATGGTATATTAAATTTGGTCAAAATTACTCTTGGTTGGGCTTTTTATTTGGGATACATTTGATGTTCCACACATGTTTAAACTTTGTTTTATTATATTAATTTCAATTAAATGAATTGAGTAAAAAGTGTCAAAATAGAAAATAAAAGTTGTATTGTATGATGTTCAACTCAATATAAAAGCACTAGGTAAATAATATTTGGCCATTTTATTGATAAGCTAGAAGATTAAGAAAAACGAAGCATGTGGTGGGTTCAAGGAGTCAACAAAAAAAATTAAATTATTTGCTTTATCACTGCATCTTATTTGATTTTCAGGTTGAATCAACTAATTATGTTAATTTGTTAGGGATTATGAAGGCTTGAATTTAAAGGAAGTGTGCTTCAATTAGTGTGGCAGAAGAGTGGAAAACCATTCATGAAAAATTACCCTCAGTAAATCTGACTGGGATTCAAACCTTAATCTTTGAGTCACCGGCAGTCTAGTTTATTACGAGGGTGATGCCTTACACCATCCGACTAAAGCAGGTCCAGAATTAAGTAAACATATTATTTATATTTTGATGAAACCTAAACTATTTCTCAAAGATGAGTAATGCCAAGAGCTAGATCAAGAGACCAATAAATTTCAATTAATTTGTTTTTGTATATTAAACTAAATTCTGTACATACTGACCTTTAAAGGCCATATAGGACATATCCCGGTCACCATGGTGGCTAGAAATGTCATCATTGTAATTAATGTGTATTTTCGACAAAACAATTATTAGTATCCATAGTTTTGTTATTGATAATTTATAAATCATGATTTGTGTAATATTTACATCAATTGAAGAGTTTGTCTGTCTGTCATAAGCATTGCACAATTTTTACCACATGCAAAGGTCTGAAATTTAAAAATTAGTAGCCCCTGTGCACGAAAGTATGTACTTCAAAGCCAGACTTAAATTTTGATTAGATTTACTTTTTTCCCCCTTTAATCCCTTTTTCACTTATCATTTTTACTCTTTTAGCCTAAAAATTTTCTCCTAGGCAAAGCAGGGTACTTCATGCTAGTCATCAATAAAGAACACTAAGCATTTTGTTTCATATTTGGCCTTTACTTTGGTATTTCAAATTTCTAACCCTACCAGTGTAGTATGTATGTTATGTGTCTTGTTATAAATTAATTCTCATATCTAGAATTTTAGCTCAATGCTTTGTCATTTTAAAATAGCGAATATATAAAGGCCTTTATTATCATTTCGAAACCATGGGCTATGCTAAAAATTATCTAAAATGTTAAATACCTTTATATGGCTTCCTTTTGTTTTAATAATATTGCACTTCTCATAAAAGGTGATCAAATCTACTGTGCTGAATAAAGTGTCAGAGTCATTTCAAACTTCATTTGATTCGTGATCTTGTATTTATGTTAATTTGTCATTTTTGCACTGTTTACTTTAAAAGATGTCTTACCTTGACCAATATACCTTTGTTCATACCTTATAAGCTGCAGTATAATACAGCTCGTCAAGGTAAGCTTACTACCTTTAAGGGTAGAAAAAATGTGGGTACTTATGGGGTGTGGAGGACATAATATTGGGTTGAATGTTAGGATAAAAAATAAGCTCGGCAAAAAGTTATATAAGCCAAAATTATAAGGTAATATTAATAAATATATCTATAGTTTTATTTGATATAATGTACAAGGTGTATAAAAAAGTGTCCACAAATTTATGTTAAAAAAGGTATACCAGATAATCATTATTAGAATGAAATGAATAGTAAATTGAATTATTAAGTGGTACTGGGAATCTCAGAGCATGTTTATTAATAAAATTAAGACAATACACAAACAAGCCTTACATAGCTAAACTTTTAAGGATTATTACACATTTAAAACAATAAAAATAGTTTGTTTCTTCCCACAAAGACCACCATCACTATGAAAGACAGAAAAACAACTTAATTGCAATTTAAAAAAAGTTGAAAGTAAGATAGAAGGGCAAAGTCTACACAATAATTAGAAAACTTTAGGTCTTAAACATTTGAAATCTATTACAGTAATATTTGAGGTAATTTGCTCCTTTTTTAGCAGATGAGAGCAAAATATCTTCCTTTTCCTATTAAACATTCTTCCTATCCCAACATGGTGTACTAAGCCAAATGAATATGTTAATAAGCCTGCTTCGGTGGCTGCATGATCTAAGGTGTCACTCTCGCAATAGCATAGACTGATGAAGACGGGCAGATTGGGTTTGAATTCCAGTCGGGTGTACTGAGGGTGGTATTTCCTAAATGGCTTTCCACTCGCCCTCCATGCAAATACAGGTACACTTCCTCAAAATTCAACCTTCCTCATTCCTAACTCATTAGCATAATTAGTACAAATGCGTATTGCCTGAACAGGTATAGTAAAGATGTGGTGCTAAAAATATATATGTTAAGAAACAGACCAAAACATTGTTTTGCTCTCCTTTGCTGGAAAAATAAACCTAAAGTACTTTGAAAATATGTTTGTATTCTAAATATTAACTTATAACCTACAATTGCCTGATAGAATGTACCAATATATTCACCTTTCAATCATTAGCCATTTGACACGCTTTTTTTCTTTATTAAAGAATAATTTAATGAAAAATGCCTTTGACAACAAAATATAATTGTAGTTTTTTTTCATGATAGAATACACTCACTTCCTTTCTTATTAGCTAGATAAAACAAAATAAGTTTCTGGAATTGACAACATAATTTAGTTATATTTCAGAGTTATTGTGCATTGAAACTCACAAAACATGAGAAAATTAGATTAAATTTTTACTTTTAGTTAATTGGGTGTGTATAAAACAAGTCATATTACTTAAATGTTCTCTACTCAACAATATAATCACTGTAATAAATTTGCATGAAATAGCTTTCTCGTGTTTTTGGCCTTGAGATAAAATTATTATTATTATTATTATTATTATTATTACCCGTTCAGGTTATAAGCACTTACACTAATGTGCAATGGTAGGGTGATTGTGAGATGAAATAAAGGGCCTACAGTTTAACATGAAATCCAAACCACGGTGGAGGCCTGGCATTCCACATATTCACAGGTTGTGATCAATACACGTCTTGTCAGAGGTGAAGGAAGGGTTTGGCAATCAGATAAATCTGTGCCGGGACCAAGAATTGAACCCCGGACCACCAGCAGAGAAGTCTTAACACCTTACCCCTATACCGCCAGGTCACCCTTGAGATAAAACATTCTAAACAAAATTACATTTAAATCTTTGCTATCATTAAAAGGCACCATATATGTTTGGCTAGTTTACATAAATAATTATTTATTAGCTTTCCTAATTTTTGTGTTTGTGTATCAAAACCAATATTAAGTCCAAAGAATTGTATACCGTTAAGTTACCTATAAATACAACTTATCCAAATTTAAGTATTGTAAAGTTATTTGAAGATTGTGACAGGTCCTGTTTTGATCACTAGCCCTCATGCATTGGGGATCTCAGGTTTGAATCCCATTTGGAGAGTTCATGAGCGCATGTAGTGTGTGAATGGTTAAAAGTCCACCACAGTGAGATCCTATGTGTTGGTACCTCTAGCATGTAAAAATCTGAAAGAAAAAAATAAGAAAAGTCTAAATATCTTTCAATAGCATGAAGATAATTTAAGTCTACAAGACACTATAAAAAGAGCATTTTCAAGTAGTTGAAAAGTGTAAAATGTTTTATGAACTATTATAGCACTGATGTGCTATGTATGGTAATGCTTTTACTTAAAATAGTTTTTTAAAAAACATGATTCAAAAGGCATTTTTTCATGAAAATCAAAAATAAACCTTTTGGATAAATTATGTTTATCAAAAGCCTTTAACAATAAAAATATTTTAGGATTTTATTTTCCTACCATTTCTAAAGAATATTTTTGTATTCTTCAAAATATATTTTACATAGTTTAGTTTTTACAAGCTATCCTTTGGATCTTAAATTTAAAATGTATGTAGAAAAATTGCATAAATTTTCATCGAGTATTTAATTTATATAAATCAAATGTTATGAATAAATAAGATTTATATACATAGCAAAATAGTATTTCTATGCCAGAGGCTAGCTAAATTTTAATAAGTGTTTTTACCATATGAAAATAAATCTGCAGTATGATAGGCAGCTGCGGCTCGTCTACTGATGCACATGCGCACGTGAACCCCCAAAAATAAATTGAAGAGAAATTTAAATATAACAAGTTATATAAAGTAAAATATTAAACACACATTTCCAGATTTTACCAATTTGGGACGAACCTTCCCCCCTCCCCCTTTAAATATGCCCCTGGCAATACGCAATTGTAGTATAAAATTCGAAAGTTATAAGCACAGAGCGGCTGGTCTTGACTCGGTCACACGTGCGAGTGAGGAAACTGACCTAGAAAACAGTTGGTGCATGCAGAATAGGAAGGAGGGTAGTGAGGGGTAAGCGCCACTCATAGCTTTCCAGTGCACAACATTCACTGTGCAGTGTCTTTTTCGTCCAGATTTCCCCCTTGTTTTGGTTACACATGGTTAATTTAATCTTTTCTTAGTTATTAGTTTTAATACTAGTTAGTTTTATTATTGTGTGTAAGAAAGAGTGTAAACAAATAATAGCACTTAGTAAAATCAATGTTTCGGAGCTAAAGCAATAATTACATTTTCTGATGGTGTCTCTGGAAAGAAAAATTGAAATCAAATTTCTCAGGCCAACACCTAGGCTTAACCTTTTATCCAGGTGACTAAAACTAGAGATTTCAAAAGGGGAAACGAATTAAGACATTTTTAAGGAGCACCATGAGTGAAGACAGACTGAGTGCTCTAGCCATGATTACAATTGAAAAAAAATATGATAAAAATGTACATACCTAAATTCAACAAAAATGTTATGAATGTGTTTGCCTCAAAAAAAGACAGGCGGATAGACTTATTTACAAAAATTGTACTGATTAATTAACATTAAAAGGTAAATTGTAATCAATATGGTAATAGTATCTTTCTTTGTAGAAAGTAAAATGTTACAGTTTTTCTACCTATGAGTGTTCAATTGCATTTTTTTTTAACTTGCCAAAACACAGATGTCTTTAACCAATACGTTATGTCGTACCGGTACATTATATTTTCACAATTTTTCTATTGTGAACCCCCATTTGAATAACCCACGAGCCACCACACCACATGTCTATAGTTTTAATTGAGTGTAAGAAAAATACTCTGTTAGTAATTGTTTAATTGATCCTTTTGGTTGTACCATGGGTTAAATTATTTTTAGGAATGTTTTAGTTGACATGTACGCTGTAGCTCTGATACTCTTTTTTTTAAACGATAAGCAATATTCTGATGAACTTTTTGCATAATTATTTTCTTTTCTTTTAATAAATTACTTCTAAATTTCAGACAAATTTTAGCTAAAATATTTTTTTATAAACCATTGTCTCCAAGTAAAATAGCTTTGATATTTTGCAGGGTTCATAAATATTTACATAGGTTTTCATGTATAAATTGATTGGCTATTGACACAATTAACTATTTAAAAACAAAGTTTTCACCTCACTTGAAACAACCAGTGAAAAGTATATTTTCTTTAGTTGATGCTGTTTTAGGGTTATATTC
The DNA here is from genome assembly GCA_033556935.1 of Timema podura. NCBI lineage: Eukaryota > Metazoa > Arthropoda > Insecta > Phasmatodea > Timematidae > Timema > Timema podura. Next base: position 85,369,928 of record JAVRXN010000010.1, read on the forward strand.
ATACACGATAGTTAACAGCTTAATTAAATGAGTCAGGAATACCAAAGACCAAATAGAAGAAAATGTAATCAGATTAGTCCGGAAAGAGGTTGGAGTTCCGCATTATGGAAAAACCATTTTCAGTGGAATATAATTTTGAGAATTAAAATTCGTAGCCCCCTTTCCAACATGGCTCAACTAGTCATAAAAATATAATCCAGATATTTTACAAAAAGTGCTTGGTTTTTCTTTGTTGAATATAATTCTCCAATAAAAAATACAGGGTCCAAGTTGAAAAATAATCGCTGACTTTGAAGACATCCACTAAAACCAAAAATAAATGTTATTTCGTCAGCGTCTCAAAACCAAACAACTTTGTATGAAACTTTCTGTACTTAAATGGATTTTTTTTTCATATTTCATTGTGCCAACTTAAAAAAATATACCTGTATGGCAAGATATTGAATTTTTAAACACACTCAAGCCATTTTTATTTATACAACGATTGTCTAAAACAATATCAAATAATCTGTCTTAGAGTGTGTTAGTATTCATTTTATGCAGCCAAATAATCCCTTTGACCTTAATGTTTATAATTGGTCTTTATTTTACATCACAAAAGCATTATATTCTTATCTTAGAACAGTTAATTTAGCTAAAATTGTGACAATACTAAATCTAGCTTCATTATTGATCTTGTTAAAAATATTTGGATATTGTGTATAACAAATAAACTCACATACAAATAAATTTGTCTACAAAAGATTTCCAATTGCAGCAGGGCAAATCTTCAAAATTCCATTCGCTAAAATTTCAAATAATGAAAGTGACTCTCTATTTATCCACACCATTGAGCACCCAATCTAAGGCGTCAGTTTTCCAGTAAAATGGATTGCCAGTGACGGAAGGCTAGGATTCGAATCTCGGCCTGGTGCATTTGGAATGATTTCCCAAAATTTGATTTATCACTGGTTTCTCCATTCCCTACTCAAGCTAATTCAGGTGCTATTTATCTAAGCTACCTTCATCATTCCATCCCGTTAAATTAATCTGTTAATAGCCTTATAATTTTTTTATGTTATAATTTGTGAAAAATATATTTATTTTTTGTTTAATCATACCAAGATGATGTTTTACATCATTAAATACCAAAGTTTGTAAATAATAGCACCAGAACAAATTACTTAAAAAGTATTGCAAGTTAGAATTTAGTGACCACTTCCTCCCCTCCTGCAAATCAAACTTAGGTTATCCACCTGCCAGAGTAGGTTTCTATATTACTGGGGAAAATAGAAATAGAACAGGGAACTTCACACATCCTGACTACAATTATACTGACAGGCAATGGCCCACTAACCTTGTCTGGATACCGATGAATCTTACCTGGGCACATTCTGTCCAGCTCCAATGAAATGTTTCCAAATGTTTACATACATATCTAAATAGTTAAGCAAAAGGGCTGCTACATTCTGAGGCATATTCCAAATTCTTTAAAATCCATTCAAACAATACGGTTTGAAGATAAAGAGCGTGGAAATGCAGCTGATTTTAATAGTTTTTATATTATTTAGTGGTTGTAAAGAGTTAAAATACATAGATTACATAGATTATGCTTTTATAATTCAATGGGAATTGATCGTGAAGATTTTAGACACCTATTCACTGTTTGAGAGTAGTTCTATACAGCATCAAGACATAAGTCCTAAACTCAATTCCTCCTCCAGTGCTGTCACTGTAATTCTTAATATCTATTACCATACAGTAAATGACAATAAAAAAAGACAACCATTGCCCGCAAATTGGCCTCCACATCGACGTGATCATTGAAAACTTATATTTCAGAGGTAACTTCTGTCATTGCAGTGCCAGCTAAACAACCTTTCTTGTATATGAAATAAATCAAACACTTGTACAATGTACCAGATAAGCTTGGAAGATTAAAATGATATTTAGGTTCTAGAAATAGCCATATCAAGTATCATATTCATAAAGTGAAAAATAATACTTGGATACATATCTCAGGTTCCATTCCCATGTCCAGGTGTCATTTTTAAATTTACAAACACTACTTGGGGATTAGATATTTTAATGTGTTCTATTGTGCATTCATTCACTTTTGTGTGTGTGTGTGCATGCTACTTATCCAGTCTATTTGCAATTTCTTCACTTAGTTGCACATCAATTCAATAAGGTTTAAGTTTTAAACATATTGGGTGTAAGTCTTGCATGAGTTTGGTAAAAAAATTTGGCAAAATCATCTGACATTACTGTGATGATTAATTTTAAAGTTACTACAAATTTTAATAATTTGACTTTCATATTATGTTTTCTAAATAACCCATCTCTTGATTTTAGCTGGTAACACTTATTTTACACGAAAAGAATTTGTAGCCAAGTGGTGATATTTAATATTATGGTATAAAGCAATGCTCATAACAATAATATAACTGGGTTCTAATTTGGGTATAATATTCTTATATCATTTTTTAAATATTTTGTTGTGTCACAAATAATTGTTTGTGTGTGACAAGCAATGAAGAGAGCTTGGTAAGTTTGTTAAGATTTGAATATGAGATTAATAATAATCTATATTTAAAAACATTATGTTGATAGATAACTTTAATTCAAAACTAAAGAGGGCTTATGCCACACAGAGAGATTGCAGTGGTATGGTCACTAGTAAATCCAAGTTCCATTGATGTGTTTACATCAGGAGTCGCATAAGATTAAATGCTGGATCAATATTCAATGTCACACAAGTTCTAGCTCTGCCATTGTGTTTAGATTACCGAAGGCCATCATTAAATACTATTTTTAAGGCAAACAAATATGATCAACACTAAACAGAGGTATATCTAGACTACATTATTTAAATATTAACTAAGTATCATCAAAATCCAATTAGGATATCCAAGTTCTAAATCCAACACACTACCAAATTAGGATATGGACATGCACTTTTCATGCTATTTTAGGTCCATAAGTCCTATTATTTCACCCTAGTTGAATTGATTCCACCTCAAATCACTGGTAATTTTTCATTGGCTCAGAAGTAGTAGACATTCCCCACAATCTCTCGGACCCCTGGCACAGAACATTATGATATGGAGTTGGTTCAACAATCATACAAGGGTCATATTGAACCAAGGATTCTCGAAGCTGTTAAAAACTGCAGTAAAATATCTCTTACCCAGTATTCTGTTGCCTCTGGGTAACATGGACTAATGTGTTGTGGTGCACGGTATTATATCTGCCTAGTGATATTGGGTTAAAAATCATCACATCAAAACCAGTGATCAGCAGGTCTTCAATAACACCCATACCTGGCTGTAGCATGATCGGGATGGTCTCATATTTATTTAAAAATACAATGTAAGAAAGAGTGAAGAAAATGTCTTAGTTTGGCCTTCAATCTCTCAAATTTATCTCAAACAATGTAATCCCCAGAGTTAATCTGAAGAAATATCATGTGGGGGATTTCATACTCCTTTAATAATACTTGAGTATTTAGATGTGTAAAACCTGAACAGGTGGTAAAACGTGCTGCTAAAAAAATAATTTAAAAATAAATAAAAAATGTTTTTATACATACATATATATATATATAACATTTTTAACTTGGGAACACACTGTGTGTGTGTGTGTGTGTGTGTGTGCACGTGTGCGTGTGCGTATATATATACACATACAGGTTGTTCCCGGGTTAAACGGCTAAGCTTTGGAAAGTGGTAGTGCATCAAAAAACTAACTTAAAATGTCTTTTGGAGATTTGCTAGTTTTCGCTTTCTTTTCATGCAAGCAGCAAAAAACTAAATAAAAATAAAATAGATACGTATTAAATAAAATATTTTATTAATTTATTTTGTTCAAAATGTAGGCCTCCAACCCGGAGACAGGCACATATCAATGACAGAACGATTGGCTGACCAACAGTGTGCGACTTTGTTTTGACTCTGTTCGCATCTCTTGCGTTTAATCCCTTGTATGGCGTAATCGAGTCGAAGGTCCAATTTAACATCACTTCAAAATTTATACTGCATGCGAGGCTCTCCCTATTTAGTGCTTTAAAAGAAGCTAATAGCGCACCTCCAAGAAATATTGGTTGGAACCACTACATCAGAGTTAAGCCGTTTAAGACCGAATATCTTCAGGAAATTATATAAGCATTGTGAGGTGTGAAAAACATGTTTCTATATATATCTTATTCCTAAATTTATACAAAAAGCAAACCCACAATACATACACAACAATACATATTGGCTCATTTTTTATCCACTACATTCCCAAATTAACCGTTTATACCAAATCCATTTTGTAATATATATAACACATATACATATACACACACACACAATATATATACTATACACATATAATATATACACACACATATTATATATACACACATATATTATATATAATACTATCAACACATATATATATATACCACATATATATATATACACATATATATATTACACATATATATATACATATATATACATATATACACACATATATACACATATATATACATATATATACATATATAACACATATAAACATATATATACATATATACACACATATATACACATATATATATACATATATACACACATATATATACATATATACAACAATATAAACATATATATATACACACATATAAAACATATATATATACTAACACATATAAACATATATATATATATATATATTACACACATATAAACATATATATACACACATATAAACATATATATATATATACACATATAAACATATATATATATATACACACACACACAATTTTTTACCTTGGGCCAACCTGGTTAGTGTAAATTTTAAGGAACTTGTAGCTTGGCTTCTAAAGATATACTTGAAATTCAAAACTCTCGATGCCAAATCACATGGAGATCCCGGAAGGTGTGAGTAAATTGCAGTTATAGCTGACTTGAGAGGTTAGATTCAATCTTAATTGAATTTAGTAGGGTGTTTTACCATTGGTGGTTTTCCAATGCATGTCAAGGTGAGTGTCAATGCAATTCCTTGAAATTCAATATCATCTTGTGTCTTTAAATTAATAAGTGTAAGCTAGGGCACTAAGACAAATAAGACTTAAAAAAAAGTCTAAAAGTACTATAATAACTAACAATAGGGTATGACACTTTAGATAAGTCATAACTCTATTTATCCAAGGGTCTCAGTTTTGACTCTCGGCAAAGCCAACAATTTACTATGTAAATTTAGATGGTTTCTTTTCGCAAAATGGTAAATTTATTAACCTGGACTTTGATGGTGTGTGTCTCAGAACTAATTAAAATACGTTTATGATGGCTGTCACCTTAGCACTGAACCAGATTAAAGATTTAAGGATGTTAAAATAATTAATACAGGTATATCATCCCCAGAGAGAATGTCATAGTATCATTATTTAAGTTATTGAAAATGTAAATTGCATATGGTTGAAATAATTAATATTAACGTATTCAGTGGGAAACCATTTTTAAAGTTTTTAATCAAACATAGGGCAAATAAAAAAACAAATATTAATTTTATCTGCTCCAACTTCTTTTATATTAATGAGTAAAATACACAAATAAATATAACAATAAAATGTTGTCAACAGATCTAATTATATACAATACATCATACATACGTAATCACGCCATTCCCTTACAGGGTAGGCAAGAAACTGTGTAAAAAGAACTCCGTGTTAAATCCATCCTCACTAATTTTCTCCACACTTCCCTATCCTTGTACACTCCCTTCACTTCAACAACATTCATACAGAGAGTCCACATGTTTTTAGTCTTAAAACTCTTAATATTTCTTTTTTACACACATTCACCTACAATATTTAATCAATTGTAAGTGTGTGTGTGTGTGTGTGTATGTGTATATATATATATATATATATATATATAATTAAAATTTGCTTTAAAATTAATGAATATATAAGATATTGGTCATAAAAAATCTAGAAACTTTTTTTATGCGATGCTTCGTGTATTTATAAAATCCAATTTAAGTATGTTGACACCATTATTTTATTTATGAACTAGCACCAAGTGAAAAAATTAAGAAAACACTCAAGAATTCCATTTAGATTTGTAGGATTGGTTTATTGATTAAAATATAAAATATAAATATATGGACATTGTACAGATTTTTTGGACCAGTAATAAAACATTAAAAATAAGACTATATCACAATAAATCACATATCTACCAAAGATTTAAATGTGTTGTAAAGTACACAAGACATAAGAAAATGTTGTGATTGTTGTACACTTTACTAGAAATGATTGATAGTGATAGAAGGACCTTGGAACAATAATAAATTAAATTTAGCTAGTTTTGAGAGTTCCTATCAGTCAAGAGAGTATAAAACTTGGAGCGACACGCATGCCATAAAGTAACAAATTAACACGATCCATGAATAACATTATTTAAGATTAAGGTTAAGCCTTATTGTATTTATTTCATCACGTGGTACTCATCAACACAGCGCCCACCAGCATGGAAGTAGTCGAAGTCTTGATTAGCTAACTTGTGATGGTAGTGGACATGACTTGTAGCAAAGAGGGAATGCACATCGGATTGTTGCCTCCATGTCAAGCGAATGCCAAGTTGAAGCTCTAGTTAAGTTGTTGCTGTGTAGCCGTGCGTGTCGCTCGCGAGGGATCTTCGACGCCATGTAAGTCATTGCCAGTGTAGCCCTGCGAAGCATATGGAACAGTATGAGTATATGTAAGGCCAAAACAAACTCCAAATGTTTGAGACAGAAGATTTGCTCAAATTAAAGATTCATCAGCAGAAATTATCGAAAATTTATAAGAAGAGTTAAGAGAGAGAAATCAGATAAAATGATGAAGGGAAAAAGATTTTGAGCAGAAAATGAATGAGGAAAAGAAGACTCAAATAAATTTGATAAGAAATGCAAGTGTTGAAGAAGAAAGAGCTGGATAGTGAGACCGAATGCAAGAAGAAGTAGGCCTATTCAAAACTAAATAAGCCACTGTTTCATGTAGTCCCAGATCAGCTTGTAAAAATTATGAAAATACAAAATAATAAAGGTATAAGAAAGCTTGTCTTGAGAAAGAAAATTTGATATAAAAAAACATATGTCCTAAAAAGAGGTTTAGTTGTTAAAATTAAAAGTAGAAAACATTTTAAAACACGTGTTTTAAATAATAATAATAAAAGTAGATTTTGCAAAATATTATTCTTTGTTACTTGGATGGCAATCTAAATACTTACATTTTTCCTACAAAAATTCAAAGGAGCTATCAACTACTGTTGAGAATGAAAATAACAAATCATTGTGGATGTAATTTACAAATGGAGTGTATCAAAATACATTGCAATATTTTTACTACCTGCCATTTTAATAGAATGGCCAGGTGAGAGGAATTTATTTAACTCTAGCTGGAGTGGTTAAACTATATTTAGAGTTAGAATTATGGTAATTTCTTGAATTTGAATAAAAATGTATACTACAATGTTTTACCAAAACAAACCTATAAGTTAAACTATAAAATAAATTGTAATGTTTACAACAAATAGAAAACACAATAAAAATGTCAAAATGTTTCACATTTGTGTCTAGTAAAAACAAAATAGTTATAGTAGATCCTTTATGTCAACCATTAATAAGTTAGTCAAATCACATAATCTTACAACTCCTAGCTTCATACTTCAGGTAAGCAAGATTCAAGTCTGAACCTTTTAAGTAAACCAGTAGGTTTATTCCAAAATGGAAGAGAGAAACCCTACTTGACTAATAGTAATTAATATTGAATAAACCAAATTATTTTCAATAAGAATTGTCTTACAAATAATCTATTGATTCATAGGGCTGGGGGGAAAAAGGAGGAGGGGAGCGATAACATTATTGTTTCAAATTTATTTTGCTCAAATATAACGCCTCTTTAGCTTATTGCTTTCAAGAAATATATATAAATACTTGTAACACCTGTTAAATACCTGTTCAGGTTATACACATATGTAGCCTACTAATATTACTAATGTGTTAGGAATGCGGAAGGTTGAATTTTTTGAGGAAGTGTACCCACATTTGTGTGGAGGAAGAAAGGAAAATCACTTAGGAAAAGCATCTTCAGTACACCGACCAAGATTCAAACCCTTATCTCCCTGCCATTCGCAGTCTAGTCTATTGCGAGAGTGATGCCTTAGACTAATTGCATGTGTGTGTTCAATAATATAAGTAATAACTTCAACTAATTTTATAATGTTCAGATAATTAGCTTCAATGTATGAATCTATTTCAATATCCTTTGTGCTATACTTTCTCTGTATTTTAGTTTTATTTTATAAATCATGGAATTCAGCCAGTGACAATTTCACAATGTGTATAGATTAATATCTCGCAAGAAAACTATGGTGTAACATAAAATGAAATGTAGTAAAGTGGTTGCATAATAAATACTGGTTCATTTGATGTTCTCATTTTAGTTATTATTTGTGATGAATATAAAATCACAATTTTCACAGAAAAGCTTTGATTGTGACTGTTGTGTACCAAATCCAGGTAATGGCCAGTAAGGGTGTTTTGAGTTGAAGCAGAGGACAGGGGGATAGCAGAACAAAGGAAAATTAGTATAAAGTACCAAAAAATATTTCTGGGAGCTGAATTTCAGTGCAAATGCAAATTATAATAATATTAATAGGCTTGCTGGGTGATGGCAAGCTAATTGAAACTCCTTACTACAGTACTGTATCAGTGAGCGGGCACATTATTGCTAAAATAATGTGTGTTTAGTTGAATCAAGACATACTTGGAAGAAAAAACTAAAAATTATGTCTCAAAAGGTTTTATAAATATTATTACTAAACCAAAGGCCAAATAAATGTATGCAACATAAAAAAAAGTTTGTTTGCAAAAAATATATATCTTTCATTAAAACAATTGAAAGTCTGCGAGGAACTAAAATGCTTCCTAAACAAAAAAGATTTTGTGTGTGTTTACCTTAAGAAATCTTGTAGCCACAGAAAATTTGCAGTTATAAAGACTGCAACCATTTATAAGGTATTTATAAAGGGCTAAAACTTTTTAAAATATGTGCCTAAACAAAAGAATTTAATTTAATTTAGCACCGCGTCTTACTACCCGTTCGGGTTATACGCTTAAGTACTAATTACGCTAATGGATTAGGAATTGGGGAGGTTGAATAAAGGAAGTGGACCCGCATTTGCATGGAGGGAGAGTGGAAAACCATTTAGGAAACCCCCCCCCCCCCCAGTTCACCCGACCGAGATTCGAACCTCGATCTCCCCGTCCTCGGCAGTCGGGCTCAACACGACTAGCATGTTAGCCAACTACGCCACCGAGGCGGGTTAAACAAAATAAAAATACAATTTTTTTTATATATAATGGTTTTTAAATATTATGTATGTAATTAACTAATCACATAATAGTATTTTATTGCATTATAGTGCAGTGGTTCTTGACTGACCTTTTATTACTCGTGAAACCCTAAATATCCTAAAATATTTTCGCAGCCACCTATATTTTACTACGGTAACATATTAATCATTACGATTTATTCTAAAATAGTGGCTTTATTTACTGTTTATAATAACAAACAAATTAAAAAACATAAATTCACTAACCTAAATGTATTTAATGGGACCTCTGCTAGTGAACACTTTCCACTAATTTGTATATTCTTGTTTCAATTGTATTACTAAATGCTATTCACATGCAGGAGTCGATTCAGAGTTGATTTCACTGCTTCGTTTTAATATTTACAATTGTGGAAAATCCCTTTTCACATAAATAAGTAGAAACAAAGGGCAACAAATTTTGAATGGCAATAGTAAACAAATGGGTTTATTTGTACTATTTGTGATTTCTATTAACCGTGCTTCCCCTCCTCTTCATTTACCTTGGAAAATCAAGAGCCTACTGTACTTATATGCTTACGATCATCGAATTTTTTATCCCAAAAGGTAAAATTTAAGATAATTGACTTCAGTAATAAGCAAATAACATTTTGAATTAATTTTTTGAGGCACCCTAAAAAACCTATTGCGGACACCCGGTTAAGAATCACTGGTCTAGTGTGTTTAAAAATAAAGAAAAGAACATGAAACTGTTGTGCTGGATTATAAAGAGAAAATGATTTTTTTAAAGCATTTTAGTGAAAAGTATATATTATTGAAATTAATATTTTATTCGGATTATGTTAAATTTATAAATAAAATTAAATAAGTTGAGAACTGATATCTGACAAAGGTATGTAACTAGGACCAATTGACATGCTTATCCAATGATCGTGGGTTTGGCTCATTTATAATTTTTTTGATGTTTTGGATTCTTTATGACATCTTTTTAAAAACTATGTAAAAAACCTTTTTATTATTATTATTATATATTATTATTATTATTATTATTATTAATTATTATTATTTTTATTATTATAGCACTGCGTCTTACTACCCGTTCGGTTATACGCACTTACGCTAAGTGTAATGGTAGGGTGATTGTGAGATGAAATGGAGTACCTACAGCTTAACGTGAATCCGAACCACGGTGGAGGCCTGGCATTCCTCACATTCACAAATTGTGATTAATACCATCTTGTCAGAGGTGAAGGAAGGGTTTGGCAATCAGATAAATCTGTGCCGGGACCGAGGATTGAACCCCGGACCCTCAGCACAGAAGTCTGACACCTTACCCCTAGACCACCAGGTCACCAACCTTATATTGTTGAGTTATGCGAATAGTGGGATATTATGTCGGGAGATGGGATAACAGTGTTGCATGTTGTTTGAGAATGATATGTATTGAAAATATTTTAAGCATTGCTTAATGATCAATCAGCATTTATTAAAAGCCCTTTGGTTCTTCAATAGAAACAACTGAATTCTCAGTGTCACAGTTTGGTGGGAATACGCTCAATAAAACAGCAGTTACTGTTACAGTTGACAGTTGTTGAGAAATTATCACATTCCTGACACCAAAAGTAGCAAATATCCTGAACCAACAAAGGAACATTTATTTCCTACCAGAAAAGTGTAACCTGCCACAATGAGCTGGGTTAGGTGGCTCGCCTAAGACAAATATACCTCAGTCAACCTATTTTACTGTTTGATGACCTTACTTGATCTCCAGATTTGGCATCACCAAACTTCTTTCTCTGGAACTACCTGAAGAAAAGGGGTGAACCGTGCAAAACCCAAGACCATACAGGAACCATAAGATATTATCCACAGGAAAATCCTTAACACAAAGGTGAAGACACTGGCATTATAATGGAGTGTGTTGTGCAGCAAGGACAAAGGTGTGTGGATATTCAATGTCATCACTTAATGAATGTTTCAAGAATATATTTTGAACAATCTCCAATCTAATATTTCCATTAATATTTACTTCAAAATTTTTGTTTAAATATAGTCATGACATTCAGTGAACAAAGTAGACCTTTATTTAATATTAGTATCACCATTAAATAATATCAAATTCTTATTTAAAAAATTGTTTTTATTTAAATATTAAGCAAGAAATATAACATCTTCTGGAATAGCCTCAAATTTGTCAAAGTTGTGGTATCATGTGTATCTTGTTAATAAAGTTTATTCAAACTGGTAAAAGAAATTCTTATTCTTAGTCTTCTAAATTCATAAATGATCTGATGGTTTTATCTTCTCCTTAATCTTTAGATATTCACTTAATTTCTTTGCAACAGAATGTTGGTTGCCAAAGGGCAACAACCCATACCAATTCCATTCTGGTACTAGCTAGCATATTTGTGGTTTTGTATTAAAGCTTAATTGCTACAAACCCGCCTCGGTGGCGTAGTTGGCTAACGCGCTAGTCGTGTTGAGCTCGACCGCCGAGGACGGGGAGATCGAGGTTCGAATCTCGGTCGGGTGAACTGGGGGTGGTTTTTCCTAAATGGTTTTCCACTCTCCCTCCACGCAAATGCGGGTTCACTTCCTCTAAATTCAACCTTCCCAATTCCTATTCCATTAGCATAATTAGTACTTAAGCGTATAACCCAAACGGGTAGTAAGACGTGGTGCAAATATATTATATTATTATTATTATTTTATTATTATTATTATTTTTATTAATATATTATTATTATAATTGCTACAATATGTCTCATATTGTATTTTATACATGCACTTACTATTACTTGATTGAGAAGAGAAAAGGTAAAGTGGAAGAAAATAGTACATGCGAGCACTCAGTATTCAGTCAGTGAAGAAAAAGATGTGAACAAATGAATTAACCAAGTCAGCAGCTCATCATAAAAGGCTAAGAAGCAACTCAATAGATTGAGGAAATGTTTTATTAAACAATTAAATCTGTTCACCAATGTGAATAAGGTTGTGCACAAGGTAGCAAAAAACCAATGACAGAAGTTCATTTGGGCTGGAAAATCTACTAGTGACCCTGAACTTGATATAAGTTTATTATGTAACCACAAAAGCTAATCGTGCAAAAAATCCAGATATACATGCATGGTACATTTTAATCTACCACTATTCTTCTCAGTTTGTATTTAGAAGCTACTCGCTTTGAACTCGCTACTTGGAATCTGGTTTCAAGACTAGTGGTTTTAAGCTGAAAATGTCCATTTCTAAGGTTATAACAAAGTATGGCTAGTATTTTATGTTTTGGAATTCCTTAGCCAAGGAAAGTTTCATTTTAATTACAAACCCCTTCCTAATAGTTTTCATTTGCTTATCCATAGATTAAATTCAAGTAATTAGTTATGAATATAAATTAACCATTCATGTTCACAAAGAACAAATAACAAAGAAAACAAAAAGCATGAGTAACTTTAAAAATAACGCAGAGCTCCACTGTTGACTCATGAATGAAACCACAGACACCAATAACACTCAAGAAGTGTAAATGCATAATCTTTATCACTATTTACATTTCAGTGATAAAGCATAGCATATTAAGAATCTAGTTGTAGGTGTGTGTGTTTATACACATCTGTAAGTGTGGATTTGTGTTGTGTGTATGTTTTTTTTTACATCCATTAATGTTTCCAGCCTGTGGCCTGGGTCAGTTTTTTATTCAAGCCATATTTTACATTACAGGCTTGTTAGGCCGGTTGTAGCTTCATGTGTACATCTGTATGTGTTTCTGCATATCTGTGTATGACTCTCTAAGTGTATAATAATTTCTATCAATATTATAGCACCTTGCATTTTAAATATTTTGAATAAGAGAGTGATTTTGACATTGTATGTCATCATGTGTGGAATAATATTTCAGTACTTGAAAAAGGGAAAATTTAATGCCCTTTTTAAAATTGTCCCTATAGAACCATTTTGCCTTTAAATCAATAGCATTTGCTGTGTAGATTAAAATTTAAAACATATTTGAGCTGGTTGAAATTGTATAAAATTAACAAGATGTATGTTTGATCATATTGTATTAATGCAAAAAAACAACTAAGTACAATTTATGTGAAAATTCACAGCTCCACTAAACAATGGTTTCTCAGAATTTAAAAAGATATAATTATGGTGGGTAGTAGAAAAAGTTCCAGGTAATTAACTCATTGTTCAATTATTTGTTTTGTATGCTTTCATACCAGTGTGGTGGCTAATCTTAATTTACCTGTGTGCATTCAATGGACCTCTGAGACAATAATCCCAACACACTTATGGGCATTGTGGAGGAGAATTGAAGTGTAACTATTCAATTATGTGTCTAGCTTATATTAACAATTTAAAATCAATCAATTTAAATAAGAATGTAATAATTTTTAAAAAAACTAATATTTTTTTAGATTCAATGTGCTTGCTTTTTAAAATATTTGACCTTCAGGACACATTATTTCGAATATTTCGACATAATTAATTTTTCTTTTAGTATAAAAACCTAATTCATTTATATTGATTATATGTTAAAATATGTTTAAGATGTATGGTCACATTAAGAGTAATGGTGCATAAAGCCTTCTGATTAAAGAGAACTCTGAACCATTCCAACCAGTTTAAAACCAAGCTAGGATTCAAATTTGAGACCCAAATAAGTAAAAGAAGTGCATGTTATTTTTATATCATATAGATGTAACCTGTAATTACCTCCATAGTTACCCCATGGTGCAGCTTATAAGAGTGTCATAGTGTAGTCCGTCAAGATAAGACAGGATAAACAGAGTGTATATTGGGCATCAGGCTAGATGCAGTACCTAAGTAGATCATAATTTAGTTAGTTTATCAAGTTCGTAAAACCGGTACTGGTAGGGGCTTACTTTGTTATTTTCCAAGATATTTACTGACAAACCACTTATTTGGTGTGTTAAACTCGAAGTAAGCTCTGAATCACATGTGTGTCTCCCAAACCAACCCTTCCAATGTAAATATTTAGTCTAATCACTGAGTCACTTGCATAAAAAAAATTTTAGTACTGAACTAAGTGTTGTCTTTAGTTCCATAATTAAGATAGTGAACTAAATTAAGACAAGACCTACTGAATCATGTTTATTTGCTGCTTTATGCAAGCGAAGAGGGGTTGAATGGTTGTCACATAACAAAGTGCTTGCAAAGGTGTTTGAACTGAAGGATGAAATTAGTCTTTACCTCAACAGTTTCTTGTACAAACTAGCATAGCTTGCTGATATGTATGAAAGATAAGATTTAATATTTTAAACATGTCAATGCATGGGTCTGGATTGAACATTTTCACTTCAAGTGAAAAAGTGACCACTTTTAATGGGAAACTGGATCTATGGCTGGCTAAAGATGAAGGTTTTCTTGACATGTTCCCATGATTGAATTTTTGAAGAACATAATGTGCGGCATGATTGTAACACTTTTTTTTTTATCAATGACAACCTCAAATTGCCTTTTATCACCGACCACCCCAAATTACTAAAATTAGGATTCAAAAAATAATTTAAGGAATCCGTTGATGAGGTCAGTGAAAATGAGTGGGTGCAGAATCCTTTTTCTGTGATAGCAAGAAAGAGGCTGCTAATAAGTGAACAAGAAAAACTGATAGACCGGTCCTCAGATCACACAGTGGAACACACTTTAAAGACATGTAATTTCACACAGTTTTGGCTTCAGGTTGAAAATGAGTGCAAAATGTGTGGCAGTTTTCTTGCTATTTTCCATGTCCTATCTCTGTGAAACCGGATTTTCTGTTGTGGCTGTCATTAAAACTAAATATAGGAATCGGATTAACATAGAACTGGATCTCAGATTGGATATTTCTTCATTAAAGTCAATGTTTAACAAATATTGATTTACAAATAACTGCTTCAGAAGTAATAGAAGCCAGTGAAATAATCGATGTAATTTTCTAAACAGCACAAGAGCATATATTTGAACTATTGTAGCTTACAGTATGCAGGCCCTACTATTTAAATGCAAAAAGTTAAGAATCTGTTGGAAATGTAATAACCAGTTTATGATCATGATTTTTAGTGATCAAATTCATGACACACTACCCAGATAGATATCCCTTAGATTTGTTAGTTTTTAACTTGTTTTTTTGGCACCACGAGATTTACTTTGTGTTTTTAATGGCAATGAATAAAACAATGCCCTTTTATTTGTCAAAAAGCTTTTAAAAAAAGCAAAATATTAAGTTAGTTTGGCCTATTTGTTTATTCACTATGTAGTCTTATTTTTAATTGCATACCCATATTTTATTATTATTTCCCATACAACACAGGCACAAAAGCATAATCCAGTAGGTTGGTCTACTCATGAAATAATAGTAACAATATTATAAAATTCATAATAACTAATATGATCCTAAATTGATTGTGAAAATTAAACCTAATGAAAAAAAATTATGCTTATTCCTACCTTTCTGAACCCATTATTTTCATATCAATCTTAAGTAGGTAGTCCTGAAGAAAAACGTAGGATAGTTTGTGCTGGAGATTGGTCAGGTTCAAATAACTTTGTTTTCTTAGCACTGTGTCTTACTACCCATTCAGGTTATATGCTTATGTACTAATTGTGCTAATGGGTTAGGGATGACAAAGGTTGAATTTAGAGGAAGTGTACCTGCATGTGTGTGGAGAGAAAGGGAGAGATAAAGGGGAAGGAGGAGAGAGATAAAGGGGAAGGAGGAAGAGAGATAAAGGGGAAGGAGGGAGAGAGATAAAGGGGAAGGAGGGAGAGAGATAAAGGGGAAGGAGGGAGAGAGAGAAAGGGGAAGGAGGAAGAGAGATAAAGGGGAAGGAGGAAGAGAGAGAAAGGGGAAGGAGGAAGAGAGAGAAAGGGGAGGAGGGAAGAGAAGAGAGGAAGGAGAGAAAGGGAAGGAGGGAGAGAGAGAAAGGGGAAGAGGAGGGAGAGAGAGAAAGGGGAAGAGGGAGAGAGAAAAGGAGGGAGAGAGAGAAAGGGGAAGGAGGGAGAGAGAGAGAAAGGGGAAGGAGGGAGAGAGAGAAAGGGGAAGGAGGGAGAGAGAGAAAGGGGAAGGAGGGAGAGAGAGAAAGGGGAAGGAGGGAGAGAGAGAAAGGGGAAGGAGGGAGAGAGAGAAAGGGGAAGGAGGGAGAGAGAGAAAGGGGAAGGAGGGAGAGAGAGAAAGGGGAAGGAGGAGAGAGAGAAAGGGGAAGGAGGGAGAGAGAGAAAGGGGAGGAGGGAGAGAGAGAAAGGGGAGGAGGGAGAGAGAGAAAGGGGAGGAGGGAGAGAGAGAAAGGGGAGGGGGGAGAGAGAGAAAGGGGAGGGGGAGAGAGAGAAAGGGAGGGCGGGAGAGAGAGAAAGGGGAGGGCGGGAGAGAGAGAAAGGGGAGGGCGGGAGAGAGAGAAAGGGGAGGGCGGGAGAGAGAGAAAGGGGAGGGCGGGAGAGAGAGAAAGGGGAGGGCGGGAGAGAGAGAAAGGGGGGCGGAGGGAGAGGGAGGGCGGAGAGAGGAGGGGGAAGAAAAGGGGGACGAAAAAGGGGAAGAGAGTGGGAAACCATTTTGTAAAAAAAAAACCTCAGTACACCCAACCAAGATTGAACTATGATCTCACCATCATCAGCAGTCCAGTATATTAAGTAGCACCTTAAGCCATGCGGCCACCGAAGTGGGTGGTATAATAATGCATTTTGATTCTCAGAGTAGACAAATTGAACAAATTGGTATTTACACCTAATATCTCTAGATTTATTAGATTGTTTGCTAAACATTTTCCTCTTTTTAAAAACCTGAACCAAAGAGGGTAAGGGGTTTTGACTTTGAAACCTCCTGATGAGAGACCAGGAGGGTTTTGAAATACCACCCCCTCCCGAAAAATTGATTGACTCTTTCACTCTCACTCAGACAATTTCTTGTGCTGATATAATCAGCTGGTTCAGAAAGTGCATGTTAAATATCTCAAATAAATGAAAGATGAAAATTATAGAAACATGTTTTCTTTGTAACATAACCCTACCAAAATGTATTATTATTCACAATTAACAGACTAAGATTCAGAACATAGCAATATTAGCCTAAGATTAATAGTATGTAGGGTTTCTAGTATTGGACAGTTAAAAATCTAGTCTACTCACAAAAGTGACATTATAGTGATACACTATAGTTTAACAGGCTGTCTACCAAACCATGTAGGCGATATATTTCTATGCCTATTTCATGTAGCCTTGGCTATTCATATATATTCATGACCTAAAAAAACAAGAGGAAGGGCTAATGCCCACCCACATCATTGACGCTCCTATTTTGTCCACTCTTCCATTCTTTATTTATTTATTTTTTGTGCCAAGTCTTACTACCTGTTCCAGTTATACTCCTATGTACTAATTACACTAGTGGGTTAGGGATCCAGAAGGCTCTATTTAGAGGAAATGCACTTACATTTGTGTGGAGAGTGTAAAACTATTTAGAACCACCCTCAGTGCACCGGATCGAGGTCGAAGTCTATCTCCCTGTCTTTGGTAGTCTTAGTCCAACACAAGAATGGCATGTTAGAACACACGGCCACCAAAGTTGGTCATTCTTTATTGATCATTTTATTTACTGTCGGGTGACCTGGTGGTCCAGGGGTAAGGTGTCGGACTTCTGTGCTGGGGGTCCGGGGTTCAATCCTTGGTCCCGGCACAGATTTATCTGATTGCCAAACCCTTCCTTCACCTCTGACAAGACGTGTATTAATCACAACTTGTGAACGTGAGGAATGCCAGGCCTCCACCGTGGTTCGGATTCCACGTTAAAACTGTAGGTCCTCCATTTCATCTCACAATCACCCTACCATTACACATTAGCGTAAGTGCGTATAACCCGAACGGGTAGTAAGACGCGGTGATAATAATAATAATATTTACTGTCTGCTAATTTTGAGCAAAATGTAACAAAAATATGGGAACATTGCTTAAGCACCTCATCATATAAAACACTGTATTTTACTTAGGATCGCAAATTATTAAAAAATTAACACTAACACTATCATTATACTCACAAGGAAATATTGAATGATAGTTTATATTTTTTGAAAATAGGTTATCTAAATTTACAACATTTAGACAACTCACCAAAATTCAAGTCCAGACATTAACATACTACACAAACATATGGTCTGATAAATGATCCCATGATATCTAATACCATGAGAGACAAATAGTTTATTTTTTGAATAAATTATTAATTGATATCCTAATTTATTAGCAAATGGAATGGTAGCAAGGTTAGAGCAAGCCAGCCGAGTAAGAATTAAATAAATAAAGGTTAAGTTAAGCTAGGTTGGGTAAGTATTTAGATTTAAAATATATATTATTAATTTATTTTAATATTTGACATCTGTTGGGCCTGTCCGTTTGGATCTTTAACTGTTTTTAAATTTAGTTCTAATGGAGCCCTTTGGGAGTTTGAGAGATGTAAAATTGTTAGTGAAGTGCAAACATAAACTATTTTCAATTATATAGGAAAAGTTTGGTGATCCACTTGCAATAAATTTGTCTGTTGAGAAATAGAGCTAAATGTGGTCACTGCAGATAATAATTGCGTATTAATCACTCAATAATAAACGTAGCTTGGGTCAAGAAATCTTACAGATTTTTCAACCATATTAATTTTGTTCCTGCGTCACTTAGCTAAGTTTGATTTTGGATTTTTCATTATAAAAATGTTTTTAATAATCCTGAATTTAGTATCATTGGATTCCTTGCATATTTATGAGTGTAAAGCTTGTATAGGCTAAGTTTTGTGATTTCCGGCTTTTGTTTTTAAAATGATTGCCTAAAAGGTACAGACCTTAAGATTCATCGCCAAAAATACTATTCTTACCTGCATAATAAACTAGGCTCACAAAAATTCATCAACTGAAAGCTAATTTCAGGACTATCTTCAAAGTAGTAAGTAAATAATTTGGGGAAATTTTAATTTTGTCTGTTCTTTGTTAAGAAAAAAAAAGATGATGATAATAATAATGGAATCATAGGCTTAGAGCATGCATGTCAAACATGTGGCCTGATCTATAATTTTGTGTGGCCCCCGGAGCTTATAACGAAACAACATTCAATGCGGCCTGATCAACTGTATATTCACCGTGGCCAGCGGAGCTTATAACAAACCAACATTCAATTCGGCCATGCTATTTTTTTCATAAATGCAGCTGTTTGGTGTCGGTAAATATAAAGAGGTAGAGAAAGAGATAGCGGGTGAGAGGGTGTCAGCAAGTAGTGGAGTGATAAATTCTTGTCCCCCTTCTGAGAAACCTGATTGATAACATTATCGCGGCCATCTCACTGCAGAGAACAAATTGACACAAAAAAAACTTTGTTTTCATTGGCAGTTTCCTACTTTAGAGCTAAGAGATAGCAAAAATATTTAAATCGGTCTAATTTGTCTGTCGTAACATCTATCGTGGGGTTTCTTATAATTCTATTTGGTGAAATATAAATAAGTGGTAACATAAACATAGTTTGAATGCATTATGAGCTTAAATTTGCAATGGCTACGGGAATATTTACCTATGATGTGGAAAAGGTAGATAAAGATTTTCAAATGGAATTACTTGAAACACAACGCAGTGCTATTCAATATTAAACAGAAGTTTTGAGGTTGGGGTACAAAATTTCTATCCTTTACTCTCTAGGGATTAATTTCCAAAATCGGTTGACTTTACACTGCAAATATGTACAATGTTTAGCAGCACATGTGTGTGTGAACTGTTTGTTGTTTTCACTTATGACAAGGAACAAAACACCTGAGAGATCACAGCTTACAGATTACTCATTTGTCATCAATTAATAAAGTGACTTCAGCACAAAATTTAAAGCCCAACATTAACACCATTGCTGCAAATAAAAGATTTCAAATTTCAGGGAAAAAATAAAAAGTCCTAATATTTTATATAACCAAATATAAAAGTAATTTTTCATAAAAAAAATAATTCTTTTACTTATGATTGATATTTTAATATTTTTTTTAATGCGGCTCTCTTGGTATTTTGTTTTCAATGTGGCCCTTATGATTAAACAAGTTTAACACGCCTGGCCTAGAGTATCTACGAGTCCTTTTTTAAAAAGCAAAATATCAATTTTTGTGACTAATTTTATAAAAAACTAATATGTAAAATTGATTAGGCCTAATTCTAATCATCTGTGAAAGCCAATAGCTAAGGTTTTTGTTGGGCTAGACCTAGTGACTTTCATGGGTCTGAAACGACTAATTTTCATTGTTAGCGCCTAGCAACTAATCTGGCGACTGGCGTCTTTCCTTAATTTTCTGTCAAATTCACGTTAATCATTTTAAATTTTAATGATGTAGAATTTTGGTTTTTGAACTACTGTATTGCAAGAACGCATAATGCATACAGAAGAGCTCTAGACTATCTGTCATTCACTCAAAATGACATTGTTCCGATGGTTTGGCAACAAATCTGACTTAATTTTTCGTTTGGTGGCAATCTATCAACTTTGTGGTATTAATCTAGCTACAACACTAATATGGTCATCGGCAACATGGGGCCTATGAAATTAAAAAGTGAGATTTTAAATTGTTTATTTTTATCAATATTAACAAAAATCAATGGTACGGAACTTGCGCACAGACTTCCTCAGTCTATTGTTTAAAAATGGAGGTATTTACTTAAAATTCATAATATAATATACACTAGCGAACCCGAGAACAAATTGTGCTATACATACGTAAAACATTTTTTGATTCACAGTTTTAAATTTTATAATTCTATTTTTTAAAATTAATGTCTTCATTTGTATATTTGGACCAATAAAAAATATTGATATTGGGTCCCCAAGGGTCAACACTTCATGTTAAAATTTTGACTTTTGGTTAAAAAATTTAAAATTTGACTAGGGGATGCATATCTTATGGTTATCACATTGCTACTAAATTTCTCTTTATATAATTTTGACCAATAAAATAGGTAATTATTAACTGTTGAGTCTAAAATGATATATATATTGTTTTTGGTAATATTATTAAATGATTAAGATACTGTAATTATTATAAATACATAAGACGATCACATTAAGTATTAAAGTGGTGAAAATAGGCATTAATGAAATTAACCAAATTTAAGTTGCCGGCCTCTCACCTTGTTGCAGAAACCTTGTTTAGGATTAAATTTATTTTATCATTTTTATTATTACTATTTCAATTATTAATAATAAATATCTTTAAAATAATTTATTTTTAAATAACGTTCTTTAAACAAAATCTGTGAATAATGCCACACACATAACGTGTTAGTATGGCTTAGTGGCAAATTTCGTCTTAAACGAGAAATAACTAGCTATATTATAAAGTGGAGTTAAAGTTTGATTGTTCGAAATCTGAATAATTCCATCTAATTTGTCTAATTGATTGAATAACTAAAAAAACTATTCATATAATAGTTGTTATAATGTTTAAAATTATTTCCCTCTTAATAATCACTATCTCTTGATATTCTTATTTGCTTATAATAAATTTCAATACTAATCGCAAATTTCGAGTTGTACCCTTCATTAGAGGATTATTCTCAAGTTTAGCGTTACATTGAAAAATTATTTAAAGTTTTGAAGTATTTTTATCTCAAAATTTCTTGAGGTGCCTTCCATCCCCTCCCTCCTCAACCTGATGGGAGCACCCACATCCCTTCACCCACTCCGCCTTCATGACAATCATGGTAATTTCGCATGAGTTTCTTGAAAGACTTACTTATTTGCTTACTTTATGGCATTTGAGAGTTAGTGTGTTTAAACTCAAGTGGTATCTCTTCACAACTATAGCTCACAAAATTGTATGAAAATATTTTCAATATTTCCGAAACTATTGGTTTTATAAAAAAAATATTTCAAATAAAAGTTTTTTTATTTTTTATAGTACTAAAATTTTACAATGATTAAGTTATTTAGTATTTCAAATAGTTGTAGAGATATAGAAATGTTTGCTTCTGTAAAGAACTGGAAAAGGAAAAAAGCCATTTTGTTTATAATCTTAATCAACACTTAGATATGAATTTTAATAAAAATCGTTATAGCTAATTTTGAGAAAATGGAATTTTTCTCTTTTCACCTTTTAGTAAACTGCTCTTAATTTTAGGGTTAGACAGATGGACAGTGTTGAAAAAAAAACTTTTTAGGGTTCAGGGGGTCATGAAACGTCGACATCCATCAACATTTCGGGTTAGATTTTTTTGATGGTTGTAATACTTTACCTTAAAGAGTTGGAAAAGTTAAAAATATGTATATATAGCTTGAAAACTATCGGTTTTATAAAAATATATTTCAAGTAAAAGGTGTTTATTATAAATAGATCTACATGTATGCAATGATAAGTAATTTCATATTTCAAAGGCTTAGAGATAAAATTAAAAGCAAGAATTTATGCATCAAACCGGAACCCTTAAATTCATTTTAACAAAAAGTTGAGAGTAGCCTGTTGGTTTGTTAAGTTGATCAAAGCTTTGAAATGAAATGTAATCAAAATCGTTAAAGCCTATTTTGATAAAATCGGTTATTTTCTCTTTCCACCTTTAAGGAAACTACCCTTAATTTTAGAGTTGGATATCCAATTCCAAAAAGTCCTCAGGGTAGCCCTATGAAAACCCTAAATATCAAGTTTTAGCCCAATCAGTAAAATATTTTAAGCTCTAACCCGAGGTACGACTGACAGATAGACGGCATTGCAAAAACTACTTTTTAGGGTTCAGGGGGTCATGAGGTGTCGACATCCATCAAAATCTCGAGTTCAATTTTTTTTGACAATCACAATGACTTCCGGTTTAGAATTTTTGACATTTTATTAGTGGTTGCACACTATGGTTATTGCATTGATATTAAATTCATTTATAAATTTTGACCAATAAAATAGGTAAATATTGACTATTGAATCTAAAATTATAGATACAGGTCATTGCTGTACAAAAATTTCCCCTAAGAGGTTGAAAGAAAGAGAACATACAATTTTTGAAAGACTTACTTATTTCTTACTCTATGGCATTAGAGAATTATTGAGTTAAAACTTAAGTAGTGTCTCTTTACAACTAAAGCTCACAAAATCGTATTAATATATTTGCCAATATCTCAAAAACTGTTGGTTTTATAAAAATATATTTCATATAAAAGTTTTATTTTTAATAGTACAACAATTTTGCAATGATAAGTTATTTTGTATCTCAAATAGTTGTAGAGATACGGAGATTTTCGCTTCTGTAAAGTACCCTAAAAGTCATTTTCGTGGGAAAATGAAAATAGCCAGTTTATTTATAATCTTAATCAAGCCTGGATACAAATTTTAATCAAAATCGTTAGGGCCTATTTTGATAAATTCAATTTTTTCTCTTTTCGCTTTTAATTAAACTACTCAATTTTGGGGTTTAAAATACACAAAGAAAGACGGCATAGCAAAGACCCCTTTTAAGGGTCCTGGGGGTCATGAGACGTCGACATCCATCAACATTTCGGGTTTATATTTTTTTATGGTCGCAATACTTTACCTTTAGTGTTTGAAAAGTTGAAAAAAACATATTTGCTTATAGCTTGAAAATTGTTGGTTTTATAAAAATATGTTTCAAATAAAATATTTGTATTATAAATAGATCTACATATTTGCAATGATAAGTATTTCATATCTCAAATAGTATCGGATATATTATAAAAAATGATAATTTACACATAAGACAGGAGCGCTTAAAGTCATTTTGCCAAGGTATTGAGAGTGCCATTTTGTTTGGAATATTTATAAATGTTTTGAAATGAAATTTAATCAAAATTATTAGTCGATTTTGAGAAAATCGACTTTTTCATTTTCTGCCCTTCAGTAAACTACCCTTAATTTTTGGGTTGGATATCCAATTCCAAAAAGTCCTCAGGGGACAAGTTTTAGCCTGATCAGTAAAATAGTTTAGGCTCTACTCGGAGGTACAGACAGACGGGAATTCAAAAACCACTTTTTCAGATTCGGGGGTCATGTAACGTTGAGATTCGTCAAAATTTCGAGTGTGATTTTTTTGACGATCACAATACTTTCTCTACCTTTGAGATAGCGAGAAAGTAAAAAATTATTTGCACATTGAAGGCTAGGTTAAGTGAGCCAGGTAAGAAATGTATTAATAAAGAGATCATTATTTGTTTTAAAATTGACACCATCAAGATACTATTTGTATGGTTTAAATATTTTTGATTCAGGTATAGGACAGTGTGATAGTGTAGGATAGTGTGATTGTTTACACTGTGTGATATTTTTATATGTAGGCCTACCGTAGTACAGTATTCAAATTTTTTCTAACAATATAAATAAGAATATTAATTCATTTGCAAGAGTTGGGTTTGCTAATTAAAAAGGATAATGTGGTCGTTGTAGACAGTTTTTGCGGATAAATCAAAAAATTTGGTTTGGTATATAGTTTTATTTGTTCCCTGTGCTTTCAGACTTTGATCGGTGCATTCCAGAATTTTCTAAATTTTAGTGTGTTGTGTAGTTGGTTAATAAATATAAATAAACAAAACAATCATCTTAAGTTAATATTGATGTGTTCCATATTTTGGCGTGTTGATTGTGAATATTAATGTACCTATTTCGATTGTGTTTTTACAAAGAAAACATATTTCTGACATTCCATATAAGCATACTATACTCAGTATAACCATTGTTGTGGAAGATGGGAGGCGACCCAAAGTTTCAACAAAAGTAACAATTTACTAGGTGTGAATCTTTAATACATTTTGTGTGTGTGTGTGTGTGGGGGGGGGGGGGGGGGGGGGGGACCAATTAAAATAAAGAATTTTTTAAATTTGCAGTGTTGTTCTCATGTACAAATTTAGAGTAATCACATAAAACTTAAGTTAGGCTAGTTAGGTTGAAATGTAGCCTAAGTTCAATAAGATCATAAAAGCATGTTTGAATAGGATAAGTAGTCTATAAGTTACATTACTTAATGATTAAAAATGTAATAACTTAGAAAACATGGCTCATTAGTATTCATAAGAGTATGGTAGGCCCTACCACATTTTTTTTTGTAGACATGCCTATTAACAGTGTTGAATTAACATCCATAGGGCTTTTTGTTGTGCCTGTTTTTAGTTAGTTCAATGTGTGCTGAAATTATTTAATCATTAGGTTTAGAAAGTGCATGTTTAATTAGGCTGATCAAATGGTCCCATTTGAATGGTATAGTAGTCATTACAATTTTTTGCCACATCCAGGATGCCCTTTCGTTTTAATGAAAAATAACATTTTTGTACCATTATTTATAAAAACCTTAAATATGCTTAAATATTGATCAATTATAACCTATAATCAAGTTTTCATCAATGGCTGTTATTGTAGGCCAATCAGTCATATGTTTACAATCAGTTGAGTGTGTGATTTGAGATCGTCAATTGCCATTGAATAGCCTATAGTCAATTAAACCCGCCTCGGTGGCGTAGTGGCTAACGCGCTAGTCGTGTTGAGCTCGACCGCCGAGGACGGGGAGATCGAGGTTTGAATCTCGGTCGGGTGAACTGGGGTGTTTTTCCTAATGGTTTTCCACTCTCCTCCACGCAAATGCGGGTTCACTTCCTCTAAATTCAACCCTCCCATTCCTAATCCATTAGCGTATTAGTACTTAAGCGTATAACTCGAACGGGTAGTAAGACGTGGTGCTAAATATTATTATTATTATTATTATTATAGTCAATTAAACAGAGAAAATAAAAAAAAAAGTGTAGCAACACTTTAGCATCTCAGATGCAGTGTTTGTTCTGTATGGTTGTGTTTGTTTTTGTTGTGTTTGCTTGTCCATCGCAGCAAACATGTTTTTTTTTTAATTTTTTATTGGTATTGAAAGACCAAAATGTGTTGCATAAAGTTTGTCTAAAAAATATTTATGGTATAAGCATCATGAAATGCATTCACCCTCTACAACAACCAAAAAGTTTTTTGTGGGTTCCGTGAAGAATTGTGTGTTTAGTATTTTTTTATAATAGCACTTTTTTTTAACTGTCTCAATGTTCATGAAAATTTATCTAGACCTCTCCCCCTTCCCATCTTCATCTCACGTTTATCGTATAGCCTATTTAATACTTCTAAAAATGTTAACTAATTTGGAAGGAATAAGGAGGCTTTCAAAGTCAAAGTTATCGGTACTTGCCAAAATCCCTATTTGGGTTGAAAAGAAATGATAAACCACCAAGTTATGTGGCATTAGACAACCCACATGTAGCCATCTCTTTAAACAATGTGTATATCAAGTTAATTCAAAACCTGCCTGTGCTTTTGCATCTTCACACCCAGCTAAATACTTTAAATATAATCAATTTCATTTATTTTGCTTTCTTGGATAAATTTCTGGGATAGTCCCTGCACTTAAACGTCGCCATGACCATATATATTATGACGTTTGATATTTGAAAAAAGTGGCATTTCGTATTCATAATCAAATTTTAGATGTCTTACATGTTCATACTACTGTCAAAATGTTTACATAAAATGACAGCTAGTAATATAAATGTAAAATGTATATATTATATAAAAATGTAATGCAAAAATTACATACCATAGTCATTTTAGGCCATAATCAACCGTTTATTCCTACAAGGCATCATTTGAATCGATAACAAACACCAACATATCACGCACAAACAAATAGAATTTATATTAATTTTGAGTCTTACACTTCACTCACAACTCGTATTTCTTCGACCTCCCATAGTGCAGCGTAGAGATAATTTAGAGAATTCCAACTACTACGTTAGAAGACTTTTGTGAAACAGCCCTCTCTTTATGAAGTGGTAGAAGTACTTTTTTTTTAGCGAGACCTCTAGCAGTAAAATTAATAACTAGGTTCTTGATTTAAGCTTAAAATGTAGTATTTAAAATAAATTATGTGTGCGGCCCAGGTGTGCAAGTACTTCGGCGGTGGGGGGTAGGGAAGAGTATGAAATGTTCAGATGGGCCCAAAAAATAATGTTGAGGGTGCAGAACATTTAGAACGTTGCCGATAATTTATATATTGTGGCGCAGATTTCTTTTAGAAGAGGGGGTGGGTGGACTACATTCATATTAATGTTATTTTATATAACGCTACCAAAAAACTTACTGTATAATTATATATACAAGTATTGTTGTATATTATAAAATGTTTAATATAAAATTATATACATGACTATAGAAGTTGAGTCACATGACTAGAGGAGTTGTTAAATATTGTGAACCATATATAAATGAGTGCGGAGAAGGAGCGAGGGGCTTTTTATATTCAATTATGTATTTATACTTTCTAATTAAATAAATAAATAACTAAATACAAACATAATATGGATTTACATACGGTCAAGTGAATAACCTTAAAAAATTGTGTTAGTAGTAAAACGGAGTTGTTCGGTATTGCTCTTTGAAGTTCGTGTATATATATATATATATATATATATATATATATATATATATATATATAAGAAGACTGAAGTCTTGAAGAATAAAATTATATCATAATGAACACCGTTTTTCGCTTACCTCAACCATTAGAACTGACCGGCCACGTATCAGAAAACTGGCGTGAGTTCAAACAAAGATACACACTGTTTATGGAAGCAATAGTAAAACAAAAGCCGAAGAAACTACTAAAATAGTCATTCTACTGAATTTGATTGGTGAAGATGGACTTGAAGTCTACAACAGATTTAAGTATGCAACAGGAGAAGATAAGGATAAACTTGAAACTATCCTGAAAAAATTTGAAGCCTACTGTCAACCACTAAAAAGTAATTTTTGAAAGATATAAATTCTTCAATGTCTGCCAGAAAGAAGGACAAACATTTGACAGCTTCCTAATGGAATTACAAACCTCTGCATTTGCATGTGAATTCAAGGAAGAGGATTCTCGCATAAGGGACAGGATCGTCTTGGGAATCCAAGATAATAATATTCAAGAACGCATGCTTCGAGAGCCGGACCTAACTCTAAAGAAGACTGCAGAGTTCTGTAAAGCCGCTGAAGTCAGCAGACTGCAGGTTAAAGCCCTTCAGGAAAAAATGTGTAGAATCAGTGAAGGTGCATAATAAAAGTGTCAAAGCTGTAAAAAAAAAAGGCCCAGTGATAATAATAGGCCTAGTGGAAGTGTTCATAGGTATGAATGTAAAAAATGTAGTTATACACACAAGCCCAGAGCTTGTCCAGCATTTAGGCGGCTATGTTTAAATGTAAGCAATTGAATCATTTTGCTAAGCTATGCAATTTTAGACCTAGAAATAATATGAAGTGCTAGAAGTTGACCCAAATAATGTAATGGAAAATTATCAAATATCTAATGGAGACGGGAAAAATGAAGCAGGCTATAGGCTAGAAAGTGAATTTTCTAATCATTTGGTTAGTGATAAAATTTAAACAGGCCTAACTAATATTGACAACTTAGAACTAAATTCTAAGGTTACAATTGACAGTGTAGGAAACACCGTTTCTTGGTTTTAAACCATTTTGTTGGATGAACAAAAAGTTAAATTTAAATTAGATACAGGAGCAGAAACTAGCATTCTTCCCTTAAGTGTATACAATAAACTGGGAAACAAAAACAAGTTAACTGAAACTAATGCTATATTGGTAGCTTTTGGGGACAAAAATGAAATTAAACCTGAGGAAATAGTAGGCCTAACAATAAATTGCTCTTCTCGTAATGAGGTTAAGTTTGTGGTAAAAATGTAAATTCAGTACCTTTTCTAGTGATTGTCTTAGGCTTAACTTGTTAGCAAAAATATGAATTGATTATATTACAGAGCATATAAGCAAAGCAGATGTTATCGCTAAGCATAGTGTAGTTTTAAATATATTGGGGAAATTTCCTGGAAAACTTAACATGGAATTAAAAGATAATGCCATTCCAAAAATACACCCTCCTAGGCGTGTGCCTCCAAGCTTGCACACTAAACTCAAAAATACTCGAGATGGTCTAAAAGAAAAATATATTGTCACAGAGGTTACTAAGCCTACTGAGTGGGTCAATAGTTTAGTTATAGTGACGAAACCTAACCACACATTAAGACTATGGGCCAGTTTCATAGTCAGATTTAGTACGCCTCAAGTGCGGCGCTATACTAAATACAAGACGTCACCTACCTGAAATTGAATGGAATGGGCCAGTTTCATATGCGAAACTGGCCCATTCCATTTTGGTCTAGGTAGGTGTCGTCCTGTATTTAGTATCGACTCGCACTTTAGGTATGCTAAGTTTGACTATGAAACTGGCCCTATGTCTAGACCCTAAAGATCTTAATAATGCGATAAAAGAGGAACTGTTTTTTATTCCAAAAGCAGAATAAATATTGTCAAGGTTAAGTGGGAAAACAGTGTTTTCAGTGCTAGATATGAAATAAGGTTTTTGTTACATAGAGTTAAATGAGCCTAGCTCATATTTGTGTACCTTTAATACATCATTTGGCAGGTATAGGTTTAAAAGATTACCCTATGTGTTATGTTCAGCCCCTGAAATTTTTCAAAAAAGAAACTTTGATATTTTTGGTGATATTGAAGGATGTGAAATATATTTTGATGATTTAATTATTGGTGGCTTTAGTGAAAAAGAGCATAGTCAGATTTTAAATAAAGTCTTACAAAAGACTAAAGCAAACAATGTAAAACTTAATAAAAACAAGTTCCAGTTCAGAGTAAAATCAGTAAACTTTATAGGACAAATTGTTTCAAATGAGGGAATTAAACCTGATTCTGATCATGTCAAAGCCATTATAAAGATGGAAAGACCTAAAAGTAAAAAAAGTTAATAAGGTTACCGGAGATGTCAAAGTACTTATCACAATACATACATAACCTATCTAAGACAACTACGCCTTTGCGTTATCTTACTAAAAATGATACTGACTGGCAGTGGCTACCTGAACATGAACAAGCGCTTAATCTGTTAAAAAGTGAGTTAACCAAAGCACCGGTATTAGCTATATTTGATAGTTCCAAATATTGCGACTCTTCTAAGGATGGCCTTGGAGTTTGTATTTTACAAAATGGACACCCTGTCTCGTATGGATCTAGAAGTC
The DNA here is from genome assembly GCA_033556935.1 of Timema podura. Classification (NCBI taxonomy): domain Eukaryota; kingdom Metazoa; phylum Arthropoda; class Insecta; order Phasmatodea; family Timematidae; genus Timema; species Timema podura. The sequence goes on from JAVRXN010000010.1 coordinate 85,400,311, forward strand.
TTACAGAGACAGAACAAAGATATGCTCAGATAGAAAAAGAATTTTTAGACATAACCTATGGCCTTGAAATGTTTCACCAGCTAACCTATGGCAGACTTGTACATGTTCAAACCATTGATCTCTATCATATAGCTGGATGGACATACACATGCACATTCCAAGGACAAAGGCGTGACGCTCAAGTGTATCGTCTGCTACACTGAAGGGGGGACAGATCTAACGGTTTCTTTAAATGTTCTTATGCGAAAACATGTCTCTGATGAATAAAAGTGTTATTGTTTGAAAATAGTGAAGTATTATACCACACTTCCTTGAAGAAACATTTACATTAAAGGATATTCAATCCAGTTTTACAGGTAATACTGTACAAATACGAATAAAACCTTAGATATTTCAATTTTTATGTAGTTGTCATCAATGCTGTTTACAGTCTGCCACGACTACACTTATATTTTTAAAGTTGGTTATTAGCTTGTATATTAGTTTCAGAAACAATATTATATTGAAAGTTCGATAAATATAATGAATAAGGTATCTTAAAACTTGATTACATTTGTTTGAATGACAAACTTTATATAGTTGCCATGTATTCAAACTATCACTTAGGTTATAGGCTTGTGGAAAGTATTATTATAATACCTGTTTTTTAAAGTTGGCTCATATCTTTCAGAAACCATATTAGATTTAAATTTCGATAACTATAATGAAACAAGTTAGCTAAAAACTGTATTACATTTGTTTAAATGACACACTTTGTTTAGAAGTCTTACGTTCAAATGATAATTTAGGTTATAGGTTTGTAGTAAGTACAGTATCTACTATACCCTGATTTTAGTAATAATCCCAATCTGTAAGGCCTTATTTCATACCAGAATACTATCATATATATGATATTTTGGTAGGATAGACGGCAATTTAGAACGGAAGTAGAAATTTCCTTCTGGAAGGTCTTTTATGCTAACTAAACACAACCATAGTGTAGGATTCTGATACGAGATAAAGCCTTACAAGCGAGCTTCCTTCAAAAATCATCGTATATATTAGGCTAAATCAACTTATTTAAATAAAAAACGAACCAGTTTTGAACATTTATATGCTCTTCAAAGCTTTAACTAACATATTTATTTAATTTAATCATTCACACATTGATGTATCTCATATATTCAATCAAATTAATGAACGATGTCAAAATGCCCATTGCCTTGTATGGGTGTAAGAGAGAAAGAGATACCCGAAAGTTTCTATCTCTCTTAGACAATGGTATGCAGACGACAGCTCGAAAATTTCAGCCACAGATGTCCATCCATTTATATTATAGAGATCAATGGTTCAAACCAACCACAACCCTTTAGTAACCATTGCAAATAAAGACATTTCTAAAGTTTCTTCTAGGTTGCAAAGATTATTGCTTAAATTAATTAAGTATCAGATCAAAATTGCTTATGTACCTGGTAAACAAATGTTTAAGGCAGATACCTCATCTAAAGCTTACTTAAAAGACCCAGTTAAAGATAAACCAGAATTAACATTTGTAGTGCACTCACTAAGCAACTACTTACCAATGACTGCGGAAAAATAAACTATGTTAAAAATATAAACAGAAAAAGACCCGATTTAAATTTGCTCAAATACTTTATTGTAAATGGCTGGCCAAACATAAACTCCAAATGCCCTAATAATGTGAAATTTTACTTTAATTTACAGGACAAAATTATTGTAAAAGATGATTTGTTATTTTTAGATGATAAGCTAATTGTACCAATTTCATTAAGAATTGTCCATGTTAACCTTAATTCATGAAAGTCATTTAGGGATTGAAAAATGTAAATCAAGAGCACGACAAGTGCTATTTTGACCAGGTATGTGTAAAGCATTTCAAGAAATTGTACTTAAGTATAAAATAATGTGAAAAATTTCTCAAAACTAATGTCAAACAACCGATGATTAGCTATCTACCACCTGATAGGCCCTGGCAAAAATTAGCCACAGATCTATTTAAATTTGGGTCCGATGACTATTTGATTGTAACTGATTACTGTACTAGATGGATAGAAATAGAAACTTTAAAAGGTAAAACAGCTAATCATGTAATTCAAAAATTCAAATCTATATTTGCTAGATCTGGAATACCAGACATTTTGATCTCAGATAACATGCCTTTCAACAGTTTGGAATTTAGAAATTTTGGCTTAGATTTTGATTTCTTAATTGTAACCTCAAATCCATTTTACTCTCAGTCTAATGGACTTGCTGAAGAGTCGGTTTCAATAGCTAAAAATATGCTTCGAAAAGCTTACGAAGGAGGTCAAGATTTTTTTCTCACTCATCGAATACAGAAACACTCCAATTAAAGATATAAACTTATTTCCAACACAACTTGAGTTAAACAGAAGGATTAAAAGTAAAATACCTACCTCATCTAACCTACTTGAACAAAATAATTATGATATAAATATCAAAGCTAAACTTATAGCAAAAAACAATAAGAAAAAATGTGGTATGATAGGGGTGCTAAAGATTTACCTGATTTACAACCTAAAGAATCAATCTTGATACAAAAAGACAAAGTTTGGGAACCAGATCAAATAGTAAACAAACACTTCACACCCAGATCTTTTATTGTAAAACAAAGTGATGGTAGGAAAATTAGAAGGAATAGGAAAGGATTAAGGAAGTAATTAACTCCACCTCTATCCTTTCCATAATCCAGAGCCCAGCATAAATGAGCCAATCCCTCGAACTCCAATATGTAGTCCTAGGCCTATCCAACCTGAGACTAATCCTACAATACAGCAAACCAGTCCTCAACCAAAGTCCCCTCCATCACTAACTATGCCTGAACTTGCATCTCCCAAAGTAACTTCCATAGCTGGCAGGATAATAAGAAAACCTATGAGACTAGATTTATAAAAATAATAAAAGTGTGTTTTATATATCAGTGCAATATTTAAATTAACTTTGTTGGAGGGGAGATGTTGTATATTATAAAATGTTAAATATATACATTATATACATGACTATAGTAGTTGAGTCACATGACTAGAGCAGTTGTTAAATATTGTGACCGATATATAAATGAGTGCAGAAAAGGAGAGAGAGGCTTTTTTATTCAATTATGTATTGTATACTTTCTAGTTAAATAAAGAAATAACTAAATTCAAACATAATATGTATTTATTTATAGTGTTGTGTTATGTGTTAAATAAACAACAAAGGTAACTCATAATTTAACCTTTATTAAATCGAACGAATGTATATATAAATCTACTCATATATATGCGAGTAAATTAATAAGAGTCTTGCCTATCGTGAAGCCTCGTCTACAGAGACAATAATCTCCACATCCATATAGTCCTTACTCCTTATAGTCCTTACTCAAGTCCTTAATGGTCCTTATAAATGGAAGTTCGTCCACACAGTCCGTATCCATCATCACGTGACCATACCAACCAATAAGAAAGTCGGAGAGTACGTTCAATTAAACTCTTCGAAAGAAAATTGTCCAGAGCAAGGCGCAAGTAGACCTGATCTGTGAAGCAGGGGTTATTAAGAATGCTAATTAGAAGTTTAAGCTACCAAAGTGACGCACCTCTTTTTGAGAACTTTGTATTTCTCAGAAAAATGTTTCCGAGATGCCACGCTTCCCAGGGTTTTTAAATTTTGGGAAATATATTTCTTAAATAACCCTGGGCATACAACTATAATTTAATTATGTACTTGTTTCCATATCAACCATTGGTGCTTTCACTTCGATGCGATCACACAAATTTACTTTGCCGTGATTGGTTGTCCTTAGCAGTCCGTATCGACTTGTCCTTAGAAAGTTTAAGAATTTTTGTTGTTTAGCATCGCGTCTTACTGCCCGTTAGGTTTGTACTCTTATGAACTCATTACTATAATGACTAGAAATGAGAAAGATTTAATTTTGAGTAAGTGTACCCGTATTTGCGTGGATAGAGTGGAAAACCATTTAGGAAATAAACCTCAATACAACCGACTGGGATCTAACCACGATCTTTTTGTCATGAGCAGTTTATTACGAGAGTGACGTCTTATACCTTGCTCCCACCAAAGCGAGTAAGTTAATGTTGAATCAACTTATACGGAGTGGTAAGAACTAAGGTCTTAAGGATCAAGGCCCTGTAGATAATGCAATCTGTTAGTGTGGATTCGATCTCTGGAGTACCACTACGCACCTGACGGATATGGAGTCTGTAGACAGGTCTTTTGTGCACTCAATCAGCTTCGGCTGTTGTGGACATTGCCCTATTCAGTTGCGCCAACATTGCAATGTTCAATGTCCTTGAAATGGTTAGTTTAGCCAACGCTACATGCCCTTTAATATGGGTGGACGCCTAATTGTTCTAAAAGTGGAAGTAGACTTGTCGGTGAAGTGATATGATAGCTAACTTCCGGCAAAGAGTAACCCGTGAAGGACCATGACCTCCACTAGTGAAAAGGAGGTCGTGGTCACCCTGGGAGATTCCTACGCCTGTGGTTCAGGTGAATCCACGCTGTATCTTTGAGTCTCGGTGGTGGTTGGTCTCAGTGAAGCCTCGCTGTGTCTTGAAGTCTCAGGAGTGGTTGGTTCTGGTGTGGCAGCACTGTGTCTTGGAGTTTCAAGAATGACTGGTCCTGATGGTCTATTAGGATTGTGCGGTTCGGTTTGATCTGGACTAATATTGTCTTGCGTTAGCTGTTCTAGATGTATCTTTAAAATGTATCTCGTTTTATAATGTATGTTCTCTCACCAATTACTTTGCTCATCACAGCTTTAATCCAAACGGATATTTTTCCGCTATACATCCTTGTGAAACATTGTCATTAACGTTGAACTTAATTCTTCTGTTCCCTGACCTTTTGTCTTATAAAAAAGATAAATTCACTATCAACAGTAGCTCGACAATCATGGAGGGTGTCTAATTTTAGTTCGTAGAGGCCTCCAAAAAATCAACACAACTGGAGGCACTCCCGTAGTCAGATGAGGTGTGTTCCGGTAAATTGACAAAAAGTTGTTTATAGCTTCACTGATGGGTGTGTCTAATAACTGGGCCTTTTTGTGCATCGTTTTACAATATGGACACTGTTTTCTGCCTGACTATTGGTAGAGGGGGGTAGGGGGCACCTGACTTGTAATTTACCCCATTGAGACAGCAGAAGGTGTTTTTAGATCTCTAATCAAACAGGCTGAGAACCGTTGTCAGATATTATTACCTTGTGAGTGCCGAGTCTAGGGAAAAGTACTCTTAATATTTATACTGTGCAGTAGTAGATCGCATATCAGCAACTTTGATCCTCTTGTTGTGTTCGTCGATGACTATGAGGTAATGAGGTTTCATTGATGGGCCCGATGAAGTCTATATGTATTCCACTCTATGGTTTTGTAGGCTACTCCCATGGAACTATGAAAGATTTATTTTTGTGCCAGTTGATATCGCTGACAAATTTTGAACTTATTTACTTCATCTTCATTGTCTAGACCTAGCCCAGGCCCCCAGATATAGTTTTTTGTAAACAGCTTAGTTTTCAATATTCCCATGTGGGCAAAATGATACTCCTTTTTAGGCTCCTTTGGTGGGCGGCAGGGGATGGGGGGTAGGTGTAATGTTAGTTTTGATTCTGTCAGTCACCTAACCTCCATGCGAGTGATTTATTGACAATCGCTTACTCACTTTATTTATAGTTCGGCGTGTTGCAATTCGCTACTTATTATTTTTAGTATATATGGTGTTCTGTGAAATTTTGCTTAAGTTTTGTTTTCAATTATTATTTTGGTGCAAAACTTTTTAGTAGGAACTGTACTCTGTGAAGAGTATTGTGTCGTATGCTGTATTGCTGTCATTATTTTGTTTTTACTTTTTGTGGTTTCTGTTTTTTTTATAATATTAAATCTATTTTTTAAACAGTTACTAAAATGTTTTCCAAACTTTCTGCAGCCGAAAATAGAAAATGGAAATCAAAAACGTCGCAAGAAACAAAGTCAAGTGATAAACTTATTTATAATTATTTAATGAAGGCAAGCACTAGTAAATAAAGTGAAAGTGAAATTAAACTCAATGTAGCAATGATCATCTGTTGAAACAACGATCAGAGGAGGAGGACGAAGATTGCTCAGAAGATTTAATAAATACTAATACCGATGAGTATAACACCACGAAAATTACTGATAACAGTGATAAGAGTTATGTGACTGATAGAATCCGAGAAATGAATAATTCACGTGACAAATTGAAAGATCCGGCTAATTGGCCCAAAGTGCTAAGCGCAACTGAACGTGATTTTATTATTTCGCAAGGACCAATTTCAACAGTATTATACAGCTACCCTAGACACGGTGCAAAAAGATAATTTTACAACGTATTTTATTATCGGCTTGCTTCCAACGGCGAGAAAATTAGAAGCCAATGGCTAATGTATTCCCAGTCTAAGGGAAGTTATACTATTTTTCTGCAAGGTATTTAACATGCCAATCACCAGAACTACAGTATCTGATGAAAATGGAAACTGTGATTGAAGGCACATCGGAAAAATTCTTTACCAGCATGAGACGTCCTCTAACCACCTAAAGTGCTACAAAAAATGAGTTGAAACAGAAAGGAGGTTTAACACTGGCAAGGCAATTGATGACGAAAATCAAAGATTAATTGCTAAGGAAAAAGAGCGACGGAAAAATGTCCTCACGAGTGATCTTGCTTTCTTGCCATCTTGCCACCTTGCCCAACACATGAAAACCTCAACAGCTAAAACCTTGGAAATGTTCTCGGGCTCATAGAGTTGATTGCAAAATTCAATCTCAGATGTGAAACATATTTGGGAAAGGACATTCAAAATGATATACAAAAGGTCTAGTTTTAAAATGGCCAAATATATTCTCCACAGTTTTTTCGGATGGTGGTGGGGGCCTGGGGGCGCAAAATGTTTGTTTTTCACACACAAAACACACAAAACTTTTGCCTTAGACGGGCCCTGTGTAGTGACCTGAAAATCGCTAAGCAACATCCTCAAAGCCCATACCAGTCCTCGTAGGTAAATTAAGCATTGCCCTAATGATACGACTTAATAGAAGAACCTAGTTTTGTTTTTCCTTTGGCAACCCTTGACCAAAAGATAGCTTCGGTCTAGTTGATATCACCATAAGATATATTAGATGCAGATGGTAATTTTAAAAAATATGCTCAAGGTTCTTTACCAAAGAAAATTAATCTAACATACTTAGCTAAAGGAAAGTTATTTTATTATAAATATTTTGAATATACAAAAAATCAACATAGAAACTTGTTAGCAAAAAATGAGCGCTCAAACTTTCTAGCCCAGTGAAGGTACGTAAATTGAAATGTATGTGAACCACAGATCGGGGGAGAGGGGGTATTCATCAAAGTCCCCCAACTGACCAAAGGCCTAGAGCTAAAGCTTTTAAAGGAATGAGGAAACTGTTTGAATCCTAAAAAGATACCTAACCAAGAGTTACAATCTTGAACGCCCAAAATGATTATTAATTTTTAAATAGGTATAAATTATAAGAGAAATAAAAAATCTATTTTTAAAAGCATACATTTTGTTTTTTATACACATTGAGTGTAGTTAAAGATTTTAAAAAGCAAAATATTTCTTCTTACCTTCTCTCTAACATGGAAAAGGCATTCCTAATGAATTAACACTTTGTCATTTACAGGATTAAATAATTATTTTCATATTTAACACCTACGTAGACATGAGTGGAAACGACTACACATTGATTACAATCAGGTACTTAGCCGATAGTACATATAATTAAAATTAAAAAGCACATTTCTAAAGTAATACAAGAATTATCACATGCACGTAGCCAAGGGTAGGTTTTGGGGATTGTTATAGATTGTATCTAATTCAAGATTAAATTATAAACAAAATGTACCATTTCAAGACAGTAAATGGAAAATAAAGAAATACCATTATTTGAACATAAACACTTGGACACCTGTTTCGGTGGCCGCATGGTCTAACACGCCACTCTCGCAATAGACCATATTGCCGATGACAGAAAGATTAAAGTTGAGTTTTGGGTTGGATGTCTTGTAGGTGATTTTTTCAAAATGGTTTTCCACGCGTTTGTGGGTACATTTGATATACATATAAACTTCTTGGTTCCTAAAACTATTAGCGTATTTAGTACATAAGCGTATAGCCCGAACGGATAGTGAGACAAGTTGCTAAAAAAAAAAAATTCTTGGCCCTCCCAGGTTGGGAACATACATGACCAAATAAATCACTTACCTGTTTCGGTGGCTGCATGGTCACATGGTCTAAGGAGCTACTCTAGCAGTAGACTAGACTGCTGACGATAGAAAGATCGAGGTTCGAATATCAATCGGGTGTACTGAGGGTGGTTTATCCAAAATTGTTTTCCACTCCCCTCCACACAAATGCGGATACACTTCCTCAAAATAAAACCTTCCTAATCTCTAATGCCATTAGTGTAATTAATAGAAAAGCTTATAATCCGAATGGGTAGTAAGACGTGGTGCTATAAACATAGATCAATTGCTGATGGATGAAAGACGTCGCACAAGCTTTCTGTACATCAGCTTTTTTAAGTGCATAGATTGTGATTCAAACCACTACTTCTAGTAGCAAAACTAATGGAATATCTGTCAGTAACAATTATGCAAACTAGAAAGATATGATGTAGTGAAATTGATATTATATATATATATATAAATATATATATATATATATATAGAGAGAGAGAGAGAGAGAGAGAGAGAGAGGAGAATGTAGGAATGGATATCAAATTTAAAATATAAATAGGTTTGCTGCCCTAGAGTGCTCTCAGGATAGTGAAGAAATTTTGCATCCAGAGAAACAGTGGAAAATTGTCAGGAATAGTATTATAAATGCAGCTAGGTTTAATATTAGTCGTCTCTGCAAAAGTACTAGAAAGAAGTCGTTGTTTGATGACAAATACTCAAAATTATTGAGGAGAGAAGGAAAGCAAAATTACATTGATTAGTAATTACTAGTGAATTGAGCTTAAACAAAGTTAACAATTTAAAAGTAAGGCCAGTGCCATATTCAGAAACAAAAAGAGAGTATTTAAAGGTTAAAGTGAGCGAGATAGAACAAAATAGCAAATATAGGAATATAAGGGAACTTTATTAACGGATATATGAAAAGTTATTAGGCTAGTGAATTTAGTGAAAGATGAGAATGGTAATCTGATGGCAAACACGAGCGATGCTTTGAGTAGATGGAACGCCCACTTTAGTCATATTTTGAATGGGGTGAGGTTTATTGAAATCCATACTGCTAAGCCACTAGTCCCATACCTAAATATTACTGAAGTCAAAAAATCTATTAAGAAGTTAAATAATCATAAAGTTACAAGCGTATATTCAATTCAAGAAGAATTACTAAAGGGAAATGGTGAGATATTAATAATAGAAATTCATAAACTCATATGTATCATATGATGTATTATCACAACAATAGAAGGAAACAGTATTAATAGCCATTTCAAAAAGGGAGATAAAACAGAATGTAGTAACTATATAAGTATATCACTACTAATATCACCACTACCACTATGCTACCAAATTGTATCTAACATCATTTCAATGAGAATCACACCATTTGTAAAGGAAATAATTTGGGATTATCAGTGTGGATTTCGACGATATAAATAAAAAAACTGAACAGATTTTTACGATTTGGCAAATATTATTAAAAAAGTGGAAATAATACATGACGGCACATCAAGTATACATGGATTTAAAAAGATCTATGATTCAGATTAAAAGAAACCAATTACATGAGATTGTATTTAAGGTTGGAAACACCAAAAACTTGTCAAGCTAATTGAGGTATGTTTTACAGATACGAGTGACGGTACGGGTTGGATGTCCCTTTAGAAACTTTCTAAACACGTACTGGATTGAAACAAGGAGATGCCATTTCACTATTAATTTTTAATCTAGCTTCAGGGCAAGAGTCATAGTCAGACTTAATGCGCATTAAGTGCGGCCTGAAACCAAATTCAAGATGACACCTAGTTTGACTCAATTCGAATTGACCAAGTTTGCATTTGAAACTCGCACATTCCATTCTTGTATTTAGTGTAGCATCGGCCTTGAGGCGTACACAATCTTACTATGAAACTGACCCTAATGCTAATAGGGTAATTAAATATAGTAGGGAAGGCTTGATATTAAACGGTACAATGCAGCTATTAGGAATAGCAGATAATTTAGTTTTGTTAGGTAATAGTAAGGAAGCTGTTTCAATAAATGTGGACATTTTATTAGATGCTAGTAAAGAAATCTTTTAGAAGTGCATGGTAAAAAGAATAAGTACCAATCACACAGAAAATACAGATTGAGGACGATAATTTAGATATTACTGCTAACAACATGTCATTTGACATGGTTAATGAGCTTAAATGTTTAGGAACAATTTTGTAGCATGTTAAACCAGCTGTTTAACATGTACTATAAAAATACCATGATTATAATTAACACAATTAATACAAGAGCTAATATATATTCTAATAATGTGTGTTAGTTATTAACGCACGGTGGATTTATGTTGCCCGGAAACGCCCAAGCTCCACGAAAACTGCCCCAGCGGACTATGCCAGGACCATCAGCTAAACGTCTTACTCACAGGCCCTGCTCCGAAGAAATGGCTGAGATGTTGTTCTCTGGGCGCCACACCATCAAAGAGCGCTAGTGGTCCCTCAGCACAATTTCGCAACTTAACCCCCATTCCCCCTTAGATGTCCAGATGCAAACCCGTCCCCGGGCTCGTCAGTTCTGTTATTATATAAGCGTCATCCCTCACTTCACACACACCCGAGACCTGGATATGCCTACCATCAAGGACCACTTCCGGAGGCTGGCGCAGTCCTTCTACGGCAGACTTCCCGGTGCCACCAATCCTCTTATCCAGGGGCTTGGGAATTACGTCATCGACCCTGGAGGGTGCCACCGACGTCCCAAAGCCCTGCTCGGATAAGCGAGATGTGACAAACGTGGTTTGGGAGGCTCTCACACAGCCCCCATAGAGTAGTGTCTCCGCACGTAACTCTAAAAACCTCTTAGTCGGTTTCCAAAAGTTTTCTTTTTCCTCAAATAATATTAATTAATAATATGCTTTTATTTGTTCCAGTAACTTCACGAAATGCGAAAACCCGTCAGTGAATTACCTGAAAACCACACGGTGTGACCAATTGGTCGGTACATGTTGGAATTTGCTCCCGTGCACCCCTTCAGGGTGCATTAGAGCATGCTTTTGAGTCTGGAGTCTGGAGTCACACACACGCGAAATGCGACAACCCGTCAGTGAATTATCCGAAAACCACACGGTGTGACCAATTGGTCGGTACGTGTTGGAATTTGCTCTCGTGCACCCATTCAGGGTGCATTAGAGCATGCTTTTGAGTCTGGAGTCTGGAGTCACAAACACGGATGGGAGTGCAAGGTGTCGTCCTGCCTCCCTTACGTGTTCCTGGCTTTTCGAGCGTCTGAAGAGTCCCTGCTGATTCAACGTCTACGATGGAGCCCTTTGCGAAGGTAAAGAAAGGTGTCGGTGTCGGGGTCGGGAGAAGACCGCCGGATGAGGCGAAGAAGAATCCCGTGCCCGGGAAGCGACCGGCCCCGAGGCGGAGGAAGCTGGCGGCGAGCGTCGGGGGAACCGCCACCAGTAGCGGGCTTGTGTTGCCCGTCCAGGCAGGGGGAGTCGAAGGTTTCCGCTCGCGGGGACTGAAGGCCCCTCCGGTCAGGAAAGAGCTAGTGCGGGGTGGCAAGTGGTCCGCCACGAGCCCGAAGGCCGAGGCTTTAGCGGCAGCTGCCCTCTCGAGGGGCAACAAGCCGGCAGGCGAGGCTGAAGCCGGCGGGGCCGCTCCAACTCCCGGAGTCATGCGTGCCGCTGGCCAAGGCAAGCGGGAGTCTCTTTCGGGGGACGAATCGGCCCTTTCTAGGGCCAACAAGGCATCGGCCCTTTCTAGGGCCAACAGGGCTGGCGTGACCAGCCCACCAGGTGTAGGCAGCGGGGCCCCTCCAACTACTGGAGGTGAGCGTGCCGCTGACTGAGCCCAGCGAGAGTCACCGCCCGGTGACGATTCGGCCTTTTCTAGGGCCAACACGTCGGCCAGCGTGACCTCACCAAGTACCGGTGGGGTGGGCGCAGATGGCCAAGGGGAAGCCAGCGGGGCCCCTCCGACTTCAGGAGGGCAGCGTGCCGCTGGTGGAACCACCGGGGCATCCGGCGATGCGTCCTCGGGCCTAGGCCCGTTGACCAGCACCGGCCCCCTGCAAAGCATCGGCAGCAATGCCGATGCGGGCGTGTCCAGAGGGGCCCCTCCGACTACAGGAGGTGAGCGTACCGCTGGCAGCCAAAAAGTACTGGAGCCCCTTTTCAGGGCCACCAGCCCGCAAACCGGGATGGATGGCGAAAGCTCCCGCCAGCACGATGGGTGGAAACCTAACGGTGCCAACGGAAGTCCTGACCAGGGGGAGCCTAGCCGCCGTTCGCCGGTCAATACCAATGCAAGCGGCAATGACGCAAGCGCGACTGCAAGGGCCTCACAAGCCCGCGTCAACTCCGACACCTCCCGCCAAGGGGTGTTGGCAGGTAAGAAACGCCCGGCTGAATTCTCTTCAGACTCTGAAGACCGGGTCACACGCTTCCCGCGTGTCGACATCTCGTGCGAATCCGTGGACGTGGAGGGACTGTCTCCAGGACCAGACTTCCCGTTGATGCGAGACGAGTCGAGCCAGGGGTCGGATGATGAGTCTGAAGGGTTTCCGACCGTAAGACCCCGCCGAAGGGGTAAGGCCGGCAACACCAGGAAGCTACTGGGGGCAACCCTAACATTTAGGCGGTAGCTCTGGTGATGAGAGTGGAGACGACGGTGGCCTGGGCCAGGGTGCGCCAGCGCTGACCAAAGGTGAGAAGCGGCGGAAACCTAAGGGCAAGAACGCAAGCCGTGCCTCGCCTCAGCCTGGTACTAGTGGTTCTAGGCCGGCTCCCAAAGCCAAGGGGAAGATGCCTCCCATCATCTTGTGTGATGTGGAGGACAACTCCAAGGTGGCGAGGGCCATTAGAACCAAGGTTCGAGAGCCTGTGGAGGCAGTCAAGCAGCCGGGGGATCGAGTGCGCCTCCAGTGCGGGTCAGAGGAAGATTACCGCGCCCTCCAGAAGTTCTTGCCGAGCTTGGGGATCCAGCATTGGTCCTACGAGCTTGGACGGGAGCGACTGGTCAAGGTCTTGGTGAAGGGACTTCTGACTCGGACAAGCCCTGGCGACATACAGGAAGAGCTGGCGGAGATGGGTTTCCCCGTGAAATCCGTCTCCCAGATGCTCTCCCAGTGGAAACGGGACCAGAGGACCGAAGAAAGGCAACGGTTGCCAAACTTCGTTGTCTCTCTGACTCCCGGGGAGCACACCGCAAGACTGTACTCCATACCAGTCCTATACGGGCTCCGCGTCAGGGTGGAGAAGTACAAGTCTCCGGGAGGCTCGGTGCAGTGCAAGAACTGCTTCCGGTTTGGGCATGTGCGGAGGGATTACCGCGCTAACCCTAGGTGTGGGTTCTGTGGTGGTGACCACGAGAGGGGCGGGTGCCCGGAGGAGAGACGATCTCCTCCGAAGTGCCTGCACTGCTCAGGAGCTCACTCCTCGGCGTGGCGTGGATGTCCCACGTACAGGTCCTTGCGGGCGGCGGGGACCGTACGAGCCTCCAAGGTTCAAGAAGGGAGGTCGGATGGCCTAAGTGAAAGCCAAAAGCCCTCGGGGCACGTTGCAGTACGGAAGGTGACCGTGACTCCAGCTCAAAAGCCAAAGCCACTGGTGAAATCTTTCGCCAGTGCGTTGTCAGGGAGACCTTCCCCTCCACCTCAGGCCGAGGCACCTGCCAAAGCCACTCTACCTGAACCGGTTTCATCCGGTTCATCCCTCTCGGTCGAGGACCCGTCCAAGACCGCTCCTCTCCAAATCCCGACCCGACCCACACCCCGCAACCCGCACCACCCTCCCCTCACCCTTGCACCCTTCCAACCCTTTCCTAACACTCCCCACTTCTACCCCTGTCAACCCTGCCACCACCACACCTAACCCTACCCCTGAGGATGATGCTACAAAGCTCAAAATTTGTATTGAGCTTCTCAAGGAAATTCCGGGACTGGATCCTTGGGACTTTTCATCGAGTCTCTTAAGGAAGGTCCAGGAGTCTCCGAGGAGTAACCGTGGCCACCTGGTCATGGAGCATATCCTCCTCTACCTGGTCTCCCATGGCAGCGCACCCGAATAGAGGACCCCCAGTGCTGAAGGAGCTCGCGGTCGCACTCTGGAACGCCAACGGAGTCGCGGGGAAGAAGGCTGAGCTAGAAAGTTTCCTGGCAAAGCATCGTGTCGATGTAATGCTGTTGGGAGAAACCCACTTGCGCTCCGCAGTGAGGTTCTCGTTAGCAGAGTTCATCTGCCATCGGAGTGACCGAGCGGGGGGTGTGGGAAGGGGTGGGACAGTGGTCCTGGTCCGAAGGGGCCTTGACCATCACGTCGTCTCTCTTCCTCCCCTCCAACACATGGAAGCAACGGCTATCCAACTGGTGACCTCTACCGGCCCAGTGCGACTTATCTCCATCTACTTCCCTCCCTACCACCGGTTCAACCAGGCCACGAGGGGTGACATAGAGGTGCTGCTTCGAGGTACCACGCCTGTTTTAATCTGTGGTGACTTCAACGCTAAGCACCCTTTATGGGGCTCGAGGATTATGTGCGCTCGCGGCGGATTGCTCCGCGATGTCATAGATCTACACGGTTTGGTGGCTTCCGGTCCCCCGACCCCTACCCACTTCCCTCTCAATCCCATTGGCTTCCCGGACGTCCTCGACTTCGTTGTCTCCAGAGAGATCAGAAGGCGGTTGGCGATGAAGTTTCTATCTGAGCTAGACTCGGATCACAACCCCGTTCTTGTGAACTTGGGACGCGCGGTTTCGTTCATAGACCCCCCGAAAAACCTGACCTTAAGCGCACTGACTGGGACAGGTTCACGAATGTGTTGAGAGAGAGGTTGGGACCCACCCCTACCTTTCGAACAGCAGCAGAAATCGATCACGGTGCGGAGTTCATAACTTCCGCCATCAAGGGGTCGCTTGAAGCTTCGACGCCGAGGCACCGTCCTAAGAGGGCGCCACGGGCTTCTTTGCCCGATTCTATCCTCAGTCACGTCCGGGAGAAAAATCGGCTGAGGAGGGCTTGGCAAACCTCGAGGGACCCGTTAGACAAGGCCAACTGGAGCCGCAAAGTCCATGCGGTTCGCGAGATGGTCAAAGAATACCGGAACAGTGTCTGGGAGGACAAGATTGAGAGCTTGTGCGTACAGGACAGGTCCCTATGGCGCATGACGAGGAACTTGATGCGGGTTCCCGCACCAAGGCCGCCTATTGTAGGTCGTAATGGGGTGGCCAACTCCGACCAGGAGAAGGCCGATGCTCTCGCTGAGCACTTAGAGGCGCCATTTGTACCGACTGACGACCCGTCAGACCCGGTGCACATTGGGTACGTGGCTCAGGTCATCACAGCGGTCTCGTACAGACCCTTAGATGAACCTGAACCCACGGAGGCGGCAGAAATGTCGTGGGCGTTAGCCGCTCTAAGAATAAACAAGGCCCCCGGACGCATCAATAACGCGGTCCTCAGAAAGCTACCCTTGGAGGCGATTAACTTCCTCGTGGAGTTATTCAACGCCGTCCTGCTCCTGAGTCACTTCTCCGAGCTCTGGAAGCACGCCAGTGTCCTCTGCTTCCATAAACCGGGTAAGGATCCGGCCCTAACTTCGTCTTACCGATCGATCAGCTTGCTCGACTGTTTGGGTAAGTTGTTCGAGAGACTACTACTGACGAGACTGACCCGACATGTTCGCGAGGCGGGCATCTTGATGGACGAGCAGTTCGGCTTTCGGGCGGGACATGCTACGTCTCACCAACTCGTCCGGCTCGTGGAACAGGTCACGAGGAACTTCAACATCAACAGGCTGACTGGTGCTGTCTTTATCAGACGTGGCAAAGGCCTTCGACCGTGTTTGGCACGAAGGTCTCCTTTTCAAACTCCTCTCCCTGAACCTACCCTTCTACCTGGTTAAGATTGTTCAATCTTATCTATCCAACCGGACCTTCTCCACTACCTTTGGGAACGCCACATCCCAGGTCAGAAGCATCTGGGCTGGAGTGCCGCAGGGTTCCTTCGTGGGCCCGGTGCTCTTCAATCTGTATGTGAACGACATCCCAAAATCCCCAGACACCAAGTTGGCACTGTATGCGGACGACACGGCTCTAGTAGCGGAGTCGTGGCGAGGGCAGCTGGTGGAGAGGCGACTCCAGATGCACCTGACGCAGTTGGAGGGGTGGCTGACTACCTGGAAAACGAGTATTAACGTGGAGAAGAGTACAGCAGTGCTCTTCACATGGAAAAGAAAGTTCTACAGGCCGGCCCCACTCCGGCTGTTCGGAGAGCAGATCATATGGGCGGACAGTGCTAAGTACTTGGGACTTACGCTGGACACCAAGCTGACCTGGCGACTTCACTGCACCGAGAGACTGACTAAGGCGAAGAAAAGGCTGGGAATCCTAGGCCCACTGCTTAACAGGCGTAGCGCCCTGTCTACTAGGAACGGTCTGACACTGTACAAGCAGCTGCTCAGACCGATCCTCGACTATGCGTGTCCCGCTTGGGGCCACCTGGCAGACACGTATATGAGGAGGATTCAGGCATTCCAGAGCAAGTGTCTGAGGATCATTGTGGACGCACCTTGGTACGTTCGGAATGTGACTCTGCACCGAGAACTGGATATGCTACCATCAAGGACCACTTCCGGAAGCTGGCGCAGTCTTCCTACGACAGACTTCCCGGTGCCCCCAATCCTCTTATCCAGGGGCTTGGGAATTACGTCATTGACCCTGGAGGGTGTCACCGACGTCCCAAAGCCCTGCTCGGATAAGCGAGATGTGACAAACGTGGTTTGGGAGGTTCTCACACAGCCCTCATAGAGTAGTGTCTCCGCACGTAACTCTAAAAACCTCTTAGTCGGTTCCCAAAATTTTCTTTTTCCTCAAATAATATTAATTAATAATATGCTTTTGTTTGTTTCAGTAACTTCGCGAAAGGCGACAACCCGTCAGTGAATTACCCGAAAACCACACGGTGTGACCAATTGGTCGGTACGTGTTGGAATTTGCTCTCGTGCACCCCTTCAGGGTGCATTAGAGCATGCTACTTTGCGTCTGCGTCACACACACACACACATATATATATATATATATAATCAATTCGTCGGAGGTATAACTAGGAGGTAAATCTACATCGCCGAAGAAACTACTGATGACTACGATGTGTGAGGCGTTGGTCTCTCCACCTCATTGCATATGAAGTCTCGTCTGAGATTATGAGTATTTAATATTTAGAATAGGATTAGAGTCGTAGTACTCTTTTTTTAACTATGTCCATAAGACATAGTTTTTTGTGTCTGAATGTTTGACTTGTCCATGCCCATGCCCATGAGGCATAGTTTCCAATCTTAGTATTATTGTTCCTTTTCAATGTCCATATGACATATTATTTTTGTGTCAGAGAGTCTGACTTGTTTTGTCTATGCCCTTAAGGCATAGTTTTAATCATTAGGGTTATTACTCGTTTTCTATGTTCATATGATATTGTATTAAATGTCAGTGTTTCTGACTTGTTTTTCTATGCCCATAGGAATAGTTTTGATTAATGAGTTTAAAGCTATATGTAACATGGTCCATACGACTTTATTTACTATGTCAGTGTGTCTGACTTCCTTTTATAAGTCCTTAAAACTTAGATTTATGTTATTAGGGAATAGTAATGACTCCCTAAACGGTATTACCACGTTTAGGATATTATATTTATGGCGGAAATCAGGTTATCTAACGTTTTATTCAATGACCTAATTAGGTCAGTGATAGAGAGCAGTCACTATTAGTTATTTTTAGTGTATCTATATACAGTGTGCAACCTGTGGGATCACTACTAGGTCGTAGAAGTGGCCCGCGGGGATAGTGTTTTGTCTCCGGCCCCTTCTGGTGCCGTTTGTCTTAAGTAAAATAAATATTGTTTGTCCTATTTATTGAATGCCCAAGAATGGATGGAAGTATAAATATACTATTGAATGTGAAGGCAGTACTTATTAGGAATGGACCGGCCATAGTAATTTAACCACATAGATTCCTGATAGTTAGCCATTTACTATTTGGAATATGCTAGTTCCTCTTCAAGGAGATTATTCTTAGGTTTTTGTAACTCTTTATGGAGTTAACTCAACCTTGCTGTCTTATATAACTAGCTTCATAGTAACTCTATAAAATTAGGATTTAATACACCTTGTTTTCATTCACTATAATTTCACTACTATTCATGAATAGATCTTTCAGGTCTTAGTCTAGGATTAGCTAGGATGGATTGTCTTTATGTATTGTGGCTTAACCTTATATTATTATTGGTTGCCTATCTTTGACTGCCGCTATGTTCAGGAGAATGAGAGTTACTAAACTAAACTATATGCTCAATCTTAGTTCTGTTAGTTCCTAGTCATAAATGAGCTTATTTATATTCCTGCCTATCGGAAAGTATACAACTATGATAACTGAATAAAGTTATCTTTAATAACAATGGACTGTTTGATTTATTATCAATTTAAAACGCATGTAATTCTATTTCTCTTATTTACATTTGCACCCTACCTTACAGAGCTAAGGGGGAGGTGCAAATTTACATAACACAAATAACAATGAAAGCAATAATTTATTGGGTGAACACATTAGATATTACATAGTCAGATCAATGACCTGTTCATAGGATTTTGGTTGTGCAAAATTTATATAATCACAAGGAATCGTCGGCGTTCACTTCTACCAATAACAAGACAATGATACTGCCGACCACCAGCCGGGTAGTCCGTCTGGGGGTATCCTAGAAACAAAACTATATGTGAAATAGGCTATGGCCTCTGATACAGTACACTCATAATGCCCTAAGGCGGGCACTAATCAATTAAATACTCTTGTGTACCCGTTTAGGTAAACATGCTAAACGGCTTGAACGTCATGCCCACTGCGCCGGGGAGTCAACTGTACCCACAATCTTATCAATAGTATGCCCCAATTGGGGACCCACAGTATTGGTAGTGGTATACCAACACAGAGTTTACCAACAGGGTTTACCGTAAGAATGAGCCTAATACAAGATTTACTGCCCACCAGGGCGAGGCTTAAGGCGCTCTTCAAAAGAAAAAGAATAAGCAACAACCCAGCGAGGCCCTGCAGCCCCGCATATAATCAAGAAGCCCAGAACAGGGGCTACAATCAAACTAAATAGTAATAAATAGGTGGGTCCTACAATAGGCCCGGACAACCTAATTAGGCAATTAATTACAACCAGTAGCTCCCTAATACCGAAGGCAGACGTACCCTACTGTAACTAATGTATTTGACAAATTTTTAAAGTATAATCCAACGTTTCAGCGTAACTGGTTTTAATTAGCCATGGCACCCACATATTAACATGGGTATGTGTCCTACAGGTACAAAAGCTAACATATAACCAACATAAAATCTAAACATATGGTGAATCGATACTAACAATACAGCTGGGCGTACCATATAACCCTAGAAGGCTAGTGTAGCGAAGGTAGGCATTCCCACCTTACAGTGCATACAAGAAACACATGCTAACAAACTGACTAACTGCCCAAAGGGGGCTTTGCTGTTGACTAGTCATTCAACTGAAATAAAGGCTAAAATATAACCAACATAAAATTTAAACATATGGTGAATCCATACTAACAATACAGCTGGGCGTACCATCTAACCCTAGCTGGCTAGTGTAGCGAAGGTAGGCATTCCCACCTTACAGTGTATACAATTAAAACATACTAACAAAACTAATTAACTGCCCTGAAGGGGCCCAGTTCTCAACCAATCTTCACTCAGCTAGTCGGGCGATATCACATCCATATTACTATAGCTGGTAGCATGCCTAGAGTGCGGTTAATTAACACGACCTCCACTATGTCTCCTCCAGACGAGTACAATACAATGCAGTAGAACCAGCCCATTTCCAATTAGAAAGCGTAGTTAATAGTCATTAGACATCCACGAGGTCTCCTTCAAAAGGTACAGTAGCGTACAGTAAAACCAGTTCAATAGCCATTGGAAAACGTAGTCAACGATCCTCTATCCCTAATATCTCGATTGGATGACTACAGTGCGTAGGGCGCACCAGCAGCAGTTAATATGAAGTATGCAAACCAGCTGTGGCGGGGGCTAGCTCAGGCGAGTCCACGATACCTCTCCCTTAGACTCCATAGCGTCCTGGTCTAGCAGTGATGATCCTCTGTGGCACAGTTGAATAGAACAATAGTTGGTCAGCCGGTCGGTTCTACACAATAAGAATAAGTGATAACTCACAACTCAGTGCTCGTAGTACTAAAAATTACGGAGCGCTCCCCACCATAGATAAAAGCCGGGGAGAAGAGAAGGGGTTAAAGAATAGGCCAATCGCACCTCGGGAGGGCCACGCATGTGCAACCAGCCAAGAGAGAAGTAAAAGAAAAGGGGGGGGGGGGGGAGCGGCAGAAAGCAAAAGACGGGAGAGTCTAGGGATCCTAGGTTTGAGCAGACAGAAGCCAAAACTATTCGGTAATTAATATTCCATAACCGGGCAATCACTTGTGCAAGCTAAATCATATTAGCTCGGCACACATTTAATTAAACTAATTTGTTAAACTTATATACGAGAAATGGATGCTATTTCTCTGTCAGTAAGTTGTTAACATCTCACCTGCTGTCAAGGATTGTAAAACTCAGAATATACAAAACAATAATTTTACTGATGGTTCTCTATGGCTGTGAAATCTTACAAGTCATTATGAAAAGCAATTTAGGATGTTGAAAAACAAGGTGCTTAGGAAGATATTTGGTCCAAAAAGGTATGGAAATATTGGGGAGAGAAGGAAATTTCATAACTTTGAGTTACATTCCCCATACTCATCACAATACATTGTTATGATAATCCAATCTCGCAGATTACGGTGGGTAGGACATGCAGCGAGAATGGAAAAATCTAGAACCATGTTCAAGGTATTGACTGTCAAATTCATTGGGAAGAGACCATTTGGAAGACCTAGGTGCAGATGGGAGGATAACATTAGAATTGACCTGAAAGAGATAGGGTCTAATGCGGTAAACTGGATAGCACTGGCTAAAGATAGGGCTAGGGTCTAATGAGGTATGCTGGATATAACTATCCCAAGATAGGGATAGGTGGCTTTCTTTTGTATGAACGGCAATGAGCTTTCAAGTTCCTAATGCCGTAGTGTAAGTAAGTAGGTAAATATTGCATCCAACGTACGTACTATATTTCTAAGGGTATGATTGGGTGAACTAGAGCCTTCCCTTCCTCCAACCCCACCCCTCTCACCCTGTGACTTTTCACACGTAACACTTCTTTTCCACCCTTCACCCCTAATATACATCCCGGAGCGCTAAGACACACTACAGACGTCTGGAAATTCCACGTTATTTTAAAAGTTGTATGTCATTTCAAAATATGGCTCACTCCAAAATGAATTCGAAAGGTATTAACATGTGTTTATAAAATTAAAAGCTTTACATTTAAATTTTATAATTTTTAAAGAAATACTGAAACGCTGAAATAAGTTAATTTTTATTGACGTTTCAAATGTTCTCGGTTTTGTTAACTGCTTAGGTCCTCAATCCCAGAAGGGGCTAAAATAACTATGTTTGGAATATTTTGCATGTACTCTCAGCTCTATTAAAAATTTTGTTACTGCAACTATTGGTAAATTACTTTTTAAAATGGTCCATTTGTTTCAATTGTAGTAAGCTTGGGCCATTTGGTAGGATTTTTTTAAGAGGTGAAAGATCATTAGGGATTTTCTTACACTATACCCCAAAAAATTAGCAATAATTTATACAGTTTGGACTTAGACTCTCCCAAACTGAGTATGGATTTCATATTAATGATTTATCACTATTGCTATTAAATATTTTAAAACGTGTTAGGTTTATTAATTTGTTATGTCCTCACACATACACATATTTTATCGGGGATACTAACCACATATCTCGCGCACGTTACAACGCCCAGCCAAGGACTAAAGATAAAGTCTTAGACCTGACCATGTTGTCCATCACTTCCTGCCATAACTACTCTAGTCAGTTCAGTCCAGATTGACCAACTTAACCTGTATACATCCCTACTATAGAGTATATTACATTCCTCCCCTCCTAGATATCTACACATAATCTCTCAAGTACACAGGAGTACGCAAATGTCTCCGTGGCCTCAGAAGAGGCCATGATTCTGGTGTTGCCGGCTGTTGACCTGTTTTGTCCACCAATGCTGCTGGCTGTTGACCTGTGTTGTCTATCAGTGCTTCTGGCTGTTGACCTGTGTTATCTATTAGTGCTGCTGGTTGTTGTTCCCGGGGTTGTGGGTTTTCTACTGGTTGTTGCTCGTGGTCTTCTCTTGCCGGAGTTGGTAGTGGTTGTTGAAGTGGTCTTGCTCTATGATGTGTCACAAGGTCTTTATCTGGGTATCTTGCCGGCTCAACTTGTGAAGGTGGCCTTTCCGAGGCATCCTCTGGTTGAGGCGTTCTTTCATAGCGTTTCCGAAGTTGGTCTATGTGTCTCGTTTGTCCAAGTCCCTCCTTAAAACTGACACGGTACATATTCCTCCCTAGCACGTCTGTGACCACTGCTGGCATCCATTTAGACCTATTTACTCCATACTGCCTTGCCCAGACTGCTGCTCCTTCTGTGAAGACTCGCATATTCTCCGTATCTTGAGGGAGTGCCGCAAATCCTGTTGTTTGTATATCTGGATGTAGCACATCCAAACGTGTTCGGAGTTGGCGATGCATTAGTAGCTGAGCTGGACTTTGGCCTGTAGTTCCAGTGGGGGTAGTCCGACGCATGAGGAGGATTCTTGCGAGCCTAGTATGCCAGTCGCCTGTTGTTCTTCCCAACTGTTTCTTAACTGTTTGGACCATACGTTCTGCTTGCCCATTGCTTGAAGGGTGATATGGTGCTGTTGTTAAATGTTTAATTCCATTGAGCCTAAGAAACCGTTCAAACTCCTCAGAAACAAAATTAAGACCATTGTCGCTTACTAGGACTGATGGAAGCCATGTGTAGCAAAAATGTCTCTTAGTTCCATTATTATGCTCGTTGATGTTGTAGACTTCATCTGTCTGACCTCAGGCCATTTAGAATGCGCATCCACAAGCATTAAAAAGTTTTGACCTTGTATCGGCCCTGCCATGTCAATGTGTAGACGAATCCACGGGCTTGTTGGTGTTGTCCATGACTGTACTGGGGCCTGTGGTAGATTGTTCCGGCTTTCTTGACAGGTTTGGCAAGTTCCCACTACTTTCTCAATGGTTGCGTCCATTTTAGGCCACCATGTATAGGTGCGAGCTACTGCTTTTGATTGCACCACCCCTTGATGTGTAGCACGAAGCAAGAGGAGAAACCTTTTGTGAAGTTTATTTGGCAATATCACTCTGGTACCCCAAAGTAAGCAATCTTGTGACAAAGATATTTCAGAGCGTCGTGCGGTGTAGGGCTTGAATTCCTCCCCCACCTCTTCTTCGGGCCAACCCTGTAAAACCCACTCTTTAACCTTACACAGCACAGTATCTTTTATTGTTTCCCTGGCAATTTCAACCACTGAAATAGGCGGGTCTTCCATGTCTAGCATAAAAATGCCCTGGGTTCTATATTCACAGTTTCTGAAGTGTTCGTTGGGAGACTGCTAAGCCCATCTGCATTTTCATGGTGTTTCGCTGGTCTGTAAATAATGTTATAAGCATAACCTCCTAGCATTAAGCTCCACCGTAACATCCGCGGTGTCATAACACTTGGCGTCTGGTGGGTAAGATGAAATAATCCTAGAAGTGGCTTGTGATCTGTGACTATTGTGAAAGATCGGCCCAAGAGAAACTGCTGGAACTTGTTGACACCAAATATAACCGCCAAAGCTTCTTTATCGATTTGTGCGTAGTTACGCTCAGCTTGTGACAGTGTTCTTGATCCAAACGCTACCGGAGCTTCCATCCCATTGTCCATAACATGGGAGAGGACCGCTCCAACCCCGTAAGGAGATGCATCACACGATAGTATCAAGGATCTACTTCTATCATAATGCGTCAGAACTAAGTCTGATGTTAACATGGCTTTTGCTTTATTGAACGCACTCCTATGGTTTTGAGTCCACTGCCATGGTGTATCCTTATCTAGAAGACGGTGTAGGGGTTCCAAAACAGTAGCTTTGTCCATTAAGAATCTCTCATAAAAATTGAGAAGTCCTAAGAAAGCTTGAAGTTCTGTTTTGTTCTTAGGTGCTGGAGCTTTGTGTATGGCTTCAACCTTGTCTTGTAGGGGGTGAATGCCTTGGGCGTCTACCTGAAACCCTCAAAATGACACCGCTGGAACTCCAAACCTGCACTTGTCCTTCCTTAACCGCAACCCTGCATCACTCAATTTTTGTAGTACATCTTGTACTCTGGAATCATATTGTTCTCTATCTTTGCCCGATATAAATATGTCATCCAGGAGTACCGCTGTACCTAGTATACCTGCCAATAGACCTTCAATAAGCCTCTGGAAAATCCCCGGTGCTGCACTAATTCCAAAAGGCATTCTTGTCACCTGCATCAAGCCTTTTGGCGTATTAACCGTCAATATTTTAGAAGATTCTTCATCCACTTTAACTTGGGCATAAGCATGTGCAAGGTCAAGCTTAGAAAATATGGTTCCACCTGTTAGGCATGCAAAAGCTTCAGTTGCAGTTGGTAAAGGGTATTTGTCAGGGCATAGAGCTTTATTAACTGTACTCCGGTAGTCCACGCACAACCGTAGAGATCCATCTCGCTTTGGCACAATCACTAGGGGTGTAGCCCACTTTGAAAATGATACTGGTTTGTATATCCCTTCATCAACTAACCTTGTAATCTCTTGATTGACATCGTCTGCCAGTGACAGTGGTATTGGACGGCTCCGTAGATACTGAGGTTGAACTGAGGGGTCCATTTTTAATGAAACTGGTGGTCCAACATATTCTCCTAGTTTGTTATTTTCAAAAGCTGACAGTTTCTGTACTGTCTCCAAGAACTTACTATCAGTGATATGGTGAATTCCTTGCATTTTAACTCCCAGCTTAATGAACCAATTTCTCCCGAGGAGGCTTGGCCCATTTCCTTCCACCATGGTTACGGGCAGATTAGCGGACAGACCATTGTATGTGGCCTCCACATTACACCAACCCAGAATACAAAGAGGCTGTTTTGTTCCCCAGGTGCAAAGTTGAATATCGGAACTCATAAGTTTTGGTTTAGAGGTCCATATTTTTTCATAGGTTACTGAGCTGATAACTGTTAGGGTTGCTCCTGAATCGATCTCCATGTGATGTTTAGTTCCATTCAACATCACATTTATGTGGAAGGGTGGGTTGTCTCTAGTTTCAGATCCCATAGAAAACAGCTGATATGCCATATCTAATTCTAATCCTGCAGGTTCCATGGGTGCTAGATGGTTGGTTTGTGGGTGTTGCACGCTTCGTTTGACGTCATTTCGTCTCTTCGACCTATATGCCCTCTCTATGTGGCCTAACTTCCTATAAAAACGACATATTGCATTCACCCGAGGACATTCAGAGTTTAGATGCTCTTTGTCACAACGATAACACCGTTGATTCTGTTGTTGGTTTGGAGAAAATCTTTGCTGCTTATTGGCACCTCTATGTTGAGATTGGTGGTTTCTAGATAGTCTGTGTACTTCCATTGGGCCTACTTCTTGGTCTTGGTACCCAACCGGTGTTGCGGAAGTTGGCCGCATCACACGTTGATGTTGTGCCGCTGCTTCGCTACTTACTGCCATGGAAATTGCCTCATCTAACTTCATTTCGTTTTTAGAAAGCATTTCGCGCTGCACTGTCTCATCCGCGACTCCCTGCACTAAACGATTACGCAGCATTCGATTTGTAAATGTTCCAAAGTTACAACGATTGGCCATCTCTTTCAAAACGGCAACATATTCCACAATAGACTCGCCGGGTCACTGATCCCTTTTACTGAAATTGAAAGTTTCAACAATATCATTGTGTTTTGGAGCAAAATGGCCGTTTAAAACACTACACCTAATTTCATTGCTGAGGGAACTGCATGCTTACTATTGAGCAACAGCGTTGTCATTCTTTTGGTTTCCGTGATCAGTCTTCCTTCGAATGTATATCAAATTTGGCAATGCTGGGCTGTCGTTGTTGCCACTAATTGGTGCTTCTTCCTCCAGCACAGTCGTAAAGTTACAGAGTCTGAGTCTTGTGTTCCTAATAGCTAGCTCAAAAACATTGACTAAATAAACACTCATATTTTATAAGTACTCTGTGTATAATAATATGTGTTATTGATCACGTTAAGATTTGGTGTGTATCTGTATGTGTTGGTTGCGTGTTTTGTATTTTTACAGTAAGGTTGTGGAACTATAGTTTTATGTGCATATTAATATATTTATTTGAATAATAGTGTATTGTTAACAATTAAGATATAACAAACATTATGGAATCTCCGGCTTGTTACAAACAATTACATTCCAAGAGAAAAATATTAAGTAGTAAAGAAAGGGCAATGGTGTTAAGAGTCTACACCTATTTTCGTAAAGACGGAACTTGCTCAGTAAATCAAGCGGCAATGGAGACTGCAGAAGCTACAGGTGTGTCTTATAAGTTAGTAATCTCTATTAAACAAGAATTCAAAACTAAGGGTAAGTTATTGACACCAATCAAAAGAAATAACTGTATTCAAATGAGGCGTTTGGATAAATATGACAGTTTTACTCAAGCAGCAATTCGCAGAAAGGTACATACATAAAAGCTTTATACATAAAATATTTTAAGCATAATTACGGAGGGAATAGAGAAACGTTAATAAACTTCAATCTTGAAAAAATTACGATTGTGGAAATAGGTAATGTTTCTAGAAAAGGCTGTACACCGATAGGAAATGCTTTTACCTGTCAATTGAACCCCCCAACCACCCCATGCCGCATTGTTTACAATGAGGGATTTCCAAGTAAACCCTCCCCCCTCACATTCCAACAACCGAAAGCTAGAAAGTTTGGCAACTTGTACCAGAGAGAGAGCGAAGATAAATTTTTTCTCCATAAGACCTGCAGTTCCCTCAGCTATGAAATTAGGTGTAACTAAATCACCAAATGATTTAGAATCGGGATCCTCTGGCGCCACTAACGCAGTTAAGCGATCAAATGTTTTATCCCCGATCACACAAAACAATATAGACCGTTTCTTCTTATCGTAGATGATGTCATTAGCAATGAAAAAATGTTCTAACCTTTTTGCGTAGTTCGTCCACGTGTGTGGTTGGGTAGTGTCGAATTCCGCAAAACTTGATAAAAACGCTGCCATTATGCACTCTTCGGTGGCTTAATTATATAATGGGTTCACGTATCAATCACCTCGTCGCCAAACAGTTATGTCCTCACACATACACATATTTTATCGGGGATACTAACCACATATCTCGCGCACGTTACAACGCCCAGTCAAGGACTAAAGATAAAGTCTTAGACCTGACCATGTTATCCATCACTTCCTGCCATAACTACTCTAGTCAGTTCAGTCCAGATTGACCAACTTAACCTGTACACATCCCTACTATAGAGTATATTACATAATTACATTGGAGTTTTGATTGTATTAGTTGTATCAGCCATAATTTAGCCTATTAGTATGTAAAAAACTCCATGGCAACTGCCCGCAAGAGAGATATATTGACCGAGCGCCACCGTATGTTGGCGGGCGAAGATAGAGCCAACATTTGTGGATAGAATGTGCCATGTAGTCAACACAATGAACCTGGACCAGAGCCACTACATAATATTTCTAGTAGCTTCTCAATTGTCTTCTCGAGGCTGAGTTGACTCCCCGTTCCAGACTCACTGCTTCATAGAAAAATCTGGAAGCGTCGAGGATTGAACCGGGACCTCTGGATCTGTAGCCAGTAGCTCTGACCACTAGACCTCGGAGGCGGTTAATATATTTGAAACCGAATGCATTTTGAAGTAGCAGATTGTCTATTTGAAAGAAAAGGGGAAATAATATATTTAAGAAATAATTTATAATTCTTGACAAATTATTCATCTGCATTCAACTTCTGGAGATGCGTAATCATTTTAAAAAAAATCTTGACCCTCAAATCCTCTTTGTGTTCGGTGGTTTGGTAGCTTTGTAGGCTAACGCCCTTTATAGCACGACCTGTATCGTAAAAGAAACATCATAATGTAATCTATTAAGGTAAACTTGCTACCTTTAAGGCTAAACTAAGTGTACGTTACGAGAGTCAATGAGCACCTGTTTCAAATTAATCCTATTAAGATCGATGTTCATCTATAAAATATATTGCCATCTAATCTCAGGATATTCCCCTTCCCCCGACAATTATGCAAGCTACGCTTCTATCCTACATTAATGCTCTCTAGACACATTTTACAGTACTACTACTATTAATTGCAGCATAGTGTGAAACATTACATTATGTTATATCATTAAATTTGATATAGACTGTCAGAATATTGTAATTCGCGCCTAAATGCCCATGCTGCACTTTGTTTCACTCTGGTGGTAATCTTGTCAACTACTGTATATCATGTCTCTTTTGTTTTGTCAATAATCAGTTGAATTTTTGTTGTCGCTAAAGATGGAGAATTATCACAAATAATAATTCTATTTAAAACACTTTCAAAAGGTTATGGGCCCAGGATTAGTTCCTAATGCGTTGTTGGTTCCCTAAAGATAAGACGAATCAGTTTTGTTGTATTTTGTTGCTCGAGTTATCCAAAACTTGCGGGGCTGTTAACGTCATAAGAAAGTTTTTTTTTATGAACACATTAAGTTTTGTGTCATAATATTTGAGTGAACATTCTCACGGGAACATTCATGTTTATCAGTTAAACGAAAAAGTTAAGTTTCAAATAATTGTACGCAAGTAAGTTTATTTACTTAATAGAGTCCGTTTCTGTAAGAATAGACCTTGATCTTAACCTTGAACTTTAGTCACAATGTCGGAGAAGATCGACATATCAAGTGTTAATAAGTTTAATGGTAGTAACTACCAGCAGTGGAAGTTCCAGTTGGCATGTGCTCTACGCGCCAAAGGTATTTTCAAAATCGCAAAAGGTGAGGAAGCTATGCCTACCGTAAATGCAAATAAGGCAATCGATCTATGGCAACAAAGGGACGCCGTAGCTATGTTTACTCTTACCTCGGCTATGGAGCTCAGTCAGATTGCCTTGATTGAAAATTGTAAATAGTCCTATGAAATTCTAAGCAAACTAGATTCTATTTATGAGCACAGATCAGAAACAAATAAAACGATAGTACATGAGCGTTTCTATCATTATCAGTGGAGCTCGGCTTATTCAGTGGCTCAACACATCGCCAAATGGAAGCTCTTGCCCGACAAATAAAAGAGGTTGGAGATTCAGTCAGCGATCTAGCTATCATGACCAAGATCTTGAGTAGTCTACCTCTGAAATATAAGAGCTTCAGACAGGCCTGGCTTTCCATGAGTGAGGACAAACAAACCATCGCCAATTTGACATCCCGTCTGATTGATGAAGAGGCGAGCCTGACTAAGGGGGAAGAACAAGAAACTGGCTTAGCCTCTATAGCTAACCGAGAAACTAAATCTCGTGGACATAAACCACGATTTTATGAAGCAGGAAAACAAAGTAACCAAACCATAAGAAAACTTACCTGTTATAACTGCCAACGTAAAGGCCACCTTGCCCGTGACTGCCGGAGTGAGAAGAAAAATCGATCAGTCTCTGATAGAGGCAGAGCTGACCAGTCAAATTTTTCTGCTTTCAATGTTGAGGAAGCAAATGTATGTATTTCTTTTTCTGAAGAGAATACTTGGACCATGGATAGTGGGGCTTCCAGCCATATGACATGGCGCAGAGACTACTTTGACAAGTTTGAAGAGATTAGTGATGGTTCTTCTGTGCGTCTTGGTGACAACCACAAGCTCTTTGTCAGAGGGAAAGGTGATGTGATGATTCGTAAATTGCTGAATGGTCATTGGTATGACTCGGTCATTAGAGACGTCCTATTTGTTCCGGAACTGAAAAAGAACCTCATGTCTGAAGGAAAAATCACCAAGCTAGGAATGAAAATAGTAAAATCAGACAATTTTGTTGAAGTTTTTGAAAAAGGAAAGTTGGCCGCTTGTGGTGAACGCCAGCCAAATAACCTGTATAAAATGCTTTTTCAGACTCTAACTTCAAATGAAGCCAATTCTGTCACTCAGACTAGTTTGAAGCTATGGCACGAACGCCTCGGCCACATCAATGTTAGAGCTTTGAAGGAGTTAGTCTCAAAAGGCTTAGCCGAGGGTGTAGATCTGAGTGATGTAGATAATTTATTTTGCCCTGGCTGTGCATACGGAAAAAACCACAAGCTCCCGTTCAACAACCCAACCCACCAGAAGATGAAGGTTGGTGAGTTAATATACAGTGATCTTGGTGTCATGCCAGTCGAGTCTGTAGGAGGAGCTAAGTACTTTGTTACCTTCAAAGATGACTACTCTGGCTATAGAGTAGTATCTTTCATTAAACATAAAAGTGATACACTACAATGTTTTAAAGATTTCTGTAAGATTGTAGAAACAAAATACAAGCGAAGTGTGCAAATACTCCATACAGACAATGGTACAGAATACATCAATGTGGAATTTCAGGATTTTCTTGCCTCAAAAGGGATCATCGCTGAGAGAACAGCGCCATACACACCCGAACAAAACTCTCGCTCAGAGAGAGATATGCGCACAATTGTTGAAAGTGCCAGGGCGATGCTTTGCAGCAGTAACCTCCCTCAAGAGCTTTGGGCGGAAGCCGTAAATTGTGCTGTATACATATTAAACCGTACACCTACAAAGCAGGCACATAACTCCACACCCCTGGAACTGTGGACCGGCAAAAAGCCTCAGCTGTCGCATGTAAGGACATTTGGATGTGAAGCCTATATGCTGGTGCAAAATGAAAGAAAGAAGTTGGATAAGAAATCCAAGAAGATGATACTTGTTGGATATGATGGAAATTCTACCAACTACAGGCTGTACGATCCTGACACTAAGAAAATTAGAATATCAAGAAATGTTCTATTCAATGAAGCAAAACAAGGTTTTGAAAAACCTATCCACTACGTGCCCACGAAAATTGACTGTGACGAAGAAGCTGAAGTCGAGAGCCAAGAAGACTATGAGACTAAGAAGACATCTCCAGAGCCAGAGCTGGGTGAGTCACCAGTAGAAATTCTCCAAGAGGATGAATCATACAAGATGTCTAGGCCTACTCATAACCTCAGACCTCGTAGTGTTTTAAAGCCACCAGCAAGATTCACTGATAATCTTCTCTGCGTTGAGGAAGATACTCCTAGTACCTATTCTGAAGCTGTTACATGCCTGGACAAATTCAAGTGGGAAACTGCTATGAAAGAGGAAGTTGATGCCTTAGAGAAAAATGACACATGGACAATGGTGTCAATACCTGAAGGGAAGAAACCCATCGGCTCAAGATGGGTCTTTAAAATTAAAAGAAACTCTTTGGGTCAGATTACAAGATATAAAGCACGTTTGTGTGCAAAAGGTTACACACAAAAGTTGGGAATAGACTACAATGAAACATTTTCCCCCACGACTCGCTATGATTCGATTAGAGTGCTCCTCTCTGTTGCAGTTAGATTTGACTATGAACTAACCCAATTTGATGTCAAAACCGCATTCCTTAATGGAGATCTTGAAGGGGAGATATACATGAGTCCTCCAGAAGGATACAGGTGGATTCAAATGTTGTTTGTAAACTCAATAAGAGTCTTTATGGTCTGAAGCAATCGTCACGATGTTGGAACCGCAAGTTCGACCAATTCATAAAGGATTTTGGCTTCAGGCAATTTAATGGGGACAAGTGTATCTACAAACTGATGTTAAGGGGAATCGTGTCTTTCTAATCATTTTTGTCGATGATGGTCTTGTGATGGGGCCGAATAAAACATCATGTAACGTTGTAATCAATGAGTTGCAGAAAGGTTTTGAGATCACGACATCATCAGTAGAATTCTTTGTGGGGATGCAGATAAACTACAACAGAGAAGATGGTACACTCTTCATTGGCCAATCAACCTACATACACCAGATTGCCAAAAGATTCAATCTCCAGGACGCTAATACTTGTAGTGTGCCTGCAGATTCCAGTATTCGCCTACAAGCAGCAGCAGAAGACCAATTAATGAAGCATGTACCACACAGGGAAGCAGTTGGCGCATTAATATTTATTAGCACAGTCAGTCGACCTGATATAGCATTTGCAGTGGGGCAAGTCAGCAAATATTGCAACAACTTTGACAAAAACCACTGGAACAGTGTCAAGAAAATTATTAAATATCTCAAAGCCATAGCCAATTATGGAGTCATGTATCGAAAGTCCGAAGACCCAATTACTATTGTGGGATATTCAGACTCTGATTATGCTGGAGACCTTGACACAAGACGATCGATGACGGGCTACATATTCAAGATCTCGGATGGTCCTATTAGTTGGAGCAGTACCAGACAACAAACAGTAGCCCTCTCAACCACCGAAGCTGAATATATGGCAGTCTCAGCAGCATCTAAAGAAGCTATGTGGCTTAGAACTATGTTCATGGACATCTTTGAAGAAGCCGCTGCACCAACGGTGATCTTTGTTGACAATCAAAGTGCCATAAAACTTGTGAAAAATCCAGAATACCACAAGCATACCAAGCACATAGATATTCGCTACCACTACATTCGGGAGCGATTTGAACATGGGGACATTGAGCTGCAATACACCGCATCAAAGGATCAGCTTGCCGACCTCCTTACGAAGCCATTACCCCGTGAGATTTTTCAACGACTGTGTGCTGATCTGGTAACCGAGTCTTCCTGAAGTGGTGAATTAATTTTGTTTGTTTGTATGCTCAGTGTATATATATAATATATATATATATATAAAAATAATATATAGTGTTTAACAATGCAACTATGACATTAGTAACTTTCTTTTTGGGTGCTCATTAAGGGAGTGTGTCAGAATATTGTAATTCGCGCCTAAATACCCATGCTGCACTTTGTTTCACTCTGGTGGTAATCTTGTCAACTACTGTATATCATGTCTCTTTTGTTTTGTAAATAATAGGTTGAATTTTTGTTGTGTTAAAGATGGAGAATTATCACAAATAATAATTCTATTTAAAACACTTTCAAAATAGACTCCTTAACAAAACAAAAGCAATTAGCGCTCACAATATAATTCAAAAAGCTTAAAAAATCAATTTATCCGTGTAAACTTTAAATTAAAACACATTCCAATTAAAACATACTAGCATTTAGCTAGATAGCGCTTTGTGGCAATTATTGTAATCATAGTTTTACTAGCAATTCCACTGTAGTAAGCGTAAAGGATTCCACAAATGTGTATTGCAGTTGCAGTATCCCAGCCTGGCCTAATGCAAACAAAAATTATTGTTAATATAAACATGTGATTTGTATATATTTTCATATCTGATTCATGCTTTTAGGGTTAAATATAATGTTGCTATTCAAAAGGAACCGCTTTCGAATAATGTATTATGTATATAACTATTGTTATTGCCATAGGCGTATATTTAATAGTGATTCTTTCACATATTTCCAAACTTTTTTGAAAATGTCACATACATTTACCAAAGCTACTCTTACAAATAATGGTATCAAGACTAATTGGGATAGTTACATGAGTTTTAGTGAAACAATTGATAACCCTACTAAAGAACAAGTGATTCAAAATATGCTAGTAATTGAGAATTTTTTGAGTGAAGAAGAAGAACTTTCTTTATTCAAAGAAGTTGAACCTTATATGGACAAGTTGCATTATGAATTTGACCACTGGGATGATGTGAGTGATTTTCTGAATTCGTTCGGAACAACAATAAGAAAGTAAAATTGGTTCAGTAGAAAAAATATCAGGGATGGTACACATCATCAGTCCCCTTTGAGGTCTTTTACAAGCAATTATTATTATAAGCACCACGTTTTACTACCCTTTCCGGTTGTACGAACTTACGCTAATGTGTAATGGTAGGGTGGTTGTGAGATGAAATGGAGGACCTACAGTTTAAGTGGGATCCGAACTACGGTGGAGGCCTGGCATTCCACACATTCGCAAGTTGTGTTTAATACACATCTTGTCAGAGCTGAAGGAAGGGTTTGGCAATCAGATATTGGCAAGGATATGGAGAAGTGTAAACCTCTCCAAATTTTTACCAAAGATCCCGATCTACCCCTCACATATTAAGTCCAAGGATGATAGCAATATGTTATCGACATGACCTTGGTGCGGTGGGCTAGGGCTGATATATGGTTTATAGCATTGTCCTGGTGGCTGCTTCTCAAAATAATATTTGAAGATTCAAAAGATGCTGGATCACAAGAGTTGCCGGACTAAAGAGTTTCAACTCATAAGAAAGAATAAATTAATAGTTTTTCATTAGCACATTGTAATGCTTAGGCAGTAAAATTATTAATAAAATTGATTAGGTTTGACATTACTAATGGATCTAATAAAACAAAAGAAAATTATGAGTAGGCCTAATTCGGTAACAGACAAAATAGCCTAACTTATATGTATAAAATTAATTTTGATAAAATTTATAAGTAGACCTATAGATTTGAAAACAATTGATTTGTTTGAATTATAATTAAAAGTCAGCCTAGAAGAAAAAAATTAACTGGGCTATGTAGAACTTTTCTGAAACTTTAAATTAATGAACAAAATTGAATGATTTAAAAAAATTGTATAAAACATAAGTAGGTAAGTACATAGAATATTAAAAATTAAGTAGGCCCTATGAAATTTTTTATTTAAAAATTGTTATTCAATAACATTAAATATTTTTTAAATTCCTTTAAAACGAATATGATTTTATTATAATAAATTAATGAAGATTAAAATTTAAAGAAACTTCAATGTTATTCAATATTTTTAAATAAGCTATAATTTTTTTATATCTAATTTTTAAATATTTACTGTACAGTATCTATGTTATAACCACTATTGTACATTGTTTTAGAATCATTTAATTCTGTTTATCAAATTTAATATTTCAAACAAATTGTATAGGCCTACACATTACAGTACAGATGGGTGCAGCAACGTTTCAACATTTCACTACTTAGGGTAATAGGCTAGGTGTAGGCCTATAACTCAACTGGGTAGTAAGACGCTGTGCTAAAAAAAATCATTTTCTGTTTGGTGGTTAATAGTTCATCACTAACTTTAAGCATATTAGATTGACTACATCAGGGGTTCTCAAACTTTTTGAGACTGCACCGCGCCGCCCTTCACATGTTATATTTTCCGTGCATACACCTGTACCCATTATTTTCAAGGATCATTAGAATCCGGAACTCATGAGTGCTTTTACAAGAAATAGGCCTAATTATGTGTATTCTTGTATTATTTATTCCATTCTTTAGAATATACATTTTGAACTTCATGTTGCATTTCACTATACATTATAATTTTTAGTTTTTCCTTATAGCCACGATGCCCTAGACCGCCGACGCCCAAGGGCGTCACGACGTATAGTTTGGGAACCACCATTCATTATGAATATATTCTCCCAGCGTCTTTCAAGTCACATCACTGGCTGTAGCTTGTTTCAGCTTATTAAGTTCTTCTGCATGTATAGGTCAGAATGTACTCATTTAGAGAGATGGCATGTTCAATCTGAGTCATGGCCATGTCTTCAGGACCATATTCCATAAGAAATGCCCTGGACAGCATGTCAGTGATGTAGCCTGCATCTGTAAACCAGGAATGTACTGAAGCATAAAATCATATTTGAGAATTTTTCATATACTCTAGTCTAGCAGTATTTTTATGTGTCATTTTTGACAATCTTAAGGAGTTTGTGGTCTGTGAAAATTAGTTAGATTATGATGCACATGTATTTGTAAAACCGATTAACTGAAAAATATAGGCATAACATTTCCTTCTCAACTTGCCTACATCGTGGTTCAGCTTTGGTGAGGCTTCGAGATGTGATGGCCACGAGCTGACCTTTTAGGGGTAGGCAGTGACTTAATCCCTCTTTACTAGCATCACACTGGATTTACACTTGCTCTTTGGTGTTGAAAATCTTAAGTGTAGGTGCGTTCATGATCAGCTGCTTGATCTTCACAAAAGCCTTGTCTTGTTTAGATGTCCACATCCTGGTACTCTTGCTTTAAAGATGTTCTCGCAAAGGAGCAATGCCCTTTGAAAATGCAGGAATAAATTTACCAATGAAGTTAATGGAGCCTGTTACAATGATGTCATCTAACAGCACTTGGACTCATTCAAAGTCGCCAAAATTATTAGAATTTATGTGTGAAAAATTTCAGGGAAGCTTGACAACCCGTCAGGCATCCTCTTTTAGCTATACCTTCCAAAAGGTGTATTTATTGTGCTCAGCCAACTAGATACTTAATCTCTCTCAAATTGATGTAACCCTTCCTTCATATCAAGAACATTGAACATGTTCCTTCCCTGAGATTGGCTGTTAACTCTTCCTTCTTGAGTGGGAATGCTAAATTGCTCTCTTCTTATGTAGGCCTACTTATTTAATAAGATTAGATTCAAGCATAAGCAAATTGATACATTTTTACTTTCTATCTTACAGGTAGAGAAAGTATGGTGATCGTCAAAAAAATCGAACTCGAGATTTTGATGAATTTTGACGTTTCATGACTTCCTGAATCCGAAAAAGTGGTTTTTGAATTTCCGTCTGTGTCTGTCTGTTGTCTGTCTGTACCTCCAACTAGAGCCTAAACTATTTTACCGATTGAGCTGAAACTTGATATCTAGGGTTTTCATAGGGTTGCCCCGAGGGGTTTTTGGAATTGGATATCTACCCCTAAAATTAAGGGTAGTTTACTGAAGGGAAAAAAGAGAAAAAGTCGATTTTCTCAAAATCGGCTCTAACGATTTTGATTAAATTTCATTTATGAACATTAATAAATATTCCAAACAAAATGGCTACCCTCAATATTTCGGCAAAATGGCTTTAAGGTCTCCGGTCTGATGCGTAAATTAACGGTTTTTATAATAGCTCCGAAACTATTTGAGATATGAAATTACTTAGCATTACAAATATGTATATATATTTATAATACAAATATTTTATTCGAAACATTTTTATAAAATCAATAATTTTCAATCTATACGCAATTATATATATATTTTTAACTTTTTGGACATTAAAGCTAAAGTATTGCGATCGTAAAAAAAACTAACCTGAAATGTTGATGGATTTCGACGTCTCATGACCCCCCCGAACCCTAAAAAATATTCTTTGCAATGCCGTCTGTTTGTGTGTCTATTAAAACTTAAAATTAAGGGTAGTTTACTGAAGGGCAAAAAGAGAAAAAGTCGATTTTCTCAAAATCGGCTCTAACGATTTTGATTAAATTTCATTTATAAACATTAATAAATATTCCAAACAAAATGGCTACCCTCAATATTTGGCAAAATGGCTTTAAGGGCTCCGATTTGATGCGTCAATTAACATTTTTTTATAATAGCTCCGAAACTATTTGAGATATGAAATTGCTTAGCATTGCAAATATGTATATATATATATATATAAAATACAGATATTCTATCCGAAACATATTTTTATAAAATCAATAACTTTCAATCTATACGCAATTATATGAATTTTTTAACTTTTTGGACATTAAAGTTAAAGTA
Organism: Timema podura; assembly: GCA_033556935.1. NCBI lineage: Eukaryota > Metazoa > Arthropoda > Insecta > Phasmatodea > Timematidae > Timema > Timema podura. The sequence continues at coordinate 85,438,188 of JAVRXN010000010.1, forward strand.
TTGCGACCGTAAAAAAACTAACCTGAAATGTTGATGGATGTCAACGTCTCATGACCCCCGAACCCTAAAAAATAGTCTTTGCAATGCCGTCTGTCTGTGTGTCCATAAAAACTTAAAATTAAGGGTAGTTTACTAAAGGGCGAAAAGAGAAAAATTTTGTTTTCTCAAAATATGCTCAAACGATTTTGATTAAAATTCGTATCTAGGCGTTGATTAAGATTAGAAATAAACTGGCTATTTTCATTTTCCTATGAAAATGATTTTTAGGGTACATTACAGAAGCGTTAATTTCAGTATCTCCACAACTATTTGAGAAACTAAACAACTTATCATTGCAAAATTGTAGGACTATTAGAAATAAAAAACTTTTATTTGACATATATTTTTATAAAAGCAACAGTTTCTGAGATATTTGCAAATATATTAATACCATTTTGTGAGCTTTAGTTGTAAACATATACTACTTAAGTCTTAACGCAATAATTCTCCAATGCCATAGAGTAATTAAATATACGTATCTAAAAAAGTATGTTATTTTTCCTTAAAGCTCTTAGGAGAAATGTTTGCATAGCAATGATCGATCTCCATTTTAGACTCAATAGTCAATATTTACATTTTTTATTGGTCATAATGTATAAATGAATAATTAAATATCAATGCGATGACTTGAAGATCTGCAACACCTTATAAAATGTTAAAACTTTAACCAGAAATCGAAATTTTAATACGAAGTGTTGACCCTTGTGGAAGACATTAAACTGTTTGAAATGTTCTTAAGTGGACAAAGATGCGCCTCTTTTCTCATTGATTCTATATCATTGTATATTATTTTATGCGTGTTCTTGTTTGGATTGGTGATGATACAATGTACATTATTCCGTTCAGAAATCTTACGAATTTATAGAAAGAGAGAGAAAGTCTGTGCGGTGCGCCGTACCATTTATTTTTTCTCTTATCACAAAGTCATTAATCCAGTAGTCAGTAGATTCTTTAATTTTTCTCTCTAATGTCCAACTTTATGAGACAATCTAATATGTTCTTAAGTTTTTCTTTAATAATTATCTCGTAAAGTTATTTTATCCTTTGGCGGAAGTGTCCCAAGACCTCTAAAGAGATTTTTATGTTTCTCATAGAAGCGTTCCTTTTCGCCATTGCATTTATTATTATTCCCTTTCCTAAAAAGTATAGAATCTTTTTTATTATAACCTCTTGATTGTTCATATTTTTATTTCTATGCTTGATTTTTAGTCATTCACTGTCCTTTTAATTTCATCCCTATTCCTATCCTTTAAATTTCATCCATATAACCCGAATGGGTAGTAAAACACAGTGATAAAATAAAATAAAATAATAGTCTTCATAGCGTATTATAATAGTCATTGTCATGGCACATCTTTATTTCCACTACTTTTTTTTAACACTATTATCACATTAAAGTTGATACAGTTTTCTTAGTAGTCGAGACTGCATAGAGGACTTTGCTCCTAAGCTTGACGTTGAGTCACAATTCACAACAACAAATCAAAATCAATAGTCTAGTTTTTAATGCACAGACCAAAGTCACCTCTCCTATAGGCCTAGTTGTGTACCTCCAATAGGATTTTATCCAACTCTTAGTTTTATTAATTTTAGATGATCACTTTCTCAATATATGGAAGATGCTTTGTGGCAGGATGTTGACATCACTCACAGTGTACAGTTTGTACTTCACTACAATGTTGTTGTGTATATACTCTTAACTATTATGATTACTGGAAATTCTTTTAAAACCATGAATAATGTCATCACTAGAAGAGTTTCTACTGAAAATTTCGGAATCTAAAGAATGATCAAAACAATTAGTTTCAATCTCATTTATCTTCTTTTTATTTTTCTGCAGAAAACAAGCAGTACAGAAGTGATTTAATTTATCACATAAGTTACAATTTTTCCAATAATGCCGGGATCACGATCAACTTAACGTTAACTTAACATAACTTAACGTAAAGGAGCTCCTCGTGTGTTTAAATGGAGGCGATCACGATGCAGTTAACTTAACGTTGACTTGCAGTTAACTTAACATAAGAGATGTCCTTTAACTGAACGTTACTTGAAGGGTATCATGTGATCTAGCCAGCCAATCATTATGTGAGTGACGTCAACAGGGCTATGTAGTAACTCATTTGTTGGTATTATGACTAATGTTTACTCTTTAGCGTAAGTTCTAGTGATCAGACATTGAAACAAAATAATTAAACTAAAATAGGAAAGCTAAATTTATCAAAAAAGTTGTGTAATAGATATTTATTATATCGATTGAAAACTGTAAACATTCACAGATCATCACTGTAAAACTAGTACAAATCACAGATCATACTCGAGAATGAAGATGTTTGGCTTGAATTGTTACGTTAAGTTACGTGAATCGTGATCACACATATGTTAAGTTAACTTTAAGTTAACTTTAAGTGAACTTACGTTAAGTTGATCGTGATCCCGGCATAAGCCAGAAATGACCGTGGATTAGGTTGAGAACCACATTTTTTACAATGGTATGCATTATTATTAGTGGTCACTCTCGGTGGTCTTGGGGTAAAGTGCTCACTTCAGAACTCGATGTTCATGGGTTAAAACCCAGCCAGGGTTGACAGATTTATCTTGAGCGATAAAAATTCTTAGCACAACTTACTTTGGATGGGAAGTAAAGCCATAGGTTTCATGTCGATTGTGGCATGTAAAAGAATCCTGGAATGTATGTGAAAATACCTTTCCCCTAAAATTGGTAGCCCTTTTGCTCTTGCTCATGGAAATTCTCTTGTGCTGATATAATCAGTTGGTTCAGAAAATGCATCTTAAATACCTCAAATATATTTTTTTTAAATATATTATTAGTGTCCTTGAGCTTCATGCTCTGGTCCTTGGGTGTTCGCCTATCATGGTAATTTCTAAATTTACATGTATAATTGATTTCCTCAGTTTTAGTTCTATGCATCTCAGAAGTATTTATTATTTCACGTTTATAAATATTGCCAATTTCTGCAGCTCTACAGTCTGATGTAATGTCTTCAAGGGGCACAGTCATTGTTTATTTAAGTAGGACTTGTTGAACCAAGAGATAATTAATATGCGCGATTATATGATCGATAAAATTATCTGATTCATGTAAGCCTCTTACATTCTTGATTAGAACAATTTAATTGCATTTCAGAGCTTTGGTTTTTAAGTCATTTAAGTAATTATCAAAAACTTTTCCATCCTCATGCATAGTTGTAATTAATTGACTATCAGTACAGAATATTTATCGAAAAGAGCGATAACTTGCTCTAAAGTTTCCTTAGGCTCTGTAAACGTGCTAAAGCATCGACTGTGTCTTTTCCTATGTGAGTAATAAGCGAGTCAATCTTCAATTCTTCATCTTTAGACTCACTAACCAAAGTAGTCATGTTTAACTTGAGCATTTTTATCCATTTTGACCACTTCCCAGCAAGGGTTTTACCAAAGTTGAGCACGGACAGCTTATTAATTACTAGGCAATCCCTGTTTACTATTACACAACATACTTTTATTATTACCTGACACAATACCATGTAGGCCTATTATTATTAAAGATGGCTTAAATAATAGTTTATATTAGTCTCAGAAGACACTTATTGTTTTATTATGCTTGATGGCCATTACAAACCAACCAGATACAGAGTAAGTAGATAACTGACAAGGTCAAGGTTGTATTTTTGAGGTAGGCCGACTAACATATTGCCACAATGGTCATAGCTTTCAAGGGTGCCACAAGGCTCTACACTTACACTTACACTTACACTCTACAACGCTTAGAACATAGGCTAATTAGATATGGTACACTCATTGTTTCCTTATGCATAGGAAGACCTTTATTTGAAAAGTGTGAACGCATGTTGTCACAATGGTTTAATTAAAGATATTACAACTTATTTTGTTTAGTTAACAATGTAAATATAAATTATCCAGTAATCCATAGGAAGTATTATTGTAAGCTTTTGATAACTCTTTCAACCAACTTTTTAATCGTTAAAGCAAATAAAACATTTATACAATGCCAAATTTTAGTGGCTTTCAATCACTGTTGGTGTTCAGAAGTTACTTCCTATAAAAAAATAAGGGTTTTGTTAAGTTTTCAGTCCCACTAGTCTCGATTGCTGGTGAAAGGAAGGTCGAAATTTGAATCTTGGTTTGATGCACTGCTGTTGGTTTTACCCATCTATAAATGCAAATGCAAGCGCATTTTCTGTACTTACCCTCTGATTACTAATCCCATGGACTAAGTTTTTAAATATTCCTTTTTTTAAGAAATATTAAATAAAAAAAGTTGACATTTTGAAAACTTATATTACAAATCCGAGAATAAACCCAGTACATTTTGGTGGAGGGTAAATGCTTCATATATTATTAAAATAGATGATAATTAGGGGTAATTATAATTTGGATTGTTTTCATACAAACATTGACATTCTTTAAAGGTTATCAATCATTTCAACTTGATGAAATTAATTTTTTATCACAGTTTCAATATGATATTTTGTTATAGGCTATTCACGGCTTTCGGGAAACAGAACGTTTAAAGTGGAATGAAAATAATATGAAAATCTTGCAGAGAGTTCGAGAAGTAGCCTTTCCTTCTGGATCATCTCAACTAAGTTTAGTACATGTACTTGACCTTGCGGAGAAGGGTTTTATCAAACCACATGTAGACAGTGTTAGGGTAAGTATTATATTGATTCATAAAATGTGTCCTGGAATATCATGGCAAAAATAAAATAAACATAATGACTGATTAAAATTGAGTTAAATTGGGAAATGTTTCTCAGACTTAATTTGAATTCACTTGTATGTTAAATCAACATGTCAAGATATAGTATTTCACTCTTAGTCTAAAATGTACAAACCATGTAAAAAAAAAATATGAATCAATACTTTAAATGAAATATTTAGAAAAGTCCAGGAATTTCAAAACTTAACAAATGTATTGACCCTAAATTGAATATTTTAACTGCCAAAATAACTTTTATTACATTTGGGCTTATATTAATTTCATCAGTGAGTTGCTCCATGTGATGCCTGTATATTAATCAGTCTGTTCATTATTTAATACAAATAAGCCCAATATAGTGCAGTCCGATATACTGCGGATTTTAATATAACGTAGCATAGAGTATGTCTCATGAAAAAAAAAAATCCTTTTTACTGTATTAGTGAAATTCTCACCAGCCTCTTGGTCTAGTGGTCAGCACCCCTGGTAACTGATAGAGGTCTCAGGTTTTATTCCCGGCATTACCATATGTATTTTTCCTGAATGGGGAACTGTAACTATGTTCACCATGGTCCAGTTAGTTAGGCTTAAGACCCACTTCGGTAGCCTTATGCTCTAAGGTGCTACTTTCGCAGTAGACTATACTGCCAATGACAGGGAGTTCGAGGTTTAAATCTTGGTCAGGTGTACACAGGGTGGTTTTTCTAAAATGGTTTTTTATGTACCTTCCAAATAAATGTGGGTGCACTTCCTTTAAATGTAACATTCCTTATCCATAAAACTTTTAGTGTAATTAGTACATAAGCACATAACCCAAACAAGTAGTAAGACGGTGCTTAAATAAATTAGGCTCAAGTTAAGGTTTTAAGATTTCCACTGGCTCCACACTTTCATAATCACTATCATCACATCATCTCATTGAGGGTAAAACATGTAGACAACCTCCAAGGTATACTCTGGGCAATGTTTTATTCCCACAGAGTGGCTAAAGTCTACACCCACATGGTGACCAAACTAGATACTGCATATCTCGCATTCAAATATGCCATAGGCTAAAAGAAAAAAGTGAAATTCTTACATGTAGAGATACAGAAAATAGAGAAATTCTGCCCGATCATTTATCACTAGGCTCTCATCTCCGACCACAAGGAAACAAAAACCAAAGAAAAGCATCGCTGTCCTTGAAATCCATAAGCCAATCAGCTCCTTGATCTCCATCACTCTTTTGTCCACAGACGTTGTCTTTGTATTATACGTTTGTGTCATGTTAAGTCTGGGGCTCACTGCACTTGTTGTCATGTTGCAGAAAAAGACAGCGTATTCTGTGAGTGATTTACTCTTGCCCCCTTCATTTGTCACTCTACAGGTGACGTTCTCCACACTTCTACTGTACTTGTTAAAGAAGTGATCCAAATGGTGTTGATGACTTAACCATCATATCTACCAAAATAAGTCTTTTATTTGAGTTTGTCAATGAGATTGACTTTGGTCTTTCAGATGGTTCACATGATTTTGGGGTGTTATTAAGATTTTTAATGACTTTGGCCCCTCTTGTAGTTTTGTTGTTGGTTTTATTAGCACTGCATCTTGCTATCTGTTTGGGCTATACACATATGTAATAATTATGCCAATTTGTAAGGTGTGAGAAGGGTTGAATTTAGGGTAAGTACCCACATTTGCCTGATGGGAGAGTATAAAACTTGGTTTTGCTGTAAATAAGTTTAGCAATATGTTTTATAAATATGATTTCATGCACTACGTCTCACTTTGCTTCATAAGCAAGGCTTTGAAATCATCTCCACATGTGAAAATATGCACATTAATACTATAATGAGCAGTCTTGAGATTTAACTAAAATATTTTTTATCGCAGATTTCATACAAAAAACAAAGTTTTTTTCCCTCCTCATTTGTTCACATAATTGACATATCCTTTGGATATAGTTTTTAAACATACTTTTTTTAACACAAAGTTGCTAGAAATAGACCAGATCACTGTTATAGTATGATGCAAATTCTCTTAAACTCCATGGTATCAGTTTGCAGTTGAGCCATTCCAACTGACAAATTTTCTAAAGTGTTCAAATAATCAAAATACATTTTATTTTTAGTACCAGCAATTTTTTTTATTTTTTATTTAGCACCTGTTCGGGTTATACGCTTAAGTACTTTTACACTAATGGGTTAGGAATTGGAAAGGTTGAATTTAGAGGAAGTGGACCTGCATTTGCATGGAGGCAGAGTGGAAAACAATTTAGGAAAAGTCACGTCCAGTTCACCCAACCGAGATTTGAACCTCAATCTCCCCGTTCTTGGCAGCCTTGATAAACACAAAACTAGCGAGTTAGCTAACTATGCACCGAGGTGGGTATCACTTCTGTTAATCAACACAACCATAGTGTTTTATACAAACAGCAGACAATGTTGAAAGTAAGTTTTTCAGGATCTGCCCAATGTGGAGGATTCACACATGGAAAATTTAACTAGAATAAAGCAGCCTCATATTCTAAATTACCTACTTATAATTTAGAACACAATAAACCAAATAACCTTAATGGGTAGTAAAAAACAGTGCTAAAAAAAATACCACAATAAAATCTGTCTCTAGTATAAAATCCTGTTTAATGTTACATACATATTAAATAATTTCTAAGCTTTAAATGTGTATTATTTCATAAGTATCTAGTATTCCTTATTTTAGCTTGTATTTCAAAACTGGCAATACCTGCTAATAACCCTTATATTGTTACACATCACTAAGTGTTAATACAAAATTAGTACAATGTTATTCAGAGGCCTTAGATCCTGTTTATTTATTTTAATATTGTCTATGAAGTTTAGCTAACAATTTTTAATATTTGTATTTTAAAATTTTACTAAAAATCAAACCATAATAAATGACAAAAATCAATTGAGGCCTATAAGTGAATATATATTAGAGCTGGGCCGATCAGCTATTTTGCCGATTAGTCCGATGCCGATCATTTGTTGCCGATTAGGCCGATCATCGATGCCGATTATTTTTGTTTTCAATTTTAATAAGTGTATAAAGTAAAATGACCCTTAAAGCAAAAAAAGTTACTTTTACTAGTTTTATAATGGCCAATATAGTTTTGTTTTAATAACATTTAAATAGAAACTTTTAAAATGTAAAGGTTGTTTAATTATTATTTTATATTGTTATTGTTAGGACAAGTGAACCTGTCATTAAACAAAAAATCACATTAATGAATAGAAAATATACCAGTACATGTTAGATAATTAAAATATGATTTCACATTTATGATTAAATAGGCCTACTGATCCTTTCATTAGACAAAGACAAATCATAATCAGCAAATTTAAATTTAATTTTAATGATAAAAAAAAATAATCAAGGCACACATATTTTTGCACACAAGGAGAATAGGCCTACATTTATTTTGTTTTTAGATGAAATAGGAATTTTTACATCCAATGTCTGTTAAAATATGGCTTCAATATTAAACGAATTTTAACAATCATAAAATTTTTGTGAATTGTGATTTAGATATCTCATAACATAGGTTTTTGTGATTCTACAAAGCATTCCATCATAATTTAAATACTAGATTTTAATATCGTATAGAAATAAGTGGTTTCTTAAAAAAAAGTATAATGAAAAGGCATCACCATTTTTAAACAGTAATCTGATCTTTTTATTAACAATTTAAATAATCTTAATGAAAAATAACATTGTTTTAACTACATTTAAATAAAAACTATCTTTAGAAAATCGAATGAAAGGTGAACGGGTCAAAATCAACGGATCATTGAACTGAACCAGATACAATGAATCGTTCATTTAAAAGAACGATTTTACCCATCTCTACTTAAATATGATAAAATAAATAATAAATAACATAATGGGCAACGAAAGTTATTTTTCATGTTTTTTTTAAAGAAATACTTTAAAACTTATTTTAATTTACTTTTAACTATTAGAGAAAATGTAAAATTTAAATATTAATATATATTAATTAAATTCATATTGAAATATGAGCGAAACAAATTCCATGCCAGTGGAAAGTTTTGTACTTGCATTAAAAGAAAAACGATTTCCATAAAACAAAATGTGCGCATGTGTGAGATTATTACATCCGATGTTTCATTTTTTGGGCATCTTTAACAAATCGAAATAACACAACACCAATCTGCTAATATTTTATTTTATGATTATTAGATTTGTTACTTGTGAGTATCTTTATTTCTAATAACATGCATAAATTGGAAAAAGACCTATGGTAAATATATTTATTTTGATATATTTTGTTTGGAATGTTGGATGTGCTGTTTATTTCAAACCTAAGTCGCTAAGAACAAGCTAATTATTCAAAGATGACGTACAGAGAGACAAAGATAATTAAATATTATTATTCTAGGACATAAAATATATTTTGTAGGATCTAAAATATCATACACCACATTTGAATAATAATCCGCCATAATAATCAGATTAAACATGATATTTTATATAATAATATTACACCAAATAAATTATATATAAATTATATATATAAATAATTTTTCTCCTTTCTTTATACATAAAAATTTACTGATAGCTAATTTTAATTCACTAGTTTTTCACAGTTGAAATCTACCTTCTCATACTTTATATTTTAGACTTATGACATTGTATTGACTTTGGAATACACCCTCAATCAATCTTTCATACTCTGGTTCTTTTATCACTATCTTACCCCCCTCATCCACCCTACTTTTCACTGGATAAAAGAGATAACTATCAGTGTTTACTTGAGCTTACAGGCACTGGGAATCATTTGGCAAGGATGAGGCCACTGCCTCTCTTTTCGAAATCTTTTCCCCACTAAGCAGCAAACTATTATCCACACCCACCCACCCTCTCAACTGTTCCCTGCCACCAATAAAAGTACAAAGGACAAAGCTGTCTGCTACTGTCAGCATAACAAGTCTTAATACTTGACCCTGCTTTTCATGCTAAAGCACAGTTATAATGCTTGATGTTAACAATAGAAGGATGGTTGATCATCATTCTAACTCATTGTGCAAGATAATTGGACAGGGATAGTATTGGTGATCAACATTAGACCAGCCTTTTTAATAATATAATACTGGTTGAACCAATTATTTTCCTGATTGTCCTTGTATTTTGCTATAGTTTTGTGGCAATACAATTACTGGTTTAAGTCTATTATCAGACAGTGTGATGCGCTTAGTCCACGAGAAAAAAAAGGAGAATATCATTGATGTACTTTTGAGAAGAAGGTCCTTGTACATAATGAAGTGAGTAGATATTAAAGATTTTTAATTTTATTAATGTATTTAAAACACTTAATATAATTCAAGTATGTTTAGGACACAAAGGTAATTGGTGGCCAATTATTATTATTATTATTTAGCACCACGTCTTACTACCCGTTCGGGTTATACGCTTAAGTACTAATTACGCTAATGGACTAGGAATTGGGAAGGTTGAATAGAGGAAGTGAACCCGCATTTGCGTGGAGGGAGAGTGGAAAACCATTTAGGAAAAACCACCCCCAATTCACCCGACCGAGATTCGAACCTCGATCTCCCCGTCCTCGGCAGTCGGGCTCAACACGACTAGCGCGTTAGCCAACTACGCCACCGAGGCGGGTAGGTGGCCAATTCATTACTTACTTAATCTATGACATTAAGAACTCGAAAGTTAATTTCTGCACTTACAAAAATAAGCAATCTATCCTTATCTTGAGCTAGTTATATCCAGTCCATCTCACTGCACCCTACTCCTCTCTAGAGCTAGTTCTATCCAGTCCCCCTCATTTCACCATCTCTCTTTCAGGTCCATTCTAATGTTATCCTCCCATCTGCGTTTAGGTCTTCCTAATGGTTTCTTCCCATTGGGTTTGCCATTTATTACCCTGAAGAAGGCTCTAGAATCTCCCATTCACGCTGCATGCCATGCCCACTGTAATCTATGAGACTTGATTACTCTAACAATTTCTTGTGACGAGTACAGGCTATGTAGCTCATCATTATGTTACCACCTCCACTCCCTAATAGCCTCATCCATTTTTGGACATAAATAGAATTTGACTCCAACTATTCAGACAATATTTACTATTTATAAATTATTTAATTGCAGTTTTTAAATGTGTTTAAGGTTTACACGCCCTCACAGAAATTAAAGTGTGTAGCTATTAGATAATAATTATAATGGTTTAAAATATATTTTAATTCATTATCGACTCCAGCTTTGGTATCTTTGGCAGTTCGAATTAGTCAGGTCAAAGTTATTTAGTTCTAATGTGATGTGAAATCAGGTGTAGTATGAAGGGTTTTGAGGTCTCTACAAGTGCAGTCCCAGGTGTTAATAACACTTTGCTTGTTCTAAGGGCCTTAAAAACAATCATGTTTTTACACATCAATGGTGGCTTCGCTACTAGTTAAAATATATTTTCGTTTACTTTTATTTTTACATTGTGCCAGTAAATAAGGCGATTTTAATTTTTTGAATATTGAGTTTAAATTAACCCTCCACATCTCATTTTCCCTTATTTAGGGGTGCTTTAAATGTAACAGTACACCTTCTGAATATAAAGTTAGAAGCCTGGTCTTAAAATGCAGCCATTACACATATTGTGATTTAAGTTTTTATTGTAATCACTTAAGTTCTTGGAGGAAAAAGGAAAGGGAGGATCCCCCCTTCAGGCTCAGGTTAAGGCATGTGCCAAGTGTGCCACGCACAGGGCCCCCGAGGTTAGGGGCCCCAATTCACCTGGCAAATAAATCACTTTGACTTGTCATATTTATTTCGTGATAGTATTATACTTCAACATTTTAATATTTTTTTTGTAAAATATATTCCAAACTAATCTTGACATTCCCTAATCAAAGGGTGATGGTAGCCTGATATTACTTTAGTCTGACAGTCCGTGCTTAAAAATTAATGCAACCTTCACTTTAGGCAAACCGGAAATATTACATATCTTCAGACGGTATCGTTAACTTTTGACTAAAAATAAACATTGGTTTTCTATTGACAATAATTTCAGAGGTAAAATAGTAAAATTATTAGTATTGAAGAATTAACGAATTGCAACATGAGAAATTGCAAAAAAATGTTTTTACCAATATAATATTTTTACTGTTTTATCTGCAGATGGCAGACTACATAAAATGCAATTACACTGAAATAGTCTATAATTATATAATGTTCAGTATTATTATATTATTAGCTATTAATTTACATTACTATAATCCACTCAATATATAGTTTAATAGTTACTACAGTATTATTAATTAATATGTTAATAACAAAACTCATGGTACTCACCATGATTACTTAAAAGTTTGAAAAAAAGTTTGTCTCTAAAAAAAATTATCCATGTATGACGTATATGTAAGATTCATAATCATTAATTGGAGAACTAACTTTTAAGGGCCCCAAGTTCTACTTGGCACAGAGCCTCCAATAGTGTTAATCCAGGCTTGCCTCCTCCTTACCCTTTTAGGTGTGCCATTGATGCACACATAACCACACCTACATTTTCAGCAATATCCACATCTTACACCAGATTGAAACACAAAACAGAATTTGAAGGGTTGTTGGTATACATTATAAACTAATTTACTGCAATTTTAAAGGCTGATTTAAGTGGGGAAGTGCTAGAATTTTTTTCCCTTCAAAACGTGAAGGTGATATACAGAGAGTACTTGTCCCAAAAATGTAAGCTTGTGGTTGTAGCTCACTCAGAACATTGATTTTAGTTACGTAAGAGATTCACCTTTATATTTGTATTATATGTTTATAGATATTCTGAGATCCTAAAATATTCCTTTCACGTGGCAAAAACTACTAAACTATCTATTATAACGATGACGATGATAATAAAATAACAACTAGATTTTAAAAACCCTTATTGCCATGGTTTTTATTGCGCCTTGGCAAACAAACACATGCTTACATCCAATATGGCGGATGATGATGAACTCTAAAACTAATATTGATCTATTAATTGTGCACTCTATGTTGAAAATAACAAATAAAACCAAGATAATGGAACAATCCTAACTCACATGTAATCAACATATATATCTAAATGTGTTTATCAGGGCAAATACATAAACAAAATGTGTGTAAGATACACACACACCACACCCACACACACACACACACACACACACACACACCACACACACACACACACACCACACACACACACACACACACACACACCACACACACACACACACACACACACCACACACACACACACACACCCCACACACACACACACACACACCACACACACACACACACACACACACACACACACACACACACACACACACACACACACACACACACACACACACACACACACACACACACACACACACACACACACACACACACACACACACACACACACACACACACACCACACACACACCCACACACACACACACACACACACACACACACACACACACACACACACACACACACACACACACACACACACACACACACACACACACACACACACACACACACACACACACACACACCACACACACACACACACACACACACACACCACACACACACACACACACACACACACACCACACACACACACACACACACACACACACACACACACACACACACACACACACACACACACACACACACACACACACACACACACACACACACACACACACACACACACACACACACACACACACACACACACACACACACACACACACACACACACACACACACACACACACACACACACACACACACACACACACACACACACACACACACACACACACACACACACACACACACACACACACACACACACACACACACACACACACACACACACACACACACACACACACACACACACACACACACACACACACACACACACACACACACACACACACACACACACACACACACACACACACACACACACACACACACACACACACACACACACACACACACACACACACACACACACACACACACACACACACACACACACACACACACACACACACACACACACACACACACACACACACACACACAACACACACACACACCACACACACAACACAACACACAACAAACACACAACACACACCACACACACACACACCACACAGAGTTTGTTGTCAACATCCTTTTCACTTTTTTTGATATAGATATTTATATATGCTCAATTATGTTATAAAATATTAATATCAAGATGTTTTATTTACTTTTTTGAAGGAACTGTGCAAGATATGACTTCACACATGAAATATTGTCCAATGAAAATTCTAAATTCAATAATTATTTTGTTCATAAACAAAGAAGATTATCTGTCATTTGTAGAAATGAACCAACAAAGATTGTATAGTATTTTTCCACGATCTCTTGTACCAAAGTATTGAAAATAAAATATTTTTAAACAAATTTACAGTATTATTGTTATGAGTTTGTTTCATAGAGAGGATTGCAGATATTTTAGTCACCATAACTGCTTCATCTATTCCTTATAAGGGTAGCTGGTTTATAAATAGATAGGCAATTTTGTTCCTGAATTTTGCCTTAAGAATTTTATTTTTTTAATAATATGTATATAGTGTAATATTTGAGGAGTTCTCACCAGTTATAAATATTTTCTCTGTGGCTGCTAGTTCCTAATTCCATTGCTGAAATATCTATCATAGATAAATTATCTACCAGAGCACTGAGGAATGTTGCAGACATCCAGGAATCTTTCATTATTCAATAAGTGGTTTGTCATTTCAAAATATAGTTTACACCAAAATGGAGGTGAAAGGTTTCAACATGTATCTATAGAATTAATAAAATTACATTATATGTAATTTAATTTTTAAAATCTATTAATAGGCGTTAGCTCATTTTCAACGTTTCATCCTTGCAATATATCGTGTCGAGTTGGTTTTCTTGGTGGACAAAGGGCCTTAGGCCTAATAAAACCCCCATTCACATGACTAGGTTTTGGTACCAATTTAGTCTTTTACTTAGCAAATAAACATACATAACAAATTATGCTTTAAGCAATTATGCTTTGAGCATAACTGAATGTCTGAGTGTGAGATTAATTCCTGGATAGCTCAGTATTAGAATACTGTCACACCAACCAGGGGACCCAAGTTTAATTCACATGACTAGTAATTATTTATAAAATATATTTAAATATTGTATACAAGCCAAATGGACATTTTGTTTAATATATATTATATTATTTTTAAATGGGATTCTTATTAATTTACTGATTATTTGCTTCTGAACAAAATATTTGTTCAAAAGTAAGATTAAAGTAAATCATAACTGAATTTCCATTTGAATAACCTACCATATCCATCATAGCACAATTCATAATTATATGTCAAAACTCTAAGTTAGGAAAGTTATACAAATTAAATTAAAATGTCACTGCAGACATAAGAAACTATGTTATTTATGTATACAGTGAAATATCTTTATAGCGGACACCTTTCGGGATAAAAAAAAGTGTCTTACTAAGAAGTGTCCGTTATTTGGAAAATATATTAAATTTTTAAAATTATAGTGGAAAATATATTAATTTTTTTAAATTATAGTGGATATTAACTACAATCTAACTATGGAATTGTGCAATATTGTATGCATAATAATTATGACACGAATAAATATTTTACATAGCTTACTATACAAGTTGCATTATACGCAGAATATGCAAATAAAATGATATGTAAACAGTAGGCCTATATATGTATAAGAGCACAGATGGAAAAATCCCTGCTAAAGGCTCAGAAAGGGGGGGAGGGGCAGTGAGAGGTATGACCTTGAAGTACTGTAGTAATTACTCATTACTATGTAGGCTATTTTAGAAACTTTCCTTAGAGAAGGAGAAACTGCTCATACTTCACACGAGACAATGGCATTCCTAACATTCATACAGTAAAATACTGTATATGGACTGGTGTTCTCATTTTTTTTTTGTCCGCTCTTTAGAGATTTATGTTCTTAAATTTGTGTCACTAGCAGTGTCCGAATTTGTCTTTGAGAAAGTATGTTATTGGGAAATTGTTTCACCATAAAAGCCAATGTTATTTTACTGGGGAAATTTAAACTGTCCGTTATAAAGAAAAAACTGCTTTTAAGAGGTGCCCATTAAGGGAGATTTCACTGTACACAGCAACCTAGCATGTAATTAACCTTCAAAGTTTAGGGATGTGATTAGCTACTGGTTAATAAAATGTGCTATTTTACATGTATCAACCATCAACCTAGCAAATTTGTTACTTTTGCTAGGATGCACCATGTACCAATTTGTGATTGGTGTGAAGACCATTCCTCAACTGCAACATCAGCATCAGTGTTTACAAAGTTTAAGGCAACAGGCTTGCAATAGAATGGATTTCTGGTGATTGTTAGGTTAATGTTTGACTCTAAGCTCTGTTTCCATCATCTCTGCATCTTAATGCAAATGCACTAAAGTACTTTTCCCCTTAGATTAAGTAGTTTGTAACCACCCGCCAGAATAGAAATCAAATATATAATTACCATTTAAAAGTATAAAATATTCACATACCTTTTGTTAAATGAAGCCTACACATCACCAAAAAAAAAATAGTTATTTTATTCTTAGATACGATTTTTATTGCTTATATTATATTTCTAGAATGGACACTTAAGAAAGGTGTTTTAGAAAATACAAACATAATTTTTGCCATCAATATTGGTAAAATTGTATATTATTTTACCCACATCAATACTATTTTATTAAGTGACAATTGCATAACAGCTGTAGATCACATGACTTGATGTATGAATTTATTAAAGTTGTTGCAGTTTACAGTCAACCAAGAACATCAGTCTACTCTCTTAAATTGAAGCTGTCTTTGTCAGTTAAAGCTTGTCCTTGTAAAAAAAAATTTAGTTTTTTATCCAAACAATTTATACTCCAGTAACTAAGGTAAGTGTGGTGGCTATCCCTCGTAATTTTAACCACGATTTAGCCTAGTGCTTTATTCCAAATAACCTTGATGTAGTTTTGGCAATTTTTGTAATTGTTATACACTTCACTTGCCATTTGTTCTTGTTTAAGTTTTCTATTTTGTAAATAAATAAAGTTAGGGGTCCCTGTTATTGAGTTTACTCAATACATAATAGAAAAACTTTATATTTATATATAAACTTGTAAGTCCACCACCACAGCAAATCATTTATTAAACCTGTCACTTTTCAGCAGAATCAAACTTTTTATTATTGAAAAAAATTACTCATGAAAACCAACACTTTATTGTTTAGATTGTTTACAAACAGCTTGTTAGGGTAAACAAATCTTAATTATTGAATTACAATTAACCAGAGGTGTAGCTGCATGGTAGACTGTGAGAGATTCCCCAAAGCTTCTACTGTACTTTAATGAAACATAAATTGCAAAGGTTTATAGGCTATTGTAAGTTTAAAAACAACTCCAAAAGCAATAAAACTGACTTAAATGTTATTAGGAAGGAGAAAATAATATTTTTCTCTTCCAATTCCTCTATTGAGATTTAGCATATTTTGTAGCAATTTTAATATTTTATAGTAGTCAGTCCTAAAATATTACCATCTCTCTTCCCCTACTCCTGGGGTTCCATATTAACCTCAAGAAGAAGCTAGTCCTCAAATACTGTTGTCAAGGGATTGTGACAAGGTTGTGGTGTTGCATTTGTAGAAGAACAGGGGGGGACGAGGGTTGGCTAGTACTTGAAAAGATTACTATAAAGGTTATTCAGGTGTCAACTACCTTTTCCTTCTACCCGTGCTAAAAACATTTTCCTATTTTAATTACAAATTTGAAAGAAAATACGCTTAACCAAGTCAAATATTAAATTGAGTTATATATCAAAATCAAAAATCACACAATTGTGTTAAGATCTTAAGTAAGCACTGTATTATGTACAAAGGACAATATGTTATGAGTTAAACAGTGTCACTAGTATTTTTTAAATGAAAAAGGAATCTCTAATGTATGGGACATTTCCTCCTTTAGACACAAACGCCTTTCTAGAATTATCTCCTTAAATTTTACTCCGAAGATTTGATTTTGTGTAATGTGAGAGTTAAATTATTTGTTTAAATATTTAGTTTCAATCTAGTTTTGAAAAGGAAGGAGAAGAACTAATATTATTCTTTTTGAGCATGCCATCATAAAATCTTTTATATTGTATACACACAAATCGGTTATTAATATAGTATCTGCTAAACTATCAGAGCTAATATATAAGGAGAAATAACGTAAGAAAGCTGCATTTATAAATTTGTCTTCCCTTCTTCATAATGTTAACTATTAACACTGCAACTATTGTTAATATACCTATTAACAAAATAGATACATGGAATAGTTAAGAAATATTTTTTTTAAATTTGTCAAAACCTTTTCCAACAGTGGGTGTGGGAAAATAAAAAATATTTTATTAATAAATATATCACATTCTAATTATTTCATTTATTTTTACTTAAAAACCACAATAGTGTATTAATTTCATTCATACATATTTGGGGTTGCATTTCAAACATTTTAAGACTAGGTAAAAATATAAGGAAAAAATTCAAATTAAATATAATTGTACATAAGACACATTGCCAAACTTGCTTACTTATCACATTTTTCTGGCAAAATTTAACAACTTCATTTTTAATAAATCATTCAGCATTTTTATAAATATAAGAAATGTTCTAATGAATTATAAAATGTAGTAATTAAGGGATAGATATTATAAACAAGCATGGTGGCAGCTTACATGAACCAAAAATAAATATGACAGTAATATTTTAAGAACTCATAAATAGTTTTCATGAATGACATTATTAATATTATGGTTTTAATATATTGTAAATTTAATTTCTGAAAATATATGAATAATGACAAATATCTAAATTGTATACTAGCACCAAATACAAAAGGCTGGATATTAAAACATTTTAATACTAAATGAAAATGAAGGAAAAAATACAACTTAAATTTAATTATATATAAGAAATATCGCCTAACTTACACAATTCTCTGACGAAATTAAACTATTTTATTTTGAATAAACAATTTAAATTTAACAACCAAAACATTATAAGGATATAAAGTCATCCTCTTTAAGAATTAATAATTCAGCATTTTCATAAATGTATGGTCTAATTAATTTTAAAATCTATCAATTAAAGAAGGATAGATAATATAAATAAGCAGGTGTGGCAGCTAACATGAACCAAAAATAAATATGACGGTCATAGTTTAGCTAATTCAAAATAAAGTTCATTAATGTAATTCTTAATACTAAAAGGTTTTTTAGTACCTTGTACATCTACTACATCCATTAGTATTTCCAACCTGTGGCCTGGGTAAGTTTTTTTTTGCATTCATTACTGTTTCCAGCCTATGGTCCGGGTCAGGTTTTTATTCAAGCCATAAATTTTCCACTACCAGCTTGTTAGGCCTGTTTTAGCTTCATATGCCTTATAATCCAATTTAAAACTAGGACAGGCACAACTAGTTCTTGGCAGTTAATTCATCTCTTTGAAAGGGTAAACCCACATTCTACCAATGATACATTTTTCGGCCATGATGAGAATCGAACCTGGGACCCTTAGCTAAGTGGACAGAAACGCTACCAACTGAATTAAGGATATTCTACATTTGAGTCCTGAAGATATATTAATAAAAACAGTATCTGAACTATATATTAGCACCAAGTACATTTTTTTAAACTTTTATTTGTATTACTAAGATTTGATTATAATTTTGAAACGTTACTAAACATTTACCCTGATAAAAGTATTTCTCGCAGAAAATCTCAGAGTTAAAATCAAAAAGCAATGAAAATGTCTTGGGATATTCTAATTTCTAAAGCAGCATTATATGTGCCATCTAATTATATTTCCTCCTGTAAAAGTCATACTTTTGACTGGTTTCTATCAACCTTTATTTTGCCGCTCTGTTTGGTTTTGTGACATTTGGAGTTTGTAAGTGTTTTTCTGAGGATGATTGAGTGTGAGACCCGCCTCGGTGGCGTAGTTGGCTAACACGCTAGTCGTGTTGAGCTCTACTGCCAAGGACAGGGAGATCGAGGTTCGAATCTCAGTCGGGTGAACTGGGGGTGGTTTTTCCTCAATAGTTTTTCACTCTACCTCCACGCAAATGCGGGTTCACTTCCTCTAAATTCAACCTCTCAAATTCCTAATCCATTAGCGTAATTAGTACTTAAGTGTATAACCCGAACGGGTAGTAGGACGCGGTGCTAAATAATAATAATAATAATAATAATAATAATAATAATAATAATAATAATAATAAAGTGAGGGAGAAGAAGACACTAGAAAGTGAAAGTGTGTGTGGAGTGGGTGGGGAGTAGAGGTGTTCTTCAAATGGTTGATTATTAGGAGTACCCAAAATTATGTATCAAAGGGTTAAATTCTAGCTCTGTAAATGGAAAAATAAGTTTGATGAAGGTTTGGACAAGATACCGAGAAGCTATATCTCTCCTCACCAATTTTCCTAATCTCTGAGCTGAAAACTGAAGTTAGGAACAGGTAGATTGGTTTTAACATATTGGAGACTATAATAAAACTCCTAATAATATGTACATTTATCTTTTTTTCAATAACTTTATTAGACAGTGGTTGGAAAAATATTCTTCAGGGTTTATGGATATATATTTCTTGAACAGTATTTGAGGATAATTAAGTTGGTATTTTTCAGAAAAATTAAATGAGATATTCAGGTGGATTAAATGTACATATAAATTTTAGAGAAGCATTCGAAATCCTTGCATGGACTATGTCCTAAATTTAAAGAAATACAATTTAAGCATGCAATTAATTATCTAATTGTAGGAAATATTTGTCTACTTTGAAGAAGAACCAACCAACCAACCAACTAAATAATTAATTATTCTCTTATATATCCCTATAAGGGAAACCTCTTTTCGCTTTATGACATAATTGCATTTTATTTGGCAGAAGGTAGTGGAAGGGTGGATAGAAACATATAAAAGGGAGAAACACAATATGGCTTTTATAATGAAAAGAAGAACACAGTTCACACTTTACCTTGCCACCATTGGACAAAGAGGTAATGGTTGCCTCTTGAAGAAAATCGATCGTTACCACCCAATATCCTGACATAGGTTTCATTCTATCAGGACTCATCAGGGAGTAGTGTGAAACATGAAACCCAACTTCCTAGGCCGGGGGATTGGGTGGTAACAATCGATTTTCTTCAAGAGGCAACCATTACCTCTTTGTCCAATGGCAGAAATATAAAGTGAGAACTATGTTGTTCTTTTCAGGGTAAAAGCCATATTGTGTTCATCCCTTTTAAGTTTCTATCCACCTTTCCTGTACCTTCTTTCAAATATAATACAATTACCTCATAAAGCGAAAAGAGGTTTTTCTTTTAGAGATGTATTATATATTCACATCCAATGTCCTTTTCCTTTGTCCTTTATGTTAGTCCTTTTTATATATTATTCCTATCGGTGTGTCCTATCATTATTTACTAATTTTCATTTTCTCTTTTTTGAATTTTTTTTGTTTCCTCTTTTGGGATTTTGTGTTGTGCGTTTCACTCTCTTCTCTAATGAGTGTCGATAGAATGAAACCTAGGTTGGGAGATTGGGTGGTAAAGATCGATTTTCTTCAAGAGGCAACCATTACCTCTTTGTCATATGGTAGCAATGTAAAGTATTAACAGTGTTATTCTTTTCACTGTAAAAGCCATATATTTGTCCCTTTTATGTGTTTCTTTCCACCTTTCCAGTAACTTCTTCCAAATATTATTCTATTCTGTGTACCTTATTCCAAATATTATTCTCCTAAGTTTTGGGGAAGAGTCTGAAATGAGATATTCATATTCTCATATTACCAAATGTGTAATATTCTTTTACTTTTATTTTTGATCAAGAGTGACATTGTGATAGTATTCCATAAATCGATGCTTTCAACCTCTTATATTTGCATACCCCCAGATATAAATTTTCTTCAACTTTGTACCCCCAAACTAGCTGCCCAGATAAAGAATCACATGAATGAAAAAGAGAATAAAAGAGTGCTCCCGGCTCGCATATCCTTATCTCCGAGTTTCTTGTGCCTAACCTTAAATTTGGCCCTGATTATTTAATGCTTATCATGAAATAATATTTATTTTTTAAATTGTATATACCCCTTGAGACATGTTTGTGTACCCAAGATTGAATACCACTGCCATTAATCTCTAAGAATAAATCTAGGACTAAATAAGTTATGTGCTTTAAATATTTTCAATGAAGAAATTTTTCCTGACAAAGGAATTAATAAACTAAATTTGACAACTTTTATAATATTCAAACCAAGTATGGGCCTTTTGCGGGTAAACAAATAAGTTAATTGAGTTGTGAGAACCAAATGGCTGTTATGATTTACTTTGACGTTTATTGTATTTTGTACTAATGTCATGATTTGTGTTTAATGGATTTATGACGGCTTATGGATTGTGGTTGTGTCCTTTTAGCCTGTTTTATAATACTAAATGTTGTTTAATCCTTTCAGAGAATTTGTGTAACACACTCATTTTACATAAAATATTTTTTTTTATTTTGGCCACTATATTTATCTTGACCCAGATTTAAAGCTGACAGAGAGAGTTTTCCATGGTACATTTACAAAAATATAATTTTTAACCTAAATATGTGTATACATCTCAAATTGGCACTCATACCAAGCAAGCATAAAATGATTATGAATCGTAACATAACATAACCATACATCCATACATTACATTACATTACATTACATTACATTACATTACATTACCAGTCCAAGTGGTAGTAAAAGTTATTTTGCATTAATAAAATAAAGCGTCAATTTAAAAGGATTATCATTATTTACAAACATTCAAACAATAAACACAACCTACTTTTAAATAATAATTGAACATATGGCAGTTAAATTTAAATCTCAACATAATAAATAAGAAATGAAATACAAATTTATTCCTTTAAAAAAAATACAACCAACTATAATAATACTTTTTAAAATAACCTATTATGTATTAGACTTTCATAATTGTAGTTATAGAATCAATTTCATTTTGTTAGTTTTCCTACCATCTATTATTTTAAATTTCTGGGCTAAAAACGCATGTTTCAAATTTAATATGTGATTTATTTATGTTTATGCTCTTAAGATAACTACAGATCATGAAAGTCACAAATTATTTCGGCTGCTCATGAATATTTTGATCCAAGTTTGGCATAACTAGTAAGAATAATATTTCTTGTACGCTAAGTTCAACTTTTCAAGGATTATACATTCTCTGGTGATCACTTGTTAGGAAATGAGAAAATCAAAAAAATCGGAATTGCTGACATTCTTTTAACTATCTCAGTCTGAGAGAATATGTAATCTAATCTTTCAGCATTCTTAGGTTCAATTCCTGTGTCCAGGATGTAATTTCTCATTTAACTGAATTTGATTCAGCTATCAGGTCTCCTGTGGACAGTCATCATGTATTAGTTTGTGATACGATGAATTAAAGAATTATATATTTTATGAAGAATGAATGCACGAGGGGACACCTGTGGGTTATTTGTTATTTTTAATTTTTTGTTTTTAATTTAGTAATTATAGCTGTTTTAACGTAATGAAAAAGAGATAAAATTGATTGTTATAAACCCTGGGTTTTGTATTATACCACTCATGTTTGATGGAAAGCTACTTATAAATACAGGTTTTACTAGAAAAATAATACCAAGCGGCATCATTTAATAGTTTCACTGCCAAACTAGAGGTGCAGTGCAAAACAGGCACTTTTGAACTAAACTCACACTTAACTAGTTAGGAGAACTTAAACTATATACAAGATAGTTGTACTATTTTAAGGTATCATTTGGCCTCTCATCAATTTAATAATTGGGGGCCAACTGAATTATATTAGGAACATATTAAATGCTTCCGTATACGCTACTCGGTTTGATGACCCTACGTCAATAGTAAGCAAAAGCAACTAGCCAGTGTATAAAGTAATATCAACAGGAGAACTAAATGTCATGTTCAGGGAATTATAATTTGACAAACACTTTATATCCAGCCCATGTTGAGAGTCCCAAAAACTTACCAAATATTGTAAACAAAGGCGAGAGTTGATAAATGATCTCAAGAAAATAGAGGGTAATGGCTCATTAAATACCAGTATAAGTAAAGTCAAATAAACATTTGGCAATGGGCTATAAAAGCCTGTTTATTCTCGGACAACAAAAATTTAAACCAGGTAAACAAGGTGAGTAAATAAAATAACGAAGGATATGCATGAACCCTTCAAATATCATATTCTTTTGAAAACTTAGGCCTATGCCTGGACATAAGAATTACAAATATTAAAAGTTAACATGTGCCATTCTGGTAATAAATGCCAAATGAAAGTAAACAAATTGCTGAAACTTTATTAATGTTAACCTCAATCGCGAGGGCAAGGGTATATAAAGTCTCGACAGTTCACAAAATTCAAAAGCTAAGATGTCAATATGTAAACACAAACCAATGTCAGGTAGATCAATACCCATTATAAACATATTAAGTTAACTCCTCACACTAAAATACTATCAAATAGAATCAATAAGCTCTCACCCAAAAGTGAATTGCACTATCCACCCAAAATCTAAGCTCTACACTAAAATTAATGAATTTTACAATAACAAAGAATCAAAATTGCTCAACATTAAATAAAAATTGGAGAATTCTGCGCCTAACTGTACACTCTACTACCCTAACCCAACTATTCTGTCGACGTTCCCGAGAAGCAGGCTAGTTGTCGTACCAGACATAGTTAATTAAGTTAAATGCATAATAGAAAGTTTAATACTTTGAACAAGACAAAAATAAAGAATAATATCGTCCCAGACATTATTTAAAGAAGTTGTACCTAATTTAAATTAATCATTAAATTACACGTTATAAAGACTTACTCCTTGCGTTAGCATTTTAAATAAAGTTTAGAAAATAGAATGAAGACATCAAACGCAAGATAACTTAGCGTGAAATATAAACATAGATCAGAAGTCTAACATATGACAGCCTAAAACTGTATTTAGCATAGAGAAATTTCCCAAAATTTAATAGAGTAAAAAAAAAAATTGCCGAAACATAATTTTATCATTGTCCCCCATAATTTTTTAAGTGTTAGACCAAAATGTAATTTCAATAAAAACAACATAAAATAAATAAATAGGCCGAAAAAGAATTTAAACATACATTGACCACAAGTAAGCCCCTACAACTTGATGGACATTAAAGAGTAAATTACACATATGATCACTGGCTTTTACACACTTAATCTCAGTGGGGAAAATTGGTGGGGGAGAGAACACATGATGCCAACCTTGATGTGGTCATCAATATCCACTCACAATGTGATCTTACACAAACACATGTGCATTGATTTGTTCGTCCAAGGATCCACAGGGGGACAGTCAGGAGAAATTTATCACTTGCTTACCCTAGCTCAACGCTTGCGCAATGTCCAGAACCAGGGGAAACTGCTCTGTTGGGGTATTACAACACTGCCAACATACAGTTCAAATGTTTTTGTGTTCACCCCATCCAGACGGGTGATGTTTTTCAAGTTTACATGATCTGGACGGGTGGGATGCAATGATGAAATGGGGTAAGTCCATGAAATGTTCGGTGATGGGGATTTGTTTTTACATTGTACAGTTGTCACAGTACACTACAATTCACGCCATAATGAGTGTTCCGTCTTGGTTATAAATTATTTCATTTTTAATTTATTGTCTAGTTTTTACATGCTTTCCAACAAATTTATTGATTGAATTGTTTCTGTTATCTTCATAAGACTCATTTCCGCTCTTCTTGTTGCTCAGTTACCCCCACCAAGTTCTAGATTTGTTGTTGGTAATTTTGGTTTGTTAGTTACAGTGTGGCTTTCCATTAAGCAAGTTGTAGGAATACTTTTCAGCAATACCTCGCTCTTTCGCCAGATTGGAGACCAGAGAACAGATGAAAGTTGAAGCATAGCCCTTATTTAGCTTTCAAATAGGGCCACCAAAAAATACATAACTAACTATATAACACTTGTGAATATGTGCAATATCTAAGCATGATATGAACACTGTAATATTACTGTTATCACAAAAATATCTATGAACTGTTTATAATAACAAAAATAATAAAGTATGACTAGTTTGGTTATTCTAATTACAAAAATAAGTATAATTAACATGTTTAATCAAAACAATAAGAGATTATATGTGGACAATTTCAAAAACCAGTGCCACGCTGAACGACTTTTTTTTCAACCCCGCGTCTTACTACCCATTCTGGTTATATGCTTATGTACTAATTACACTAATGTGTTAGGGATGTGGAAGGTTGCATTTAAAGGAAGTATACCCGCATTTACATGGAGAGTGGGAAACCACTTAGGGAAAATCACCCTTAGTGTACGCATCATTGGCAGTCTAGTCTATTGCAAGAATTCGCTTTAAACCATGTGGCCACCAAAGCGGGTGACTTCTATTCAAAGAGTGAAATAATGAAAAAATTTGGAAACATGTTTATAATTTAAATCCGAAGCGGCCAAAGTTGAGGTATTGCTATAGCTATTGATTTTATTAGTGCTAGGTTCAGTCTTTTGGCTTATGATGTAATTTTATACAAGATTTTAGTTGAATGTATTTTTAAAAATAATGTTTTTACAGGCTATTTTATTAAAACCTACATTTTAACGGTTTTTTTTTTGCATGATTCTCAATCAATTATAAGTTCTACTATTTGTTTATGTTGGTCTCCAGAATGTTTAATGAGGAAGAATAGATAGTTGTTATTATAAACTTCTTTAAATGAAGGTGCCATTATGAAAAAAAAAGTATAATGCAAGATTGTCATATAAAATTATGTGAGCAACTAATCTAAGGGCACACGGGAGAAGGTGAATTATAAGTACATTTATCAGCAGGTTTAAAAAGAGAGCAGAAAATCACTAACTAATATTACTGGTAATAAAAATAATAACACAAATGATTGCACCTGGTCAGGAATGAATATCAGCTTACTGGTATGGAGTCTGGAATGAAACAATGAAATGACTACGCAAACCCTTATGGTATTTACATTAATGCCAACACAGTAACAAGTTGTACATAAACAAGTAAAATATTGAATGTTGGTAATTAATCGGCTTGTTGCAGTTCCTAAACCTCTATATTTCAATAATGTAACACCATTCAAACTCGCTTTAATTTATATATATAGAGTTAATTATTTGCAGAAGATACTATGTGTTGGCTCTTTTAAGACAAAAATATTTAATTAGACCTTAGATTAGAAGGAATAGTCAATGTTACATTTTGCAATAGTTGTGTTTTAATGTGTTTGTTAGTTCTCTAATCAGAGGTTGAAAGTTTGTTGTTTTTGTTTATTTAGTTTAATGTAAATCATAAAATAATTATTTTTATATTCATGCCAAACCCATTGTTCATACAATAACCAAGCTCTTCTATTAAATAACCAATAAGTCCTTTGAAATACTGGGGCCTGCACCAAAATCATATATATTATTTTAACATTACATTATTCTACTTAAATTTTACAACGGAACCTTAATTCATATATTATGTATTTAAAAACATGAAACCTTAACTGATAATTGAACCTGGGACCTTGGACTGCCAGGTTAAATTCATTTGCCCAAGTTTTCATTTTTCAACTAAATGAATAGCAGCAAATCCATAGTAAATGTAATTCATTATAGTGTATATTCAAAAGTCATGTGCTTTTGGTGAAATATTCTATTAACTAATGATAAAAATATAGCAAATTAAATTGTATTTATAATTGACCATAAAATACAAATGATAACAATATAACACATTAAATTGTATTCATAAATGACCATTAAACAGGTCAGATTTCATAAAGTTCTTATTTTTTGTAGGTAATATGTTTTGAAATTATACATAGATACACATTGAATAAATATACTCATATAAATTCATTTATTGAAAATAACTATAAAGTTTGATTCACACTGATAGGACTGTGCGCAGACAGTGCTGGGACTGTGTTTTGCTGCCAACAATCTCGAACAGGTCATTCCCATAAGAGTTACCTTGTAAGACCGTTTTTGATTCACACTCATAGGACTGTGCTCAGGCTGTGCGTGCTGTGACTGTGTCATCTTGGATTGTTTCAAAAGTTATTTCCCAAGGTCACGGTCCAGCACGGTACGAACACAGTCTGTCAGGGTGAATGTAGATGATGCCGTCTTAGTGTCGTTTCACCTACTTCGCTTCTTCCGGCAAGCGGCGAACCTTCACGAAGGTTCTTATCTACAATCTGAAAGTGGCTGCTGAACATTCCAACATTGTTAACACAACTGTGTGCAATAAGCCAAAGCACTGGATGAAGAAAACTTACTAATGTTGGTTCAAGAATATGAATGCTTATATAATTTACAACATAAAGATTATGACAACACTCTCACAAAGAAATATATTTGGAAGGAGATAGTGAAAAACTGAATGCAAGAGGTTTCTGTAAGTTTTCAAGCTTCTGGACACTCATTCTAAAATATTTGAGAAACTTTTAATGGACATCTCTGAGTCGCCCAAATATAATGTGGAACTCTTCTCTTGCTCTAAAGAAATTATAAATCCAGTATTTTCTTCGTTTTATCCTCTTTTTATCAAGTGAAATAAGATAAAGCCCGCATGCAACAATTATATATTCCTCTGATCTATGTCTACAATTGCCGATGAGACAAACAGTAGCGCTAACAGCACAGTCCCAGCACAGTCCTATCAGTGTGAATCAAGCTTAAGAGATTCTTTAGAGAATTCCTAGCAGTACATAGTGAAAATTTTTACTGTTTTCACAAAATCCAATGTGTCTTTAAAGGCAGAGGCAGTAATAAATATACTTTTTCTATATAAAGTAGAGAGCATTAGTTACAAAATGTATACTACATTTTTATCACAAGTGAATGACAGTGGCATATTTTATGGTCAAAGAAATGTATACATAACTTATTACATTTTTAAGGACATATTATATAATTATACACATTTACAAGGAAGATTCCATGACTTGAAAGGAGTTTTCTCAGATTCTCTATTTCATTCTTCATGCCTCTGGAAGGTGTTTCATTAGGATTGGAGATGTTCTTGCTTATAAACAGCATGGTATGCATTACGAATCAGAGCATATGGAAAACAAGATTCCAGTAAATCCATTGTCAAAAATGGAGATTCCTGAACAATCTGAAAGAGTAATGAAACAACTGTTCTGTTTTGCAACATTAATTACCTAAAATAACTATTGCAACATGACAATAATACAAGTATCTCCCCAAAAAGATTAAACCAGTCCTTCAAACTCTAAGGAAATATTAATTAATTAAGATTCTCGATTCACGACCATTACTTAATTTTGTGACTCTTCAAGACATGTAGATTACACACTGATGCTTTAAGGTGTATTAATATTTAATTTTGCAATGTTTATAACGTTGATTTGTCGATGGTACAAATTTACATAAGAAATAAATTAATGTTGTAAATGTTAACCAAGTAAAGATACATTTATTCAAATAACTAAATAAATCATCAAGTGTGTATGCACATAAATGCACACTTTATTTATTATTATTTTTATTTTAGCACAGCTCCTTACCACCTGTTTGGGTTATACACTTAAGTACTAATTACATTAATGGGTTAGGAATTGGGAAGGTTGGATATAGAAGAAGTGAACCCGCATATGTGTGGAGAGAGTGGAAATCCATTAAGGAACCCCCCCCCCCCCCAGTTCACCTGGCCGAGATTCGAATCTCACCTCAATCTTCCCGTCCTCAGCAGTCTAGCTAACATGAAACTAGCTCGTTACCAACTATGCCACCTAGGTGGGTCACACTATCTTACACATGTAAAATTTGATAGTCAATGTATACTGAATATACCGTACAGGAGAACTGCAGGTATTATGGCTTAAAGATTTATTTTCACTCTCCCTCAGTTAACTGAATATCACCACACAGGTTACAAATCATTGTAATTATGGCACTGTCCGTATGGAAGGGACCACATTTCAATTAATTTAAAAATGACCGAAGAATCGAACCTGGGACGTTTTGATTAGCTCACCAATGATCTACCACTGAAAAATCCAGGATTTGTAGTGTGCTCAGGGTAATTTTCAATTCATAGTTTAAGGCTGCGTCTGTAATAGATGTGTGAAACCGTCAGCTACATACGAGTGACAATAGTATCACAAGCTATCAGATAGCACATTCATCTGTGACTCGGGAGGGCTGTTATGCTGCCAAGTATACAATACCAGATTGTATTTTAAAGTGAAATTTCAATTAATATCAACACACAGATTGCAAATCATTGTAATTACAGCAATGACCCTATGGAGGGTCTACATTTCCCTAAATTACTTAGATACATACATACCAAATCACATTCCCTTACGAGGTTGGCACGATACTGTGCACATAGCTTAAAAAAACTTAATCCATCCTCAATAAATTTATCCACACTTCCCTTATCCTTGCATACTCCCTTCACTTCAACAACATCCATACATAGTCATACATGCTCTTTTATTCTTAAAACTATTAATGTGTTTTCTTTTTCACACATTCATCTACAACATGTGTGAAAAAAAGAAGCATTAAGAGTTTTAAGAATAAAAGAGCATGTATGATTTGTGTATGGATGTCATTGAAACAAAAGGGTTATGCAAAGATAGGGTGGTGAAAGTAAGTGAGGATGGATTAAGTATAGAGTTGTTTTGTTTGAGCTATATGCACAGTTTATTGCCTACTCCATAAGGGAACGGCATGATTAGGGATGTAATTAATTTAAATCTTGTTCCCTCCATAGGGATAATGCCGTAATTACAATCATTTGCAACCTGTGTGTTGATATTCATTGAGATTTCACTCTAACATTACAATCTAGTATTGTATACTTGGCAGCATAACAACCCTCCTGAATCTTATATGGCTATGGCAAAGTATTTTATAAGTCCCTTTTCTTGGCATGAAATAATCCTGTAATGTATTAATTTAATTTTTCTATGGTATATAAATCTCATAATAACATGATTTTTTCCCTAAATATGCATAGTGTCTATTAACTTCACATTTTGTATAACTTTGGGCTAGTTATATTTATGAAAATAAATATGAACTAACCTTGACTCTGTAACTGACTCCATAGATGAAAGAATAAAGCATAACAAAAACACTTAATGGATTTTTAAAGGTTGGTTTTGCAGGTATATTAGATGGGAATCTAGTTTATCACATTAAAAACACCCACACAAAAGGTTAAATAAAATTAATTAATCTTTACACTGTTAGTAAAAAATAACTGGCTTTATAACTGCAATATTAATTCTTAATTTTCCTATTTCTTGCTTTCCTTCGCAATCCATCCTTTGGCTTAAACTCTTTGTCAGGTGTTTTCTGCAAGAACAGTGCAATAGAGCATTCAGCATTAGTGATTCTAGTGAGGACCTATGGGCTGTTTTAATCATAGTCAACTTGCTAAAAACTCTTTCCACTCCTGTATTACTGTGAGGACGTATGAGCATTGTCTTTGTAAGTTTGCGCAATGCAGGAAAACATGTTTTGCCATTCTCATGTTGTGACACTTTGAACTAATACGTGTCAATACTGTCAGAACTGGTAATGTTCAAAGAGTTGGGTGTATCCCAAAGAGT
The DNA here is from genome assembly GCA_033556935.1 of Timema podura. NCBI lineage: Eukaryota > Metazoa > Arthropoda > Insecta > Phasmatodea > Timematidae > Timema > Timema podura. Next base: position 85,469,728 of record JAVRXN010000010.1, read on the forward strand.
CTAGGCAAAGGACTCTGTATTAAGACTGTTTCTATGACTTTCGTGAGTAACATTTGGAAATTGATGTCAGTGTTTTACACTTTTTGCCAGTCTCCTGATGATTTATTATCTGGATAAAAAATCCTAAAGTTCTTTAAAACTACATTATCAAGAGGTAAGAGACAATATAATTCTTTTGTTCCCATCTCATAAAATCTTTGGATATGATGAAAGAAATCCTTTTTGTTGATATTTTGAATGTTTGCTTCCATAAGTTTGTGTTTTTCATGGTCTATCAAAAGTGAAGAATATTTCTATAGATTTTCTTGTTTATAATCGATAAATATAATGTCACAAGTTTGAATAACAGGAAATAGAATAAAGCTTGCTATGAATATGCGGAGAAGTGAACACATTTCTGAATAAAGTTTATGAATATATGGTCTTTCCTGGTTAAATACCACATTAAATTGTGTGAAAGGTGGTAAAACTGCTTTAAGAAAATAGAAATACAATTTTGTAGTGTTAGAATTTAGGGTGTTTTTAATACATTGGACTAACTCCAAGCGTCTCTCTTTCTTATCAATTTTAGAATTGAAATATTCAGTCAGTGCAGGCCACTGCTCCAGAAGGTGTTCAACACATTGTAGCATGGCCAACCACCCTGTAAAACATGGCCACAAGATTTTGTGGTTCTCGACCCCAAACCTATTTTGGATTTCTTTAAATTCATCCTGTCATTTTTCAGATGTTTTGAAAAACGTGTAAACATCTCTTGTAAGCTGTTTACATATGTCAGGCAATTCATAGCAGGCATGGGATGCAGCTGGGTTAGCAACTTGGCAAGCGCAATGAAGGAACCCCAAATTTCCTTGTTTTTTGACTCTGGATAAAATAGAATTAAACTCTCCCGCCATAGTCTTTGTTCCATCTGATGACATACTCAAGCAGTTGTTCCAAGAAATGTCTTGAAATGCACTGTTTACAATGTTGAAAAGATTTTCTTCAGTTGCTTTACCTCCAAATGCGACCACCTTGTACAATTAGTTTTTACATTCAGCCAATAAAAAAAGAAACATAATAATTATTTGCCTAGTTACACTTATGTCAGGTGATTCATCAATAATTAGGGTAAAGAGTGATGTTTTCATTAAACTTGAAACTTTTTTTTGTATAGATAAGCCAAGAGATTGCACAATAATTTAACTTGTTTTGGTACGAGAACAATGAAAGTTCTCGGCAATGGTACTGTCCGGAAACATTTTAGGGACTAACTTGGTAAAATTTCACTTAATTTCATTGGTAAGTTATTTTCACACAAAAAGTTTAACCATAGTAGTTCCACATCAATCACACTATAATTTTGTTTGGTTACAAAATTTGCCAAAGAAGAATTTTTTCTACAATTAGCTGGTTCCTTTTGTGAGAGTCGGTCTTTTCATGGCGTCAGATCCTTTATTCATCCGTTGGCTATGTTCAAATCAGAATTACATATCATGCCCATGGTTGATGTGTTAATTTTTCCTTTCTTTAACCATTTTAATTCTTTTTCCCATTCAGGTTTGTACTTCTGTACACATATCAACCTCTATGTTGAAGCTTTACGTTTTTTGTTCATCTTTTGTAATTATCAATTTAACATTTATAATATGCGAATGAACGAAAATAAAATGTGTGCAACTTGTTTTAAGCTTGGGTATGTCAAACTCGATATTTCACTATGATGTCCTTCGATTCTTAACAGTACCAGTATCAAAATAATCGATAGTCAAACTAATTTTGATAAATTGATAAGCTTGACTTGATCTGACATAAATTTTATAATTATTTTGTTTGAACCTAGCAAGATTCATATATTTTCCTTGCTTAAACCAGACATGGCTATTTGAAGCCAGATCCATATATTATAAATTATAATACCTGCTTGAACCAAACATGGCTACTTATGGCAAGGTCTTTATAAATTGTCTTTATTTGGACTGAGAGTGCTAATTTTTAAAGGCTGGAAGTGAAGAATAGGTCTATCGAAATCAATATTTTAAGAACCATATTGTAATAGTTAAAGGTAAAAATCGTAGTTCTAAAGTTAACCTTAAAAAAGCGAAAATATCCTCGAAATTCACTAAAATATCCTGTGATCTGTTTTATACTTCTAAAATCCGCTAAAACTGAAAAAAATCCATGAAAACGGCAACCCTGGGCTATGGTATCTGATAACACATTTCAATTAATTTAAATTAACATATAAGAAAACATTCTAAAAATAACATAATTAGAGTAATGAGAGTAATTTAAAATATATAAGATAAGACTTGAACAAAATTATTGATAAATTGATAGGTTTAAGTATGGGGGGGGGAAGATAATTTGTATAATATAAGATATTAAATATTAAGCTGACATTTAATGTACAAAAGTGATAATAGAACAGATTCATTTTTTTATTACATGAAAACACATTAAAAGTTTGGATAGTGAAAGAGGTTATACATAAATTGGTGAATGTAAGTATATGTTATTAGTTCAAATAGGAGAGGCCTAAAATCCAACTAGTAACAATAATGTCAAAATAAAATTTTGATGATAAAATATGTATTAATAATTTAAAAATACAAGTATTATATGGTACAAAAACTTTGGAGAAGTATAGCAAAATTATTTATATTGCTTTAGTTAAAATACGTCCAATATGGAAATATATATTTATGCAGTGAATAAGATAAAATTCATAAGTAGTATTTTACTATAAAGTAATGAATAATAAAGTATGAGTCTTTTTCTTTTAATATTCCCTTGCTCCTTGGAATCCAGTGGCTAGAAGATATCCAAATGAGTTTTAGTATCGTCAACATGTTTCAACATTAAAATATCACCGAAAAGATTTATGAATAGTGATGAAAGTGTCAATACCACTGTTTGTTGCTATATATTTTAATTTAAATTAGTTGAAAAATAACACCTGCACACAAGAATCAAACCTAGGATCTTTGGCTTAGTGCACCAATGGTCTACCACCGAGCTATCCAGGATTCAACTAATTTAAATTATTTTAAATATAGTACCCTCATTACAGCGCTGTGATTACAATTATTTGCAATTTGTGTGTTGATATTCATTGTAATTTCACTTTAAAATTACTCTCATTTATTGTATACTTGGGAGCATAAAGACCCTCCCGAGTTGATCCCAGATGGGTGTGACATCTGAAAGCTTGTGATATTATTGGTCACTCAGATGTAGCTGACAATTCCACATGTCAACCAGGGACTCAGCATTAAACTAAGAGTGAAGACTGACCATAAGCATGGGACAAATCTTGGAAAGCTCAGTGGTTGAGCATTAGTGCGCTAATACAAAGTCTGGGGTTGAATTCCTGTGCCCAGGTGTCATTTTTCAAATAATTTAAAACAAATGAAATGTGGTCCTCACCATATGGTCAGTGCCATAATTACAATGATATGCAGCCTGTGTGTTACTAACTATTCATTAAAATTTAGCTTTAAAATTACAATCTGGTATTGTGTAATTGGCAGCATAACAGCCCTCCCGAGTTGTCGATGGCTGTGGTATCTGATAGCTCACAATACTAATGGTTGGTCATATTATGTTGCTGACCATTTCACACGTCCAAAACAGACTCAGCCTTAAACTATGAGTGAAGAATGACCCTGAAAATGGGATGAATCCTGGATAGCTCAGTGGTAGAGTATTGGTACGCTAAACCAAAGATGTCAGGTATGATTCCTATGTCCAGGTGTAAATTTTATATTAATTTAAATTAACCTCGGTTAACTGTTTTCAGAGTTCCTCGTTCTTTGTTGTTATAATGGGTAAAGGTGTAATTGGAATTCCTCATTAGTGAACCACACTATATAGGGTCAAGTAAGTGGCAGGTAAATGTGTTCTCGATTGGATACGGTTTACAGCATATTCTAGAAATATTCAATTTTTGTACATTCAAGATAATTTAGGAGGTTGGGGGGGGGGGGGGGGAGGATGAAAGTGTAACTAACTATACCTTGTTATTCGCCATATGCTTACAACCTGGTAAGTATAAATAAATAGCACAACACAATCACACAAACTTTCTCATATAGTATATTAAGGCTTGAAACAACATTTTCAAAAAGAGGATTTCATTGAAACTACTTTTAAGTAAGTTTTTTTTAGAAAAAAAAACCCAACCTATCATCTTGTTAATCATGATAAACATTCTACATATATACAATTTAACAAAAATATTTGAAACTTTTTTATAAAACTTTCAAAAATCATTAATTTGTAGATTATTCTCAAATGATTTTTTTTGTAAAATTAAGAAATTTTCTTATTGATCACAAAAAACTATTCCCAGATAGACATTTTGAACTCAATTTTAAAAGGCCATTTATGAATCTAATACATAGCTATGTGAAAAATGAAGACCAGACAGCTATTGGCCCATACAGATACAAAATTCACGATATCATATACTATGGTATTTGATCACTTTATGTGACTGACTCTGGTGCACCAACATATGCTCAAGTGTACATCTACGGCATGGATATAGCCACTAAACTATCCTGGAAAATCCAGCAATACAGCATGTGATCCATGATTAATTCATGAGCTTAAACAAAAATCGAAGCTTATGCTCTTTCCTTCTGCAAGATGCATGAGTTAACACAAGATGAAGATCAAAAATCAACTGTCAAAAGAATACAAGCTAAAACCCTGCTACTATAACTTGTTCATAGTAGGAAAGAACATCTGAAAGGTCTTTTTTCCTATCAAAATACTATATAGTAAAATTATGAAAGGAAAAAAGGCCTTTAAGACCACCCTTTCTACCATGAAGAGAGTTTACATAATAAACCATAGTGACCTAAATCAAAGAAGGAATGCATCCTGCAGGGAAAGCGTACTTGTTCCTAGAATTAAATTATATTCTTCAGCAAACTTCTTCTTCAAATTACAATGCACGCAAATGCTGTTGATAATTGCTTTTGCCATTACCATTTATAAAAGTCAAGGCCAAACTTTTACAAAAGTTGGGATATTATTGCTTAAGCCTGTCTTTGGACTCAGCTTAACCTGCTCATTCAATGGCGTAATAATATTTCTAACTAAAGGTTTAGTTAATGTAAAGAACAATGAATTTTTCAAAAACAATGTTGTTTATAAAGAGATTCTCTAATTTATTCATCTTAAGAATTAACTAACTAAAATGTAGCCTATTAATTAAACTTCTTCAATAAAGTATATAATATGTCATAAAAAAAAGTAAAAATATTGTTTCGTTTAGTAAATGAATTTACTTTCAATTTAAAAATGAATGTTTTACAAGAAGGCAAATTTTTCTGCTAGGACTAGTTTCTGTATTAATAAAACAAAGGTATTCATTCAGTGAATATTTTTGTGTTAATTAAAAGGAACATAAAACCTGTGTAACTTTATTTTAACAATTTAAAATAAAGTTTAAAATCAAGTTACACAGGTTTTAAGTAGAAATAGGTCCTGAGTTACATACTAGGTATCAGGACAGGTATAAAGATAAATAAATTGTGTAACTTTATGACTAAACTGGAGTAAGAAGGAGTTAATGGTAACATCGACAATCCAGCGTTGCAAAATTTGTCTTATGTTTAAAGAAATATTTGCTACTGAAAACAAGATAATGAAAATACTATTTGCCAATAGTAAGCATGTAGTTCCTTCAATGATGATAATCAGTGTAGCATGTCATCGTTCCAAATATTTCCCATGTTCTACTAATGTGGTTTTTAGCATATATATTTAAAATTTAATTCTTAGTAAAAAAAAATACAAACCTGATCAAGTAATAGGTACACAGACTCTCTGTTTCGGATTACTTCTTTATCAGCCTCTTGGCCCAGACGTAACAAACTTGATGATGCCAACTTAAATAAAATACATAAAACAATTAATATAATTTTAAAATGTCACTATCACACATTCTGTAAAAACACACACATTAGTAAGTGTAAAAAAAAGGTATATTTAACCAAACAAACCTAATGAAATTTTGGAAAATTATCAAGTTTTTAAGCGAGATGGTTAGCTATACCATTGGCTCAATGGGGTTTTTGCTGTTATTCTTATTACTTTTAACTCAGCCTATTCACAACTTACACTTTTGTAGAGCTGTCCGACAACTTAGTTCAGTCGGTAGCGTGTCTGCCTGTTGAGCTAAGGCTCCCGGGTTTGATTCCCGGCATGGAAGAAAATTGATGGGTTTAACCTTTCACAATTGATAAATTGACAGCCGGGTACTGGATGTTGTGCCCATCCTAGTCATAAGGTAGAGTATAAGGCATATAAAGCTATGCCAGGCCTAGCCAGCCGGTAGTGGAAAAATATATGACTTGTAATAAAAAACTGACCCAGATCATAGGCTGGAAACAGTAATGGATGTACTTTTGTAGAGGAGGATGGAAAAACTTTTCCAGAGGACTCAGCCAAGATTGACACCAAATCTAAATCTGCCAGCGCTAAGAGTCTAGCATGGCAGGAAAACACAGTGGCACTGATCTAGCTGTGCCATTTGGTTGTCTTAAACACTTCTTAGTTAATTTAGCTAACAAAATTTAAAAGTAAAAACTAGCTAGAATAATAAATATTTTGCTGTGCAGACATTTGATTAAGCATCACTTCAATTATCAAGGTTATTAAAGTTTTATTTTATTATAAATATCATAAAGGTAACATCGATTAATTTATGGATGAGTTAATACTCTTATTAGTGTAGCAAAATAATAAAAAAATTCATACAATTGTTTTCTTTTATATAATTATTTTTGTAAATACTATACTTATACTTCTTGTGTGAATCAGAATGAAATAGTAAAACAAATACATACACCCTTAAATCTCAGTTGAGTTATTTTGACATTTTGAAGTTGGTTCATCATCTAATAGTTCTTTATATTCTCTGGTGCCTCAATGTTTGATGACTTAATTCAGAGTTAAGTTTATAAGATTCTGAATTTTTCACTTACTATTTTTATTTTCCCCTTTTTGAGTGTATTTTTTAGTTTCGAATTTTAGGGAAATGCAATGCATGTTTTCCATTTATTAGAGAGTTCTAAAGTATATAATCTAAATTGAAGAAATGGGCAACAAAAAATATTTATTTAGGCTGCAACATAAAAGTGTGTGAACTATGCTACTCTATTATGCGTGTTACTCTATTGGTTCTGTGATTCTTTCCTTAGTTCTTCCATATTAAATTTAAGATTACAGTTTGGTTCAATGACTTTTAAGGAGAGCTGTGATTTGGACTTGAATTGGCTCGAATAATAACTTATTTCAAGTTGAGCACTTCACAATTAATCATTATGTTATCTGTGTTATGATATACTTTTCTATGTACTTGGGTTTTGACAATTGCTCTTTAGTGGCTAAGCTTAGCTAGATTCCATTTTGACTTAAGCATTTGGCATTTCAAAGGTTTGTCTGGCTGGATCTTTGTTATGGCCTAAATGTCAAATGGGTTGGCCAATTTAAAAAAGTTTGGCAGGGACATTCTTTGAACCTAGGCCGAACAATGAATTTACATAATTTTTCAATTTGGATATTTGTTTAAATATGGCAGCCACTTCAAATGTATTTTGTTTAATAGTTTATCTCAAGTGATTTTAATTCAAAATTCTAAGCATTAGAAAAGCAAGAGTATTTTTTTAAATTTTGACATATATTGTGAGAATGGCGTTTTAATCCACATTAAGAGCAATTTTTCTCTATAAATGAAATGTGCTATTAAATATACTATTATTTTTTTTTTCTGTCTAACTTGATCACAAAGGAAAAATCAAAGGAAAAACTTTAACAGATATTTAAACTTCAAATCTCAAGATTGTAGTAAGGGTAAGAACACGACATAATTCTTAACAAGATGTACTTTTTTTAATGGAGGGAGCGAGGCCTACTGTTTGCATAGCTAATAGAATAGGTGTTTAAATATTATAGATTGGCATCCATAACTAGAAGGAAATATTTTTCTTATTACACATAATTATGAGCGTTTTACTCAAGAAGACAGATTGATGATTAGACCCCTAAGATGTTGCAAAAGCAAATTTTGGAACATAACAATTGTAATGATTCTGGTTGAAAACATAATATAAATTTAGAATAAATTAAATCTAAATTCAAATCTTTCTTGACTTTGAATTTATATAACTCCTTACTAAAATTATGTATATAACCAAAAATGAAAACTTGATGCCGACTAGAGTTTTAATAAACACTTTAAAATGCTCGAAATGTGTTAAGCTGGGTCATTTAGTATAATGTGGTGGGAGGAAATGAAAATGCACCAAGATTGAGGGTTGAATATTCTTAATGTTATAAATTCTCTTTACTATATAAAGTACTCTAGTTTTAAGTTCTCTAAAAAAGGATCAATAACAACTAACTTTAGTAGCATACATTTTTCACAAGCAACTTTGATTAATGCTTGTCGTAGACTTTATCCCACAATTACAAATATTTATGATCTATTCTACACACTCTCTCATGAGTGACATTGTTCAGGAATCTAACAAGTATGCTCTACAGAAAGGAATGACCTTGGATCTTACAGTTGATGAGCTCAAGGAATTTATTGGCATGTTAATAATAAAGGGTTTCCCTTCTCTACCTAGCCTCTGACTTTAATGGTCATCAAATTATAATTTTCATGTAGAAAGAATTGCCAACATTTTTTCACTGAAGCGCTTCCTAAAAATCTTGAGATTTATTCATCTAAATGATAGTGAAACAAATGGTTAAATGAGGGCAGCCCTTCCTAGACAAATTATATAAAGTAAGGCCTTTGCTATCTTATCTTAATAAGGTTTTCAAAGAGGCATTCAACCCAAGACGATACCTTTCTGTCAATGAAAGCATGGTGGCTTTCAAGGGCAGGATCTCATTGAAGCAGTATATGTCTTTGAAGCCCATAAAGCGTGATGTGTTGTTCTGTCACTAGCTGTATGTTGAATTTTCAAATTAATGGAGGGAAACCAATTAATACAGAAGAAGGATCTTTATGAGAAGAACGGTTCTGGACTAGCAAACAGGTTTCAACACCTTAGATATTGTATTTTCTTTGACAGATTTTTCACTAGTTCTCCTTTATTGTCAAAATTATTTTTACATGGTCTTTATGGTTTGTGGAACAATGTTACAAACAAGGTAACATTTTCATAAAATACGGTTTGTTCCAGACAAAGATTTGAAATATGGTGAATCAGATTTTGCTATGTCCAAAGATATTTCAGTTACAAAGTGGAAAGACCTTGGAACAAAATCTGTTATTGCAAGCAATATACATAATCCTGAGGAAAAAAACATTTGTTCAAAAAAAGATAAGGAAATAAGAAAGATATCACATGTCCTCAGTCTGTAGCTGATTACATGGGTGGTGTCGACTAGATTGACCAGTATCATTCTACATACAAACATTGGATGGAAGTCAAGACGTTGGTGAATCAAAATTGTATATTTTCTCATAAAAGCTGCAATAGTTAATTCATATATACTATACAAACAGACATTGAAACTTGCTTCTTCACGAGCTAAACCAATATCATATTTATTGTTTAGAAGTTATCTAGCGAATAAGTTAATTGGTAACTTTTCATCTAGATCCAAAAGAGGACCAACACCCCATCCTAAGGTTGTCATAAGCAAAGCAAAGTTTCAAAGAGGATCTGAAGTAGGAATACATGGAACGCAGTTTGTGAACCTAAGTGATCATATGTCCAAAAAGGTACATCAAAAAGGTGTGAATTTTGTAGTAGCAGAAGCAAACCAACGTGCAGCACCTAGTTTGTTCGACTTGTAATATTGCTTTGTGCAAAACCTACTTTGCACCCTTTCGCAGAAAAAAAAAATATATATATGGTGTGTGTGTGTGTGTGTGTGTGTGTAAGAGATTGGTAGCATAAATTTTATTACCAGATAACATATTTACTTATGTAAATATTATGTCATTTTATAAAATAAATAAAACTCTAAACATGTAACACATGTATATTAAAATGTATTGTTTAATATGTCAATAAAAATTTTTAGGTTTAATTGCCAATGTGGTTAATTTATTAACCACAATCCATATGGGTCAAGACCGCATCCCTAAACGGATTATGGATGATTTTTGGTCAATTAAATTTTGCAATAATTATGTCCTAAAATTATTTTTTATCCATAAAAAAACTACCATTATGTCAAAAGAAGGTTTTAAGAGCCATTAATAATAATTTTAGATTATTTTTTTCTAATAAAAGTAGTTTTATCTTATAAAAGTTAAAGTGTCTTAGATTGTCAAAAAATGTGAAAGTAAATGTCAAAATATACTATTTTAATGTTCCTTCTTGTTATTGGCAATTTATTATATCTTAAATTTAGGTCACATACAAACACACATCAGACATACAATTAAAAACTAGTAACAGAAAATAAACTAAATCTAAGCTAAGGATCAAACCTTTATAAGATTTTAACAACTGAGGTAAGATGTTGGGACATCTATTGATAAACCATGATATAGCTTGGTAATTCTCAAATTATATCCGTTCGTAAAGCATATTTTTTGCAAGCCGATGAATTACCAGTATTTTTATAGTGAAATTATTTTATGAGCATTTCATTAATTAATACATTTATGAAAATGAGCTATATCAATAGATTAAAAAAAACCTTATCAATATAGTAAATCTAAACTAAAGACAAATGAAAATTGGTTTAATCTAGTATTATTATTATTAGAACTGTGTCTTATTACCCGTTCGCGTTATACGCATTTAATTTAGTATATATAGCAAATTTTATGTATATATTTGACTGGAAACATTAATCCAAATTTAGTTTTTTGAAATGTATTGAAAGAAATCTTGTAATTATTTACAATTCAATGTCATGTCCATAATTAATATTATTTTTCCAAAATTAGCACACAAAGAAAATTCCAATTTGTGAAATTTATTTTTTGAAAACAAAAAAATATACACAGAAAAATAAAGTTTTATGTTCAGTAACACATTAAATTTACCTACTTGAACCTGCTAGGGAATAATCTATGTTTAAGCCACACTTTTTCACTCTAAAATTGTGGTATTGAAAAAAAATTACAAATACCAGATGATGTGCCAACCGTTTTTGATATCTATAACATTTAATTTGTTTAGTGGTTAAAAGTAAATAAGAACAAATATATATAAAATTATCTTACTGCAAGAAACTCTTTCATTCGGTCTTCTATATCTCCCTGGTTACATATTGTAAACATTGCTCCAAAAATATTATTCACTGCCGATGCCATACAATGAATATTATTAGCATGGCCTTCCAATGATGCTCTGTAGAAAGATGTCTCATTGCGGGCAAGTTTAGGGATTGACACAGCCACAAAAACCATGAGTAGACATGCCAGTAAATGCTCATCCTCTTCAATTTCTAAATACACACATTAATGATACTATTTTGATGTACACACTGATTAGTCTTGTAATGTTGGCATATGGAACCCAAAATATCACCTATCAATACACATAATAAGAAGTGGTTTATTGAAAACTTTAGTGTAAAAAGAGTAGAGACTGACTTATATAATGCAGCTGTATTTAAAAAGGAGTTTTAGGTTTTTGGGTACGTTATATAAGCTAAACTGAAAGTTGTGTGAGGTGTATTTAATTTAGCCTGCGTATTTAATCTATTAAATATAAATTTGTTGAAATTTCAAAACTGTAAAGAATATGAGAGCATATTTGTGTGTGTTTTATTTTGTCTATTAATAATAATGGTTTAATAAAAGCATTAAATCAATGTATTGTATCCAACTAAGAATCTTTTCTTTAATAATTAAGCTAGTATTTAAAGTAAGTAATATTAAATACAGTTAATGTTAAATTTTAAACCAATATATAAAATTTGAGTAACATAAAAAGCCTGCAGGATATGTAACATCTCAACTACTATTGACATTTCCTAATATTATGTTAATATTTTAGCAAAACACATACCATTCTTTTGATTTCTAAGCGCTGTCACCAAAGTTGGGTCTACTTTGCAGTCCAGTCCAGCAGCTGAAGCCATTTCACTCACTACCTATTAAGAATAAATCACATGATTTATTTTAGTTTAACAGTGTTTAAAGTGGTAGTGTATTAGAATGACCATAATGCCTTGAGACAAAAACGTCTGGGGAGGCGAGTTCATAAAGAATAGGGCATAAAATAATTATATATATTTCTTAAAAGTATTGAACCAAAAAAAACTTTTAGTTATGTATCATCTCACCCCATGAGTCTTTTTCAGACAAACTTATCTAACCCAACAATTTTTAAAAATTACCGCTTAAAACTCCGAAAAATGTAAAATAAAAACTTAGGCTTATGTAACACAAATATGGTGAAACCAACAAGCGCATAGAACCAAATTTAATGCTAAAGAACAGATGTGAAAGTGTTGCCAATACTCATTTGTTATTTTCTCTATTGCACTATTGCACTATTTATTCAATGTTCAAAATTGTCAATCTCAATTAACGAATCTCTATCAATGGTTAAACAAATGGCTACAATACAGTAGTAGACATTGATGAAAACATGATTATAGCATATCAATGACCAATATTTAAGCATATTTTAAGGTTTAAAAAAAGTACAAAAACCGCATTTTTAAAAAATGTTTGGGATGGCTGTAACATAGCAAAAAATAGGCACTGTCCTGTTCAAAACAGGATGTGTGGTCTGCCTCTGTTGTTTACTCTGTTAACCCTGAGAGGAAGATGTCTTAGCTTGACCAATTACAGTGTGGTCCTATATTATAAGCTGTGCTAAAGTGTAACTGGTTATGTTAAGATTGCTACTTTTTCGAGGTAAAAGGAATGTACAACTCTCAATTTAAATTAATTACTTACTCTAGGATATCAGGAACTTGAAAGTTCAATATTGCACTTACAAAATTAAGCTACCTCTCCCTATCTTGAGCTAGTTTTATCCAGTCCACCTCATTACATCCTATCTCTTTCATGTCCATTTTAATGATATCATCCAATCTTATTCTTCCCATTGGTTTCTGCCCATTGGATATGCCAGTCTATACCCAGAACACAGTTCTAGATTCTTCACTTCACGCCGCATATATTGCCCACCGTAATCTAGGCGATTTTATTATCCTAATAATGTCTTATAATGAGTAGAGAGTTATATAACTCATCACTAGGTAAACTCTATTCCCCAGTATTCTCATCCCTCTTTGGACCAAATAGCTTTCTTCCTAAACACGTTGTTTTCACACACCCTAAATTTATTTTCATCATTTAAGGTAAGCCCCCTAAGTAGAAACATATATTCTGAGTTTTACATTCCTTGAAAGCAGGCGAGATGTCAACAACTTTATGACCAAGTAACATGCATTCCCAACAGTATTTCCTAATTTCAATTCTAATGTTGTTATTGCAATTCAAATTATTCCTTGATTTTAAACTCATTAAGGTGATTCGTCCAACAAGCTTCTCCCAGAAAGAATAGGCTATAACATTTTGACAGGGAATTTTTAACATGGTTGAAGGGCGGTGCTATGTTGTAAAGGGGGGGACGGGCAGGTAGAGGGGAAAAGTAAGCTGGGATTGCCAACTCTTTGTTCACAACAGTGTTGTCATAACACTACCTCTTTTTTTCCGCAAAGGAACTTCACTGTTATTTAGTAATTTAGAACATGAATTAATGGTCACTGTATGGCTCACCCGGGAGTTGTGGTCTTGAGTTTGAATCCTGGCTACTAAGATTCATAGAATATTAATAATTTAAAATAATAAACTTACTACACATGTTACAAAGTATTTATTGTACCGAATACTATTAGGCCCATATTTACAAAATGTGGTCTTAGAAGAAAAAAAGTATTACTAGGCAATTTAATGAAATAATTTGAGTGGGGAAAGTTTAAGGGTTCTTTTATTATTCTTTTAGCACCGAATCTTACTATCCGTTCGCGGTATACTCACATGTACTAATTACACTAATTAGTTAAGGATTAGGAAAGCTGAATTTAGAGGAAGTACACTCGCATTTTCATAGAACGTGGGAAACAATTTATAATAAAACTACCCTCTGTACACCTGACCCGAGATCGAACCCCGATCTCCATAATAGTTAACAGAGCTTATGATTGGCATCTTACAAACCGGCCGAAAAGCTGTAAAAATGTTCGAATGCCACGTAAGTCAAGTGGCCTAAAAGAGTATGACCAACTAGTCGACAAGCTTATGCATAAGAAGGCAAAGTGATCGACAGCCAACTTGTTGACCAAATAAATAAAAATATTTCAAAGATTGAGTGTGTCAAGTGATCAACACGTTTAGGACCATGTGATAAGATATACAACTGTTTGACTTGAGAGAACCTACTGGTATTCAAAAGTAGAGATGGATTGACCAATTGAATGACAAGTTAATACAATACAAGCAACGTGTTCGACAACAAAATCGTAGATGGAAAATAACAAGTAAAGTCTATGAAATATTATTTTTTAATAAAATTTATAACTCTAATAAATACCCACATTTGTGGTCACATGGTACAATGCATCATTCACATTCCTTATTCTGTGTATAGCTCAAATGGGGAGTGAGAAGCCAAGGGAAAAAAACCCAATTGAGTGGATTATTTTAGCACCACGTCTTACTACCCATTCAGTTATACGCTAATTTTATGGATTAAAATCATCATTATTAAGGCATCAATTTTCTAGGTTGGTCTTTTTGGGTTAACCAGTTGGCTGTTGATCATTTTGTCCGCATATGTATGAGTTCAACTAGTTTGTACAAGTCATGTCCTACTCGTGTAACCAGGCCCTGGGATATCAAACAATAGTAGATTATGAACCAGTGGTAACAAGGCCACGGGACAAACAATATAATATTATGAACTACTAGTAACAAGGACCCGGGAAATAAAACAATATAATATTATGAACGACTAGTAACAAGGACCCGAGACATAAAACAATAGATTATTATGAACCGCTGGTAACCAGGCACCGGGATATCAAATAATGGAATATTTTCAACCACTGGCAGCCAGGCCCCTGGACATAAAACAATAGAATATTATGAACCACTAATAACCAGGCCCTGGGACATAAATAATAGCAGATTGTGAACCAGTGGTAACAAGGCCCCGGGACATAAAATATAATATTATGAACCACTGGTATCCAGGCCCCGGGGCATGAAACAATAGAATATTATGAACCACTGGTAACAAGGCCCTGGGACATCAAACAATAGCAGATTATGAATCAGTGGTAACAAGGCCATGGGACATAAAACAATAGCAGATTATGAAACAGTGGTAACCAGGCTTCGGGATATCAAAAATAGCAGATTATGAACCAATGGTAACCAGGCTCCGGGATATCAAACAATAGCAGATTATGAACCAATGGTAACAAGCCCCCGGGACATAAAATAGAATATTATGAACCAGTGGTAACAAGGCCCCGGGATATAAAATAGAATATTATGAACCAGTGGTAACAAGGCCCCGGGATATAAAATAGAATATTATTAACCAGTGGTAACAAGGCTTCGGGACATTAAATAGAATATTATGAACCACTGGTAACAAGGCTCTGGGACATCAAATAATGAAGTATTATCAACCACTGGTAACCAGGCCCCGGAACAACAGTGGATTACAAGTTGAAGCTGTAATTCAAACTAAGATTCGTAGTGGATAAGTTGAATGTTTGAGTTAGACTGATTTTAATAGGAAGATCATTATTTGACAACTATAAAAGTTATTAGAAATGGGTTCACTAATTAATAGGTCAAATCATGTGATCTACAGCTGTACCTTTGATTAAGGCCTATACTATAATATTTACATAAGTTATAGTCTGAACTGACTAAATTGACTACACTTTTATATCATCAGTGCGCGTGGATATAATATCATGAGCGAGGGACAAATCTTGGATAGCTCAGTGCTAGAACATTGACGCGCTTAGATCCCGGGTTCAATTTTATTCTAATGTCAAGGTGTAATTTTTCAACAAATTTAAATTAATTCAAATGTATGTACTTATCTGAAAGCATCGTAGATCAAATCTTTCATTGTTTTAAGGTTATGCCGATTCTTGTTCGATTTCGCCTTTTTGTTTTGTTTTCTTGGTCTTGATGCACGTTGCTTTTTAGGGTTGATCATGTTCAATAAACCCACAAAATTATGATTTTTTTTTTAGAAAAGGCCTAAAGAAATGCAGTACTCATATGACATTAGATATATTTTCAAAACTTTTAGGATTTTATATACTTTTTAATGTTCAAATAACAACCAGCAATAAAAGTGAAACTCATATATTTCTATACATTTATAGGTTAGTTGTAATATTCAGATACACAATAGGTTTAAAACCATTACGCGTTTTGATGTTCCAAGAGATTAGTTCCTTTTATACTTTGAGTTGAAGAATAAAACTAACAAAGTAAAATACTATCCCAAGTGCCAAATTAATAAAGGAAGGAAAAAGAGACAAAATAAATGTCACAACTCGTCACTCAGGTAGTAAGACGTGGTACTAAAAAAAAAAAGCACTTAAGGGTGAGTCATTAGTCAGAGACCGGGGTAGCCCGACCCTTCCTTGGTCGGCTAGTCTGTGTTATTGGTAGGATTACTCAAAGCAAGAAGTTTCAGAAAATGGACATAGCAAATTTACATTTGCATTGATCAACATGGTATAATTAATAAAATAAAAGAGTATAGTTTAGACTAATAAACTAAACAAATTTAAAATAACGACATAATGTAATACAAAATTATATAAAATCAAAGTATCGGGGTATAAAACAAAAAGTACTTGTATAAGATCAAAAATTAAGTAATTTTACAACTATTAAATAGCTTATAAATTAAAACCTAATTTTGTTTAAAATATTGTAAGTACTTCATTGCATACACTTCATATGCATGTCTAGCCAGAATCAATTTAATCACCATACATAACTACTTTAGCTTAAAATTAGTATGTAAAATTGATAAAATATTAAGTTTGACTACTTATAGCTCGAGAACTGTATTGATTTGAAATCAATGAATCAATATTAATAGCTTATATTTATACACTTATTAAAATAATGCAATAAAATTTTGATGGTCGAATGATCTTAACCATGTAAAATGATAGGTTTTTCAAAGCATTTTCTAAATTATTGTCTAGAACCTGTGATCTCCGTGTGATCAAATGCTTAGTTCTTACAGCATTCACTTCTAAACCTATTTCTTTACTAGCTTCTAATACATTTTTTGCATTTCTTCTACAGCTTCATTACTACTACCCAACAAAGCTAAATCGTCTGTGTAACCTTATAGCTCCATCGAACTGTTTAGTGTCAATCCTTCCCTACTCTCTTGTATTACCCTAATGGCATACTCTAAGGCTAGATTTAAATGTAATGGGGAATGTGCATCTCAATATATCTATAGAATTAAAATTAAGATGTCTTGGTCTGTGGACATTTCCCCAGGGTACAGATTTGTTTCCATCATACCATACCTATGATTGCATATATTACTAAATGAGTTATCTATCTAGGCTTAGAAAGTAATGGGAAAAGTGCATCTCAATATCAATAAACAATTAAAATTAAGATGACTTGGTCTGGGACCATTTCCACTGTGTACAGATTTGTTTCCATCATACCACGCCTATGGGTGCAGATATTACTTAATGAGTTCTCTATTTAGGCTTAATATCAAGCCATCTATAAATTATTCTTGTTTTATATGATTTTTAATTATATTTTTTTAATTGTACATTTACCAGAACCATGTAATCTAATCAGTAAAGATTTGGAGAGTAGCTTAGAGGAAATAGATCAGTACAATAGCAAAGAATCACATGATAGCAGAGAATCCGGCCAAGACTTTAGCATAGACCACCTTGTCGCTGGTGATTATCAAGTGAGTCCAATAGCTTATACAACCCAGCCAATACTGCAGGTGATGTAATAAAGAATATTAAATTGTTTCTACATTCTAGCTACTGTTGCTAGTTCTTTACTTATTCTTTAATTTTGGGCCTTATATTTACTCAAGCTACTGTAAAAACAAACAAATCTCAAAAATGAAAACTAAAAGGAAACTAAAATATTTTATAATAACCATGGAACTTGATTCTGAAGTGACCAATATCACAAAAGCTGAGTTCTCAGGTGGTGACTTACACCCCCTTGAAATTCTTAAAAGAAATAAGTTTGTTAGTTCCTTTAGATCGAAAAAAAAACCTGGACACAAGAATCGAACACAGGACATTTGGCTTAGTTTGCCAATTCTCTAACCAATGAGCCTATACAGGAATCATCCCTTGTCCAGGGTCATTCTACACTCATATTTTAAGGCAGAGTCTGTGAATGACATGCTGAAATCGTCAGCTACAAGTGTGTGTTCAATTAAGTTCATGAGCTATCATATAATGCAGCCACCATTGACTCAGTAGTTGGCTAACCACTGAGCTATCTAGGAATTTAAAAAAATTGTTGGGGGTATATAACTCCAAATAGATTCTTGAAGAATCAAATTTCAGAAAATTTCCATGCGAGGACAACTCTCAATATTTACCAAGGGTGATAAGGATGTACAGTAATTCCAGGGCTGTACACATAATATTTTTTTAGAGGGAAGGAAGAGGATCATGGCCAAGTCTCCAAACAAGCAAGGTTAAGGATTTTTTTTTTTGACAAAGACCCATCTTGAAGGAATTTAAAGTGTTTTAAAACATAGTTGAAGTTGTAGGTGGTATAAATTGTATAAGAAAGGCTACAAATAATTTACAAGCCTAGGCATTTGGTAGAAATATTTATTAATAATCCTTGTTTGAAAACTAAAATTTGGTAGCATGTTCAACACACCTTTTAAAAAAACATTTTCAATTGGAATCATTTGTTTAAAGTCTCACAACTAGAGGGGTTTTTTTGCCAGTAAATTCTAGAACTCTGCAGGATTTTTCTTTTTTTCTAGAGCTTGAGTGTCTACCCTATAAAAATGACAGACTAGTGATTAAAGCTGATACCATATCATATACTTGACTATAGCAAAAACATTTATATAACTAATTTACCATATGATGATCTCCATTTGGTAGATGGTGGCGGAAATCTAGGATAGAGCTTAGGAGGAAAGGTATTCTCTCTTCCAAAACATCTACTAAAGCACTTTGAGCCAAATGTCGAAAACACAAAATCACACCAACGATGGTCATCCGCTGCAACACATTGTCCACATCTACAAAGGCAAAAAACTAGCATTACCTTTTGCTAAGAATGAAGTTACTGTAAACAAAAGGGTCACTCAATATTCCTCAAATAATTAATCCAATTATTTCAAATGATATAGTGAAAGAGTAATTTATCAATATGTGTTAAATTGTCATCTAGCAAAGTGAATAACAAGTGTGAGAAAAAATTATTTTGATCTCTTTCTAAGGCATTCTTATACTAGAATCATACAAACACTTTGTTACAAAACTATTGGTAAAACCATACCTATGTAGCTCCATTAAGCTGTTGGTATGTATTCAAAATAATAAAAATTACTATACAATGAAGCAAGGTTCATTTTGAGTGATCTTAAGAAATATTTTCTCATGGTGTGTCACTTTAGGGAGACAAAATAATGTATACCAGTAATTTAGAATGCTACCAAACTAATTAAAACTTGGGCTTGTCCAATCAAATATTTTTCATTTGGTCTCTTTCATTTTAAATATTCCAAAGATAATATGTATTAGAAATACTAAAATATCAAAGATTTACATGGACCATTTTTATTTTGTTCAGTATAATAGGATTGCTTATATAAGTTTAAATGAAACTAAAGCTAGTTTGAATATAATTCAGTTTCTAATTGATCCTACCACATTTTAACTATAGTTTCAGTCAAATTGACTTCACTTTTCTCATAGCTAAATTTGTGATGTATCAAAATTTCATTTTGAACTGTGTGGATAGAATATCAAGGATATAGTGATATTAATTATATATTATTAAAGATATTTTAATTTTAGAATAACACAGAAAAAAGTATTTCATGATTAAATTTCTGTGAATTTTAATAATAATTAATTTTAAAAACAATGTAATATGTATCAACTGATGAATAAATTTAAGTACGGAAATAAAGATAAGTTATGAACATATTAAAAAGTTTTGAAGCCGCCTGTGGTTATTTAGTTTTAACTTATATTATGTAGCTTTGAAACTTCTTAAAGCTCTAGTTTTAACTTTTTTTTTATATTCTCTTCAATCTACCCAGTTTTAGCTTTTCTTAACTCTTCCCAAATTTTGGCTTACCTCTTCACCAGTTTGAACTTCCTTTGAATCTTTCCCAGTTTGAACTTCCCTTGAATCTTTCCTAGTTTGAACTTCCTGTAAATCCTACTTGGTTATAACTTTTCTTAATCTTCCCCAGTTTTAGCTTCACTTAAATCTTACCCAGCTTTGGCTTTCCTTGACTCTTCCCCAGTCTTAGCTTCCCTTGAATCCTCTTCTCTTGTTTCAAACGAGTTTACTAGTTTAACTTGTGGACTGAGGTGCAAAGATAATCGCTCCCTACTCACAAATGCTCCAATACAACTTCTCTTTTGCTCAATGAGCTAAAATACAGCTTTTCTCTCACTCACTGACCTTTCTATTCTCAACCAACATAACCCCTCCCCCTCCATTTTTCCTTGTTATTGATGAAAGAAACAATTGTTTACTTATAGTCGCTAGCAGCCACCCCTCAATCTCCTCCTTGCAACAGAACATAGGACAAGGTTGTCTTCCAAGAGTTTAACAAAGATGAGTCGCCAGTACCTGATAGCAACACGTCTTAATATCCTTCCTTTGAGTTTTACATCTAGATACTAATTACACTAAGGTGTTAGGGATTAGGAAGGTTTCATTTAAAGGAAGTGTATCCACATTTGCATGGAGGGAGAGTAGAAAACATTTAGGGAAAACCACCCTTGGTACACCCGTCTGGGATCGAACCCCGATCTCTCCGTCTTTGACAGTCTAGTCTAGTGCAAGAGTAGTGCCTTAGATCATGTGGCCACCTAAGCAGATCAGCGCTAAGCATTCAAACTTAATTTTTAGCCTGTTAATAACAGCAACTTTTAACCCAATAACTATTGATCTTTAATTAGTAACTACAGTAGCATGCAGTCACTCAAAACTATAATGTTCCACATAATTTCTGCAAACACTTACGTGTTAGTTTTTTAAACTGCTCTTTCATGATCTCAGGTTTGTCAAAATTTGTTCTCAAAGCTACAAGAACATCTTTGTTTACTGAAACTAATTTCTGAAATAGAAAATATTTTTATCAAATTGATGCTACATCCAAAAGTATGGTTGTATAGGTGTTTCTGTCAAACTCTTTATTAGAATTTGTTGCTATAATACAATATAGATCTAGAACACAGAACATTCTAAGGAAATGTATGCGTCATATTCTAGAATATAATTCTTAAAATTAAGGTTGTCTCAGCTCTTACAATTGAAAAACATGGTTTTTTGGGGGTTTTTTAAGCGCCACGTCTTACAACCCGTTTGGGTTATATTCATAAGAAACATATTCAAATGAGTTAACTAGTAATACATTTAAATTATACCTTTCCCACTAAACATAATTTACTCATCTATCTATCCTTTCTATTCCCCTATGTTTATATTTTATTTTTTATCGCTGCATCTTCAGGTTATACGCTTTATTCCCCCTGTGAATACCTATTTTGCTTTCTAAAAATTGAAAAATCATAAGCACTATAAAAAATCAAAGTAATAAACACTGCACCAACGCTTTTATGTTCATATGAAGATAATGCATATGAACATACAAACAGGGACATGTACATATGTTAGATAAGGCTAATAAAATGTTTGGCTTATTGGGTAATCTATTCCCCTATGTTTATATTTTATTTTATTTACTATCGCTGCATCTTCAAGTTATACATTATATTACTCCTGTGAATACCTATTTTGCTTTCTAAAAATTGAAAAATCATAAGCACTATAAAAAAAAATCAAAGTAATAAACCTGCACCAACGCTTTTATGTTCATATGAAGATAATTCATATGAACATACAAAAAGGGACATGTACACATGTTAGATAAGGCTTATTGGGTAATTTGAATTATATTTTCAAATTCAGTGGCTTAAAACGTATTAGTAGTCTGTGAAGTGCATGAATAGAATCATTTTTTTGGTTCAAATAACATATAGAAATTTCTACACTTAATAATACAATAATAAAATGGGATTTTTCTTCAATTCAAATATGGTGTAATTAATCAATACATATAATAATTTGAAAAGTTATGTTTTATAAACTAATTGTTGGCAAAGTGAAGAAAATACCAAAATATATAACCGGTCTGATATTAAAAAAAACTTGCTTATAAAAAGAAATATAAGGATAATAGGAACAATTCTTAATTTATATTATATATAGCTGGAATTGGCAATATATTTTAACTATTATTTTTAAAATTTTGTTACAGTTTTTAATAATAAAGGTTTTACAATCTAATAATGTACATAAAATATTTTAAATGAAAATTTTTTTTAATGTTCATTAAATTTAATTAGAATCTTAGTACAAATAGAAAATAAACATTGTTAGCTTCTTGATACCTGACGAATTTTTAAAAAATACTTCCAAAACAAGAAATTATTTTTAATAGACACCAAAACTTTTGTTTTTAAGTTAAGATTTAAAAACAAATACTACTTTTTTTTTCTACTTAAAAATGCACCCTTCATTCTAGAAACCTAAAAATCAACTAATAAAATATCTAAGTAATATGCCAGTTTTGAGGTTTATTAGAAGAAAGTGAATGGGTTTTAAGATAAATAGGGGTGTTGACTCCTTGCTACTAATCCAAAAACCTTAACTGTTAGCATAAATTATTTATATTATTATCGTAAAGTGTTAGCACAAAAATAATAAAGAATCAATCCACAAGTAACCTAACCTTATCAGATATTACTTAAAATAACACTTTGGAACTGAAATATAACTAGAAATCAAACCAAACTCAATTTGAGTTTTTGAATTTATATTTTTGTTATTTTTTTAAAAATAAGTTAGTTGAGTTGTTAAATTAACTTATATTTTAGTTATTTCATGTAATTAATAAAAATTATCTTGGAAAAATAATTTTTGAGAATTTAACTTATCATAAATGAAAATATGCTGCATCCAAACTTTTTAAAATAACCAATTTAAAAGATAAAAAGAAAAAAAATCTTTATCATTTAGTACACAAAACCTTATACTTCAAATGATGATGCTGAGGTATTTAAGAATAAACTTCGCTTCAGATTTTTAAATCATGTATTAAAATAACCTAACTTTGATAGACATAATAAATATTTAATTATGTGAGTTTATCAAACTGTATTGGGGTTTTAAAACAGTGTAGTTGTATATCACTATGAACTTACCTTTAGCTCCTGTACTTGACCTGCTATGTGCCACATAAGTGTTTCATTAAGAAGTTTCATTCCATATGGACCAATCAGTTCTGCAAGAGCTCTTAGCTCATTAATATCTGAGAATTCCTCCGCATTAAAAGGAATAGTTCCTTCAGCAGTAAGACTCACAAAAGCACGTTGATTATTAGAGAAGCATATGTTTCCTGCACTAACTCGGCGTAGAAGAACTTCAGAGTACCTTAAAATAGTGTTGAAAACAAACATAATTTTTTTTGTGTGTTTTTAGAGTAGTTGTAGTTAGCACCTTGTCAAATTATAATATAAAAATTTGTTATAAAAATCTGATTAAATAGTCATTTCTTAAAGTGCACACTTTGAGTCACAAAGCATAACCTAATATAATGTGAGAAAAGAAAATATTTTTTGCATACTTATTGGCAAAGTTTGATGTGTAATTAGCACTCCTTATCCTAAAAAGGGCAGTCTGGGCTTGATTACAGACTGGCTACAAATTAGCGGTTTTAATACAATTTGGTTTTCTCTCCTCACTTCTATTGTATGTTAATTACTTGAAAGTCTACCTTATTATGTTATCCGTGCTTAGAAAATTTGAGCTACAAAACCATGGTGATGATAGTGATGATGATGATGATAATTATAATACCCTTATAAGCAGTATAATTACTAACATTAAATTTAAATTTACATAAATACATAAAATATTAAGCTCAGTTTTTATGCTTTTTAGTGTGCATCACTAAATTCAGACAAACCAATGCAAGAATGGGTAGGTAGAATTCTTTCATTTTAGTTCAGGCCAAAAAAGATATTCTGGGTGAATTTCGTGTTGTTTAAATACCTACTACTAAAAATATTCAATCCGAAAACATCCTGGATAGTTATTTTTAAAGTTTTTAATATAAACATTTAAAACTAGTTTGCCTGTAGAAACATTTTTTCCCCCCCAATTCCCACACATGCTGCAAAATAATTAATTACATGTAATTGTGCAACAAGGGTAAATCAAAAGAAGAATTATGCTAAATTGTTGAAATAAAATAAAATGTAAGAGGAGATAAGACCTGCATATTCACAATCCAAGTCAACAGAGTAAAATAAATATATAAGAAGCGTTGGAGATTTTGTCATTCAGCTTAAGTCTGAGAAAACTTCTCAGAAAGCTCTCGAAATTAATTGGAGAAATTACATAGTTTTAAAACGTACCTATGCCAAACAATAAAAGAGTTTTTTTAAATTAAAAATAAGTTTTAAAGTGAAAATGAGATGAAACCTTCAAAATAAAGTAGTTTAAAATTACTTGGAATTATTAATGTTTTGACAGTGAAAATAACCTACATATTTCTAAAACTGTTAGATATGTTTTAAAATTAAAATAATTATAATCTATATTAATTTTTAAATAAACATTTTGGCTTGTAAATAAAAAAAATGGATGATTCAATCTCATATTCATTAAAAATAGTTTGTAAACGTCATTCATGAAAATAGAATTAGGGGGTAGATTTAAGTCTGTAACGATATCCTTAAAATTTCCTGTTTAACTGAAATAATGCTGTTCACTTAATGCTGATCTTGGCACTAACTCAAACGAAGACATATCCTTTCTATCGAAAAGTGAAAATCATTTATTTTTTTAAGTTACACATAGTACAATTTTGCACTAAGGCTTACTCAATATGGCCTTACCCTAAGATACATAAAAACACCATTCTCAACCTTCTTTAAAAATGCCTCCTGCCTTCAGACAATAATATGATCTTAACAAAATTACAAAGGTAGGAAGAATGTACTACCCTCCTCTTTGTTGAGTTCCATTTCATCTCTTTACACTTTTAACCCCATGCTTACTTATTTCTCTGATTAGTATTCACCGAGAAAAATTATGTAAATGGCAGTCATTAAGGCCAATCAACAATGAGAATTACTAAGATTTTTTGAGTCGATAACATCTTGAAGGGAATTTAGCATAGGTGGGGGTAGGAGTGAGGGTGGGGGTTATCTTGGAAAAAATACCAAGTAGCTATGTCTTAGCCCATTCCAGCAACACCGACCAGATAAGTAAGGCTTTAAGGGGTGGCTTGTGAGAGACGGCTCTGAGGCAAAAGCGAAAGAAGAAACAAAACAATTTGAAATTAATATCAATTTTATCATGTTTTTCCAATTCATAATGAAAAAAATAAATAAATTTAAAAAAGATGTAACATTATTTCCCCATTTTATTGAGGAAATTATTAAAACCATAAACTGCTTATAAATTTAAAAAAATCTTTAACACATTATAAAATATTTAAGTGTGCACACCTCATACACGTATAGTTATACAAAATTTAAGCCCTATACATTAATTTCTTTACCTTAACAATGGTATATGAATATCATCAAATAGCAAGTCTGATCCCTTAAAGCTAATGAAATGTAATGAAATGAAATAATTGAATCATTATTTATAGCTTATAGCTATACACCTGTTAAAAATGTGCAGTTTTTTTTTTCTGTCGAATGAACTTAGTAAAAAAATAGCCCTCAATGTCTCTGGTTGAGTCAGGGGCAGGAGTGCAAACCACTACATCAATCATGCCTGTTAGTTTGTTATTTAAAGTGAGCAAATAAACGAATTATTTCATGAACTACAGACTAAACATTGCTACTATTATTCTGGAAAAAGTAAATATAATATTAAGGCAATATAATTTATGTTATAAAGCTACCAGAAAAACTCATCTATCCCAGAAAAACAGAGTGAATATGTTACTACAATTAACAATGACTAATTTAAGTATTCTTTAAACTAATACAGGCCTAAAGTTTAAAGAAATTTGCTGTTAGACTGGCAAGTTCATCATGCATTATTTTTATATTGTAAATAGCAACATAATACCTTTACCAGTGTGTTTTAACAGCAACAAGTATGTTTTGTAATTTAGTATAAGTTCCCAGCCTAGTATTTAATTTAATTGATTTATAGAGATTTCAATCTATTAAATTTGTTATCTTTGGAGGCTGATTTTGAAAAAATTGAAATTACATCATAGGTTAGGTCTGTCATTTTACAATATTTTAATTTTGAGCCTCTGATAATAAAGTATACTGAAGGATTGAGCTAAAGAAATGTATGTAAATAGAATTCCCAAAATATTTACTAGTTTTATGCTAAAAAGATCTCAAAGATAAAGATCTCAAAAGGTATTTATTTTTCAGTCGAGGATCCTGATGACAGTGACCGAGACAAAGATTACCAACCACACCCTGATGAAGAGTCTCAAACTTCACAGTCTGAGGCATCTGCAAGTGGAAAGCAGATGAACAGCCAAGGAAGAGACTCCGAAAGATTTCAAAATGGAATAGAACAAAGGCATAGACTCTCCGAAATACAGGGAAGCAGTATCAGGGCAAATGAGGGGAAGTATATGAACAGAGGTCAGTTAAAAAAATTTCCATGCATGCCTTTATAAATGTAATGGAAATTTCTCTGATGAAGACAGGAATATCATTTTTGAGAAATACTGGGAGCTTGGGTGATGGGATCTGCAGAATGCATTTATAAATTCTTGCATTGAAAAACTGAACACAAAAAGTCATAATACAAATGCCCAATACCAAAAAGCAATGAGCAGTTGCATTACCTTGAAAGATCAACGTGTATGCAAAGAGTTTTTCCTAAAAATGCTTGACATAAGAAACAAAAGATTTACTTATGTTCTGAAGAAGAAATGTACAATTGGTATCATAGAGACTGATAAAAGAGGTCATCATTCTCCATCAAACTGCCACCCTCCCAGATTGATTTTGTCAAAAATCATATCAAGTCATTCCCTAAATGTCAGAGTCACTACGCAAGGAAAAATAATCCTAATAGACAGTACATGAATTCTTCCCTTAGTGTCAGCAAAATGTTTTAGCTATATTTATAGAAGTGTCAAAGTGAAAAAGAAGTACCAGTGAAGCTTCACTTTTATAAGACGATCTTTATTACTTCCTTTAATCTAAGCTTTCACAAACCTTACATTGATACATGTACCACATGTGATACACATAACAACACGATAAAAAATACCACTGAGGAACAGGCTAGAAAATAAGCTGCCACATTAAAAGAACTTCACTTACGTAAAGTTGATTCAGCAATATCAGCCAAGAAAGTTGTTAGAGTTAGCAAGTAAGTCACCAAATTGTGTTGCAATATTTTTTTAGTTACAAAAAACACTGCCAACTACTTTGTTGGCATGCAGTAAAGTGTAATACTTGCATCAGCTTTGGGTGTATAACTTTGCTGTACATTATTTTGTGACTGGAACAGCAAAATGTTTATGTTGTCAGAAACTGAGGGTTCAAGAGGCTCCCAGTATATAATTAAAGTCTGTTCATCGTAGGAATTGTTTTCTGAAAGGCCCTTTTCCCTACCAGAAAGTTATTATATAGTAGGATTTTGATAGGAAAAAAGACCTTTCAGAGAGTAATTCCTACCGTGAATGGAGTATACTTTCCTTATGAGGTTTATCACAGACCTTCCACTATAATTTACCCATATAGATGCTTTTAGTGACAATGCGGGGGTGGGAGGCAGAACCAAAATAAAAATACTGTCCAATTTTGGTTTTATGTCGTCTGTAATACTCCTGTAGCAATGGTACATCACTGGTTCTTGGTGTCCAGACATTCCTTTGCGGAGTGTGATCAGGATTTTGCTGTTGTTGAAAAGGCAAAGAGAAAATGTTGTAATGTTTTTGTTCCTGATGACTGTATTCAAATGTGTCCAAAGCCAGCAGAAAATTCAAAGTACAAAAGATGGTAATCAACGACTTTCGGTCAATCCAGGCAATGAAGGTTCACATGAAAGATAACATAGTAGGTATCCGAAAAATGCAATGGCTACATTTTGAGAAGTCAACACCATTCTCACTCTTCTACAAAGAGACTTTAATTGAAGATATGTTCTTTGAAAGACTTGATTTAAAGAAAGGTCCTGGCAGACCATCAATCATGGAATTAATTTCACTTTATGAAACTCCACTAAAAATTAAACAACCAAAGTTCAGGCACCTATGGAATTGCTCCCTTTCATACCACAAATTAACCACAGCTTCTACAAGTCACTCCCCCATGAAGTAGAAGGAAGGAAAAGAAGTCAACCTACAGGAATACCAGACACAACAGGACCAGGAAATAGGAATGAAAGAAAAGTGAAAGAAATCGAGGACGACAATGAAGATCACATTTTACAGTGAGTAGAAAATCCAAAATCATTAAAGATAGAGACATAAAACATAGTGAATAGGCTTAGTGTTATTATTATTATTATTTATGTTTTGCTATAAAAGAGGAGAAAATAACGATTATAAGAATTTTGAGGTCAGTTTTTTTAAAGATTATTT
This sequence comes from Timema podura, assembly GCA_033556935.1. NCBI lineage: Eukaryota > Metazoa > Arthropoda > Insecta > Phasmatodea > Timematidae > Timema > Timema podura. Next base: position 85,498,575 of record JAVRXN010000010.1, read on the forward strand.
TTAGTTTTTGTAAGTTTGTAAAACTTCTTTATGTCATACTTTACAAGCTTATATTAATTTTGTATCAATAAAAATGTGATTAATACAATAATTTTATTATTATTATTATTATCATCATCATCATGTCTTATTACCCGTTCGGGCTATACACACTTATGATAATGTATAATGGTAGAGTGATTGGGAGAAGAAATGAAGGACCTACAGTTTGACGTGGGATCTGAACCACGGTGGAGATCTGGCATTCCACACACTCACAAGTTGTGATTAATACACGTCTTGTCAGAGGTGAAGGAAGGTTTTAGCGATCAGATAGATCTGTGCCGGGACCGAGGATTGAACCATGGACCCCCAGCAAAGAAGTCTGACACCTTACCCCTAGACCGCCAGGTCACCCATAGTAGTAATTTAATTACTTAACTGGCACAAACCCCCTCACAGCAAAGGGTTACAAGTGCACATGTTACAGTTTGAGGGGTATAAGTGAAAGAAAGGGTTTAAAGGATTGCATGTTTTATTAATAAGATGATGATATAAATTGGTTTTGACTGCATTTTAAAAAAACCTTAAGTAAGCACCTTTTCACTAAAGTATACAAATCAAACCACAGTTTTACTCCGAATTCACAATAACCAACCAACTTTGAAGCCATTTTTCTCAAAAGGCAGAAAAGTGCACTTGTACTCCTTTCCTTTTGGACCCCTCTTATGATGTTTATGTAAAATAAGGCTTAGAATATCACTTAACTATAATGAATAATGTATTTTAAATAATTATTGTTTGAATTATCAAAGAAGATGTCTGACTTGTTTTAGTACTTAAGTAATGTTACCGAGTTTTATGTTAGGATAAATAACAGTATTTAAGGCATTAAGTGTACTTACAAAATTTTTCCATGCAAATTTAACAATTCAGCTTGCAAAACATAAAATAGGTGTCACCCACTAAAGGAAATCTAGGCTGATGTTACTTATCTTTATTAAACAGGGGGGTTTTACTGTTTCCCTACTTAGATGCTAGTTTCAGTGTGATAGCTTTCAAAATGATACATTAGACACAATGGTTGCTTTCCCTGGACAAAGTTTAGAGCTGTAGCCATTATTATGTTAATTTAAATTCTTATCAGACAATTTACTAAACATATAACCATTTTTCAGACTCAATTTCAATGTCATTCATTATTTGACAAAATATTTGAAATCTTTATTTTGAAACCCACTGTGATGGTGGCATGGTCTAAAGCAGCGGGTTCCCAATGTGGGATATATGTCAGGACTTTTGGGGGTATGCGAAAATATTTTAATAATGGCGGAAAAAGCTACATATGTGAGCAGTGTAAAACAAAATATCACATAGAAGTTGTGAAATGAACTCAATGCTATGGCGAGGGGTGTAAGACAAAATATCATACAGAAGTTGTGAAATTAACTCAATGCTATGGCGAGCGGTGTAAGACCAGAAGTTGTGAAATTAACTCAACGCTATGGAGAGGGGTTTAAGACAAAATATCACACAGAAGTTGTGAAATTAACTCAACGCTATGGCGAGGAGTGGTGCTGTTTATTTTCTATATTTGACCTTAAGAAAATAATTTCAATTTTAAATACTAAACAGTTTTATACCCTCAATAAATTAATTAATTGAATGTAAAATAAATACATTCTTTAAACCTTATTATTAGATTTTTTTTAATCCAATTTCTAACCTATTTATTTTCATTTTCAACAAATAAACCCAAAATAGCTACTAATGTATTAACTAAAAATTTTGCTAATGTTAAGGACACAGTTTATGGAAATGAGGTGCCAAGGGATACGCAAGCCAAAAAATGTTGGTAGCCGCTAGTCTAAAGTGTCATATTCACAATGACCTGACCATCGAAGATAGGGGAGTTGGGGTTTGAATCCCAATCAAGTGTATTGAGTTACTTCCCCTATATGAAAATGCAGGTACATTACCTCTAATATTACATTTTTGCTCCCTACCTCATAAGTGTTTATGTGAATAGCCCAAATAATAGCTGAATGCTTAAAAAATTGTGTGTCCCCATTTTATAGTCAAAAATAACAATACCATGCATTTAAATTAACTTTTAAATAATTACTAAAAGTCTATATATGAGTTCTAGATGAAAGCACAGCAAAAAAAGTCAGATGATCCAGCATTTGCCTTTTATCTAGTAGTCAGTTTTATTAATTTACAAAGAAAATTTTAAATGCATTTGAAATTGGCATGGTCAGGGAGGTCTCTGGCCTATGAGGTTAAACTCTACTAAGACTTATAATATTGGATTATCAGCGAAAATATTTTAAATAAGGTTTGAACTTTGGCTACAAGAAAACTACTTAAAAGTGTTTCCGTTATGAGTTTTATATTTTTATTTTTATTATATTATAAAAAAATATATAAATTGAATGATTAAATATTAAAATAGAGTTTAAACTTAATTGCAGTTTATTACAGATGATATGAATGCTTTAAATATGCCTATTTAACTTTTAAAATAAATACATAGGAACATAAACTGTATCTAGCTTATTCATTAACTTTTTATTTTATGTATAAGTATATTAATAAGTAAACATTACTAAAACTTTGCCAACATTCATCTCTTATTCATTTGAAAACTTCCAGGGTGAATTCAAAAACACTAGGTATTGACCAAGTAGAAGTGAGAAAGAAGGGCAGGGATAGTTTAAGGGTGGTCACGCAAACTCAAAATTCCAGCATAATTCCCGGTTTTCCTGAACAAATAAAATGATTTTCCCAATTTTTTTAACCGGCTGTTCCTCCAATTGTGAGACTTTTAACAAATGATTTTGAAAGAAAATGTTTTTTTTAAGTGGTGTGTTGAACACGTCACCAAATGTTATTACCTGAGAAAGTATAAATAATAAGTATTTCTACCCATTGCCTAAACTAGTAAATTATTAGCATCTTAATAAATTCAAAACAGTACAGCCACAATTATGTTTTAAAACACCTAAAATTACTTCAAGAAGGATCTTTGCTAGAAGAAAAATCCTTACAATCTCCTTTTAAAAGACTTTGCCATGAGCCACCATAGGGTAAACCCCTACCTCCACCCTAAAACAATTGGGTACAGCTTTGAAATTATTATACGTGGTTATCGCTCTTTTTAAAGGTCTGGGCTAGAAAGTCCTTATTCTACTTGTGATTTGTGCTCGGCCACAAGTAGTCAAGTTAAAGAATAGAATTTATACAAAAGTGCTAAAATCAATGGTGGTGGTACCTTTAATTTTGTCAAGAGGGGTCAAGAGGGGGTTAGCTAAACTTTTTTTAACTCCTCCCCCAGTTTAACGAGAAGACCCTCTCCCAGCAAATGTCTGAAAATTAGATCCTCTAGAACCCATTCAGAATGGTACTCTTTTAAAATATTTTTAGAAAATAGGCTCCTCTTCAAACTATTTGGAGGGATCCTCCGCCATAAATTTTTCGAAATTTTGATACCTCACTCCAAAACTTCCTGAAAATTAGATTCCTCAAGAAGCTATTAGGTGTGGTCTTCCCTAAGAAATTTTTTTTAAACTTGAGTGCCCCAAAAACTATTTAAACTGGTCTCCCTCAAGAAACTATTTTAAGTGGTTAATCTCTGACAAGTTATTGAAAATTGTATGCCTATAGAAGTTATTTAGAGTGATCACCAGATGAAAATGTTTGGAATATTAAATGCCTTTAGAAACTATTAGAAGAGATTGTTCAATGGAATTTTTTTGAAAACTGGCTGTATTTTGATTAACTAGACAAAACATGTTTGCAGCCGTGTTAATGCTAAAAATGTCAAGCAGTGTGATGTTTATAGAAATTTAATATAAATTGATTTTAAGAAAATTAATTTAGCTTAGTTTGGTCACACCTTTAATTAAAGGCTCTTAAAGTTTTTAAATCCCCAATAGACAACAAAATGCAAGCACTTTTCCCGGGATTTTTCCCTCGATGTTTAAAATTAAAGAATAATTATCGGTTTTCCCGATTTTCCCAATGAGTGGCCACCAAGAGTTTGTTAATAATTTAAGATTGAACCAGCATGAAAAGTTTTCACCTATTGTTCTAGAAAGTTTAATGAACCAATATGTGTGAAAAGATTTGGAAAAAAAAGTATTAAATAAAATGCCTATTTTCCAAATTTACTTATTTAAACATAAAAGGGGTTTTCTGAATTAAGTGAAAAAAAATTATAGTGATTGATTATGTTATTAAAAGCAATTAACCTGGATGGTATGTATAAAAGTAGTATGATTTAATATTCATCAAAAAGTAGAATAGGTATAGGATGAAAAAAAAAGTAGTAGAATTATATCCTGCCTAGTGCTGCCCCACTTTGAGTATTGAATCTACATTTTATATCCATTATTGTTTCCAGTCTGTGGATTGGGTCACTTTTTTATTAAAGCCATATATTTTCCACTATCATCTTGCTAGGTCTTTCGTAGCGTCGTATGCTTCTAACTTAAGACTAGGACAGGCACAACAACCAGCCCCTTGCCATTAATTGATAAATGTGAAAGAGTAAAGCCACATTTCCCCAATGATAAATTTTTCGCCCATGCCGGAAATCAAACCCGGGCCCCTCAAATCAGTAGGCAGACCCTTCCCAGCTGAGCTAAGGTGTCGGATTGAGTATTGAATATTTTTAGATAATCATCATCCCAAACCCTAATGATTTTCTATCAACTATATTTTTTATCATAGTTCACAAAGATTATTTTTTATTATTATTATTTATTATTATATTATTATTATTATTATTATTATTATTATTATTTATATTATTTTATTATATTATTATTATTATATTATTTATTACTATTATATTACTATATTATTATTACTATTATATTACTATCATTATCATTATCATTATCATTATCATCATCATCATCATCATCATAATCATAATCATTATTATTATTATTATTAGCACCGCGTCTTACTACCCGTTCGGGTTATACGCACTTACGCTAATGTGTAATGGTATGGTGATTGTGAGATGAAATGGAGGACCTACAGTTTAACGTGGAATCCGAAACACGGTGGAGGCCTGGCATTCCTCACATTCACAAGTTGTGATTAATACACATCTTGTCAAGAGGTGAAGGAAGGGTTTGGCAATCAGATAAATTTGTGCCGGGACCGAGGATTGAACCCCGGACCCCCAGCACAGAAATCTGACACCTTACCCCTAGACCACCAGGTCACCTCACAAAGATAAATTAATAAAATAATTGTAATTCTATTTTGAATGTTAACATGTGTTTAGTTACATAAATTTCACACATTAAGACCTTACACAGAAGAGACCACTTAAAGGGAATATACACTGTTTATGGTGAATGCTTACATCCTTAACCTTGACAGGCTCATCTATCACCCTATTATGTATGCTGCATCATAGTGAAAGCATGCAAGATAAATGTGCCACCTTTCAAGCTAAAAATTGTGTACACTTTGTTTATGCTGTAAGGTAGAAAGCTTACCTAGTATTATTCTACAATGACATAGCTTATAAGAAGAGTGTAATCTATCTTGGTAAGACCGCTGCTGCCTTTCAGGGTAGACCGAGTGTACATTACAACAACAAATACAACACTTGCTACCACCCCCACAGCGAATACTAAGTGCAGAAGTGTGTGTTAGGTTATATTTTAATAGAAAAGTTAGTCATGATTGAAGAGCCAAAGAAATTATTCACAAATAGCACAATAAATTAACCAGGTAGATCATAGTTTAAAGAATATGATTAAAAGTATTAGGAATGTTATTATGACCCTATTTTTTCATTACATTATGTGATATTAATACTCTGGTAAAAATCAATTAATCAAACTTTGAAAAATAGTATTATTTATTCTCAACCAACACAAATGAAATAACTTTAAGAGAACCTCCATATTCATACTTAACAACAATAAAATTAATTTATTCTTAATAATTCATTTAAACTCTGTAATTATTAATTGATAAACTTGCTAAGAGTTAAAAAATAAAAATGAAGACATTTATTTGTGTGGGTTAACTATTTATTTAAGATTATAAATCTCACTTTAGATATTTTTATTTTAGTGTGTAGCATTAGGAACTTGAAAGTTCATTACTTCATTCACAAAAGTACGCCACCTATCCCAATCATGAGCCAATTCTATTCAGTCCATCTCATTACACTCAATCTCTCACAGGTCTATCCAAATGTTATCCTACAGTCTGCTTCTGGGTCTTCCCAGTGGTCTTTTCCCATTGGGTTTGCCATTCAATAACTTGAACGCGGTTCTAGATACTCCCATTCACGCTGCATTACATGCCCACCATAACCTGCGAGATTTAATTACCCTAACATGTCTGGTGATGAGTTCAAGGTATGCAGCTCATTATGTAACCTCCTCCACTTCCCACTATTTTCATCCATTTTTGGACCAAATATCTTCCTAAGCATCTTGTTTACGAACACTCTAAATTTCTTTTCATCGTTTAAGGTAAGAGGCCATGTTTCGCACCCATAGAGAACAACCAGTAAAATTATAGCTTCGTATATTCTGAGTTTTTCCATTTCTTAACAGCAGGCGAGAAACCAAAACTTACTGACTGAGTAGTAACAAGCATTTCCCAACTGTATTCTTTTTCTAATTTCAAATCTAATATTTTTAGCGCTAATTAAAATTGTCCCTAAGTATTTGAATTTAATTTAGATCATAAATAAAAAAATCTTGAAAATTTAAAGATAGGTTTTGCACTATACATACACAAAGTGAAATACTTTATGTATAAATATAAAAAAATATTTTATTGAGTACTCACTCAACAAAATAATTTCAAAATTTGCAGGGATTGAACATTTTATTGGCATTAATATTCAGTATGTGGGTCCAGAAAATAGAAGATATAGGATGATTCCTTGTACACAAATTAGTAAGAATGTTTTAAAACCATATTCAAATTTTTGTCAGTCACTTGATTAACTATGAAATATTCTGGCTTTGGATGGGATAAATGTAAGGATCATGTTCAAATTATATTTGCACAAGAATTCTTCCAAACCAAGTCCACAATTCCTTGCACAAAAATAAGTCAGTGTTTTAAATTAAAATCATATTCACAGTTTTGTCATGCACTTGATTAACTATTAAATGTCTGCATTTGGATGAGTTAAATATAAAAATCATGTTCAAATTATATTTGAAAAAGGGTTCCTCCAAGCCAAGTCCATTTATGCCAAAAGCTATACCCCTGAGGGTGTATATTATCTCTATCTAATTTCTAAGCTCTATCCATCAGAAAACTATTACCATTCTGTGTATTTAGCAGCTACAGTCGTCTTCCCATGACTGTCCATCGACTGAGTCTGCTGAAGGAGTGCATTGTTGAACACTCTTGTGATGTCAATGTGAACTAAACATGACATAAAAATTGGTGTTAGAAAACCACTCTAATAAATTTAAGTAAGAAATTAATAAAAGGGAGAAAATATCACAAACAAATCAATGCTATGAATAAGGGCCAGAAATAGGTATTTTGTCTGTATAAAAACATGTTAGGTTTGAGGACAGTGACATAAAAATGGTTGAATGATAAAAAAAAATAGCACTGATATTTAAACACAACACATGAACGAATGAACCATTCACAAGAAAACAGAGGTACCCAAACTTTTACACTACTCGGCCCCGTCACCTTGGGTTTGTTTTCATCCCCATCTCATCTTACAAAAAAATGGTAGAATTTAATAAAACAGCTTTATTAATGTGTCAAACTTATTTGTTTCTACTTGCCCGAAATCGTTCATTCTTTTAAAGTTTTGACTATTCTAGTACAGGAAGAATATGACACAATACAAGCTAGAGGGGTCCTTGATGACTTCTCTGTATGTATAGATATTTGGATTGAAATAAGGCAATTAGATAAAAATTAATAAATAGGGTCACAATAGTCACGCATGACACTCAAATGTGAAAACTTTTTTCCTCCTATTAACACAGCTCAAAGTATACACAATCACTCATTACCAAAGTGTGTAGGCTACTAAGTTTGACAAAGTTTATTCATTAGAGCCGGCATTTTAACCACCAGATCAGGGAGGACACGCCTGCTGCTTTCTTTTTTTTCTTTGAGTGGGCAAATTATTATGTCAACAACTTTGTATTCATTATACATTTTCTTATTTGTTTGCTTTGAAATCAATCATTTTAGAACCAGTGATTGTACTAAAACTAGATACTCTTTGTAACACCTGGGAGCACAACCCCATCTGCCACACAATTTGGGAACACAGACACAAACTATTATTAAAGCAATTATTTCAAAGACATGCTAAGAAACACTTTAATAAGTATTCTTATATAAAAAGCATAATTATTTCTTCAATATAAGAAAACTTATTGTGAAAAGTGTATTAATTATAGTAAATATCATAAATTTGAGAAATTCTTTAGCACATTAAATACAAATTATCTGGAAAAATTAAATATAGAATGTATTAATTGTGGTTTTGTTTGAATACAGCGGAAATACATTAAGTGTGGACACATTGAAATATATCTAAAATACAGTTTTATTTGAGTTAGTAAATATAACAGTAGGATGGATAGGAAATGCATGAGAATTTTATTGGTGAGAAGATAAGAACACCAAAGCAATAAATCATAATTTCACAGAGTTTATTAATATTTATTTTAAAATGCTTTTTGATTAAATAAATAGAATGATGTTAAGACATGCATTGCAATGTTTAGCACTAAGCACTTAACTGTATGCATGCATGCTTTATTGCAGTCAAACAATTTAACTATCAAAGCTTTAAGATAAGAATAACACACATTAAATAAAAGATGATTAATACACATACAATGAACAAACAATAGTTTTAGATTAGTGTTAAGAACCTTGAATACGCAACTTACTTAGAATCATAATATAGTAAAAGTTTAAGATATTTTTGAGAGTTTGATGGATGAAAAATCAGCTTTAAAATGAACAGTGTTAAAATTTGATGGTAATTTTAACTCAAGGTATATTTAAGTATTTAGATATTTATGTGTATCCGACACCTTATCTCGGTCTGTAGCACGTCCATCTAATGAGCCAAGGGTCCCGCGTTCGATCCCCAGGATGACCAAAAAATGTATCATTGGTGAAATGTGGCTTTAACCTTTCACAGTGATGAATTAATGGCTGGGGACTGGATGTTGTGTCTGTACTAGTCTTAAGTTATATTATAAGGCATATGAAGCTACAACAGGTCTAGCAAGCCAGTAGACAGAATATATAGCTTGAATTAAAAAAGTGACCCAGGCCATAGGCAGGAAATAGTAATGAATATAAAAAAAGACACTTATGTAAAATAGGCATTAAACTGTCAAGGTCCCTCTATTTTTAAATAATTTTATCAATGTTAAGAAGCAAAGAGCATTATTGTTGGGATGATTAAAAACTATTTAGTTTTATTGTGATATAACTTTATGCACTTATCAAGAGAACACATTTTTTTTTTCTTAGCAACTCATTTTACTATCCTTTCAGGTTATACGCTTGTTATGTATTATGTAAGAGTGTAGTTACAGACTGTACTATTGTTTTATAAAGGTCATGTTGGTGAAAACATGTGACCTATTTTTGAAATTATATTATCTATATAGTATTTAAATCATGCAGTTAATTGCCCCAAATCTAAAGATTATCAGTCCTAATTTTTATTTTATCTCAACCTCTACGGGAGAAAAGTATTGTGATCGTCAAAAAAAATTTAGTCTTAAGATTTTGATAAATTTCAAAATTTCATGACCCCCTGAAACCAAAAAAGTCATTTTCGTGATGTTGTCTTTCTGTATCTCGGCCTTGAACTGAAACTCTTTTACTAATCAGACTAACTTGTTATCTGGGGTTTTCATGAGGTTCTCTAAAAGACTTTTTGGAATTAAGTACTAAACAACCCCAAAATTAAGGGTAGATTAAGGGAGATTTACATGATGCTGCTTTTTACAATATTCACTGGTTTCTTTTGACGCCACCTTGATGCTTTCCCTGAGTGAATATCTGCCTGCAAAATTCGCTAGCTGAAAAAGTTTACAAAAAGCTTCTAAAAAGTGGGAAGTCACCAGCGTTTGGCCAGTTTTGAGTGTTATGGCGTCAAAACAACTCACCTTACACGTGTCTCTCAAACAGGGTTTGAAGCCAGTTGCCAGTCTCGTGCATGCGCATTAAGGCAGACCCTTTTCCCTGGTCGCTCTTAAAAACGCTGACACACCGCTTCTTTTTATGTTACTGGTAAAAGCAGCTAGTTATTCTCTTTGCGGGAGTGTTAAAGTTGGACATATTCAACCTGTCAGCTAGTGTATTTTATTTGCTGTGTCTTTAAAACTATAACGTGAGAAAATAAAGGAAGCTGGGTCTTTAAACCCTTATCAACAAATTTGCCAACTTATAAAGAAGCTTCTTCTCAAAGCGAATAAAAGCAGCACTGTGTAAATCATCCTTTACTGATGGGCAAAAAGAGAAAAAAATCAATTTCCTCAAAATCTAATGACGATTGATTAAATTTTTGTATCTAGGCACTGATTAACAAACAAAATGGCAATTCTCATTTTTCATGAAAATGACTATACATAAGCAAAAATTTACAATTTTGGTCTTATCTCCACAAATATTCGAGATACAAAATGACTTTTTATTGTAAAGTTATGATACTATTAAAAATAAAAAAATAAAATTATTTAAACTATTTTTATCAACTAATAGTTTCTTAGCTATAATAAGCAAATATTTATTTTATGAAGATCTTTAAAATGTGAAATGGTTTGTTTCATACTGCTTTGGTGAGGTGTTTCTGCAACAATGTATATTATTTATTTTCATAAATCTATTTTTTAGTAAACGTCTTTTTAAGATAAAAGAGGAAGTCTGTGCGGTGCACCGTACCATTTGTTTTTTGTGAAATTCCCTGTTTTATTTCTACTTTTTCTAGACCAAAAAATATCTAATTTTTCTCTGTGTGTGGCAACCCTCTAAAATAATATTCATTTTATGGTCATAATTTAATAAAATAACAATTAAAAAACCTAGTTAATGCAAAATATAGTTTAGTATATTTTTAACAAAATTACTTCCAATTAATTTCTGTTAAAAACATAACTAAAATTAATTCCTTTGAAAAAACTCATTTTATCAATGTATTTATAGCTTTGGTAATTTCTTTGAGCATTTATTATTAAAAACAAAGTTGGCTTGAAACAACAAAACATGTACTAACCTTAACATATAATTAAGTTAAAATTTAATAGCAAAAAGAAACAGAATGAGTTTGATTCATCTATTGAATTTTATAAATGAAACAAGGTTGAGGAAATAAGGAAAGACGACTTTGATAGTTGTACTTGATTTATAATTTTATTTGTGAAACTTTCTCATGTATTAGTTAAACAAGATAAAGTTTCACCTGAGTTTCTTAAAGCACTTTCTAGTCAATATTGTAAAAGAAATCAACAAATTGAAACAAACATTTAATTTGCATTTTAGTGTTTTATTTATTTACCTACTCTTTTGACATGAAAATGCCTGAAGGATAGCTAAAAATTATTATTTAAATGAGTTCTCACAAAATCTTCATAATTATATTAATTTCAAAGATTTAAAGGGATATTTCCTTAATTATTTATAATTGATATAATTAAAATACCAGCTTTATCAAGTGAATGTGTGTTCTTGGCCAAGATATATTTTTTATGGCAGTAAACTAAAAAATGTGGACATATATATTGCAATTTTGAAAATGTTCACCCACGTTTGGTGTTTTATTTAGGTGCTGCTTAAAAATGGATAGAAAGCATATATGGATGTTTAATTTTTTAAGTTTTTTTATTGATTAATACTTACTATATTCTTTAAATTAATACTATTCTGCAATTTTATCAATTCAAAGCAAATAAAGTTGTTCCATTAGGGGTTTAATATTATGGCATATTGTATGACACGTGTGTGGCTTACCTAATAAGTAATCTATATGACAAGTTTGTAAAATGCTCTAATTTTTAGCTTGAACGGGGAAGAATTTTTTTTTTTTAAAGTGACAAATATTGTTTGTGCACTGTGTTTCACTATCTGGCTGGTTATTACAAATTTTCCCAATTGACTAGAGATAAGGAAAGCAAAAATTAGATTAAAATGTACTCACATTTGTGTGGAGGAAAAGTGAGAAGGCATGTGGGGTAAAAACACCTCAGTATAAATGGCTGGGATTCAAATCCTGACCACTCTGTCAATAGTGAATCAGTCAAGCTAAGAAAGACATTTATGAGTGTGCCCAGAAGTACAGGTGAAAAGTAAATTAAATAACTATAGAGTTAGAAACAAATTTATTAATTATTAAATTCAATGCACAAGTACAATGTAATATAGGGACATATAGGCTATTTATGGACATCAGAAAACCCCATTTGACATGAACTGATTATTATTTTGTATACTGGGAGATTTGTTGATTCCCCGGGGCTAGACATAAATACTGCCTCTATTGGTTTTGAGTTAGTACATGCCCTATTAAATAAGATTGCCCCAAAATTAATTTTTTAATATTTTCTTTGTTGGAAAATCATTGTGCTCTTTGGGAAAAAACCGTTTGAGTTTTAGAAAAAATTTTGTTTCAGATCTTTAACAATATTTTCATGCTTTTATCATTTTTTTTACATCTATTGACATAAGTTTTAAGGGTTTATTAGAACAATAATTATATTTTTATGACCACATATTACTACCTATTCAGGTTATAAACATATATAATTACTCAAATGGGTTAAGGATGAGGAAGGAAACATTTTGGAGGTAATCTACCAGCATTTGTGTGGAAGGAGAGTGGGAAACCATTTAGGAAAAACCACCCTCGGTAGACCCGACAGATATTCAAACCACGATCTACCCGTCATCAACACGGCAGTATAATACGAGAATGATGCCTTAGACCGTTCGGCTAGTGAAGCAAGAGAGAACAGAAGAGAGGTTTATATAAAACCATTAATATGGTATAAAAGATCCCTCATTAATGTTTGTTCTAAAACTATGGACATTTTTTTCCAAAACGACAGTATTCTAGTTTTCAACAAAAAAGGAGCAATTCAAAAGATTTCAAAAGTTCTATGTACAGTTTTAAGAGAAAATTTATTTTCAACTCAAATATATTTTAAGTAACTTTTATTTAGTGACATTAAAGTTAAAAACTAATCCTCTACTGCTAAGTCAAAGTGTTTGGCTACTATTTTAAAGGGTAATTATGCTAGGTGGACTCCACTACATATATTGTGGACTCAATAATTAAACCAAACGTGCCTATTATCTAAATGAATTCCTAAATAAGCACAGCAAATTATTTAAACGTGTTTTATAAATGTTGAATTAATTTTTATAAATATGAAAAAGTGACCAACACCACCATATATACCTTATAAGAAATTCTCAATATTAAAAACACATACCATAATTTTCTACAGTTTGTAGAACATTCATGTAGGCACGCACACTCACAAACAGCTCTGATGGTTTCGCTATTTCGCTAGTGTCCTTGGTATACATTACCATTCCACCTAAAGCTTGTGCAAACTGGTTTTCTAAATGTTGTGTTAAGTATTCACGAGGAGCAAATGTGTACTCCCACACATTGATGGTGGAACAAAAGTTAATTGCGAAACACAATTCTGTCAAAGCCATGTGTAATTTATCCATTCTGTTAACAGAAAGGGGATTATTTCAAAATAAAATTATATAATAAACAGAACAAATTGTGATTACATTCCAAAACTAAACAAATAAAATATACCTAAAAAAAACTCTTCTCGTGGGTATATGATTGTTTTTTATTATGAATAAAATCAACATTTGTGTGTTTTATAATAAAAAGTATATAAAATAATGTGTTAAAAGTAATTAACTGTTCCGAATTATATTTTCTGTTGTTTAGAATGTCATACTAAAAGAGTTCTAAAATATATAAGTGTGGGGTGAAAACCATAAAACTCAAAAATAAGGAAAAATATGTTCAGTGTAAATGAATGATAAAGGCAAAAGGGAAAAACATAAGGCACTTGTTCAATGACATTTTTAAGTTACATTACTGTGCATTTTTTTTAAATTTATTTATTTTTTTTTTATTTAGCACCGCGTCTTATTTTCGGGTTATATGCTTAAGTAATAATTAAGTTAATGAATTAGAAATTGGGAAGAGTAAATATAGAAGAAGTTAACCAGCATTTGCATGGAGAGAAAGTGGAAATCTATTTAAGAAAACCACCCCCAGTTAACCCGAGCAAGATTCAAACCTCAATCTCCCTGTCCTCGTCAGTCTAGCTCAAAATAAAACTAGCGTGTTAGAAAACTATGCCACCAAGGCAGATTTTTTATTTATTTTTTATAAAAATGGCCTTTGATATATTAAGTAAGCTTTGATAAATAAATAAATTTTGACTATGATTGTGTTGTAAAAAAACGCTTTTTTTTACTAATGCTATGATTTCTCAGTTGGCAAATGGTAGTTTGATTTGACACCTTAACTTTGTCTGCTTACTTCACTAAGGTTCTTGGGTTCGATTCCTGGCATGGCCGAAAAATGTATCATTGGGGAAATGTGGGTTTCCTCTCTAACAATGATTAAATAACAGCCAGGGGCTGGCTGGTGTGTTTGTTCTGGATTTAAGTCATGTGCTGACATAATCAGTAGGTTCAGAACGTTCATGTTAAATACCTCAAATAAATGGGAAAAAAAAGACACATGGTTGGCTTTTTTCAGATAAAAATAGTAAAATAGCTGGGACAACTTGTGCATCTTTGAGCCTCTATCTATATATTTTATAGGACATTGCTACAGTGAAAGTAGTTTGTGTAGAACAGTATTGATGTTATTCTACTAGGCTTTTTATTTAATAATGACAAATAGTCAATAAAGTAATTTACAATAATGTTAGAGAAAGATTGCCGCGGTTCAAGTGAACCATGAATAAACAAGATAACACAAGAGAACATACATTAGTTAGTACAATAGAAATACAAGTGATAAAGTCGCAGATGTGCGTTCCGAACTTATAACGGGCATGACTCGAAAGTCTGTTGTCTGCCAAAGATATGTGCTGTGTATGTGCACGCTTAAAGATAGCTTAATAGCTTAACTGAAAAACCGCTACTCGTAACGAGCTATAAAAGAATACCCACATTCCAACAATAAAATATTGTATTGTTGCAAATCTTAGTTTGGAATATTTTAAAATTTTGGATAGAAACAAAAGCAAAGTATTTTTAAAAGCAAAGTGTCTTACAAAATATAATTGTCTGACTTAACAAAAAACACAGAATGTAAACATTTCCTAGTTATGTATCTTTAGTAAATAGACTCAAAATATTAAAATTATTTCAAAGCAAGGATATATTAGGCGTTATAATAATAGTTCTGACCCTGTCATAGCTCTGTAAGCCCGTGTAGCCATAAATATTAAGTAACTATAATCTACATTAACTAAAATGTTTGAATGCAAAATTAAACAGACAACACTACCAAAGACTTGATTTAGTAATAAATAAAATAGACTATTAGGAAAATGGTAAAGCACAAATAAAAGTAAAAACACTAACACATATTTACACACACTTCAATATTTCGATGCTATTATAGCATCTTCCTCAGGAAATAATAGTAATTAGACTGAACAGGATGTTGCTGCTACTACTACTTCCTGAGGAAGATGCTATAATAGCATCAAAATATTGAAGTGTGTGTAAATATGTGTTAGTGTTTTTACTTTTATTTGTGCTCTACGATTTTCCTAATAGTTGTTATTAGCACCGCGTCTTACTACTAGTTCAGGTTATACGCACATACGCTAATGTGTAATGGTAGGATGATTGTGAGATGAAATGGAGGACCTACAGTTTAACGTGGAATCCGAACCACGGTGGAGGCCTGGCATTCCTTACATTCACAAGTTTTGATTAATACACGTCTTGTCAGAGGTGAAGGAAGGGTTTGGCAATCAGATAAATCTGTGCCAATACCAAGGATTGAACCCTGGAACCTCAGCACAGGAGTCTGACACCTTACCACTAGACCACCAGGTCACCTTCTAATAGTCTATTATTTTATTTATTACTAAATGTTTTTGCTCAATGCACTTTTTCCATACATATTATTTAAAAGACTTGATTTATATGTGTGTAAAGTTCAAGTTCAGTGACAGAGCTGTTAAATAAAACATAGAAGTTCTGCTCAAATTTTATTTTGACCTTTTATCTGAAAAATCTGCCATTTCATCCAAACTTTCTGATGAGTGAATTTAACCCTATAATGAATTCACAATCACTATTTTTTTGCATTCACCATATTTTAATTTCTAATACCAATTAAATTATGCATACTAGTTTGCATTAGGAATTACACTTTTTTTCAGATTCACTTTTTTCTTAATAGGCTCTCTTCAAAAGATAATGTTAAGATTACCATAGTAATGATATTTTTAATCTACATATTTTCGAAGATACTACATAAAATTATATATTTTGCACGTTTTTTATTGTGGTATTATTTTTATGTATTTCTTGGGGATATTACTTTTAAATAATAAGTCACTAATTTCCAGGCAACCGGAACTTTCATAAAGGAATGTGTTCAGTGAAATGATGGCCGTGAGGAATGTCCAAGTCATAGAGGATTACAGTTGCTGTAACGTAGCTTTGTGTTTGACGTTTATCCTGCTGTGAAGCTAAGAGAATGTGGCCTTGCCAGATAGTGACCTCAGCAGCAGGTCTCTCACCCAGCATGTAAGTTTGTAAACACATGTCGACGAGTTGTAAAAACAATAATTCTTAGATCTGATTAGCTTATTATCACGTTGTTCTTTGAATGGGAGAAGAAATGGAAATAAAGCGGCAAGACAAAGAACAAATTATGAAAATGGAACCCAAAATCAATCAAGAAAATGTAATTTGAAGTCTGTTACAAATTTAAAAAGCAAAAAAGAGCAACCATGTCCATACATGTAAGTGTATTATTAATACCGGCTAGTATTTTGAGATAAAAATATTTAACTGAGAAGTAAAAAAAAGTAATTTCTAGGAAAATGAATTAAAAATCTTTAGTGTTCTTGACGTTCAATTGCTTCCAAAGAGCCAGCAACAGTGGAGGTTTCGTTGAAAAGTTTCTAGTGTTTGTATTTTTTCTAAAATCAATTATATAATTATATTTATTTTAAGTCTTAAATTAATGGGCAATTTAAGTGGTGTAAAGCAAACTAATAATGCAAAACAACTTGTTAAAAAAGTAATTTTGTGTGTATATATATATATATATATATATATATAAATAAACATATTTTTTAATTACTTCCTTCAGAAATTTGCAGCCTACTATTATTTGTTTAAATAATATATCTAAGTATTATGAACATGGGAAAATAATCTTACGTATTTTCCTACATATGTATTTTGTAAGTTAGTACTACATAAAATTACAGACTATAGGTATGAATTATCAGTATTTTGATGATAAAATAAAAAAAAAAAGTCATTAACTTTTGATGGCTGTTATAAAATATTAAAGTACTGCACTCTTTTTTAAATATAATCTATTTCATAGTAATAGTTAAGTTTTATCAATTTCATAGCTGTGAAAACAATAAAATAAATATCAATTTTTATTAAATAGATGTTATTAATTTTAAATAATAAATGTGTATTATAGTCTCTAAAGTCAGCAATTAACTCAGCACTAGCATAAATAATTCAAATTTGAGGAAATGAAACTCAAATCTAGGCCCCTTTAAATACCCAACTAAAAAAAATTATGCTACTTATTAGTAGCGTAAAAGTTTGAAATGGTTGCATCATTATATTAAAAAATAAGTTTCAAGACTTAAGTTATCATACATACGTAGTAAGATCTTCTCTAGTTTTGCGATAGCTTTCCACACCAGGTTTAGCAATTTCTGGAGCAATTTTTTTATTTTTATCTTTCTTTTTCCTGTTAACTACTTGAGATATCAAAATGGCACAGTGTTTAGGAAGCAACTGCAACAAAATACTCATTTTACACATTTATCAGGTACTCAGACATCAACAAGTAGAAACCAGATTAAGAGATTAAACCAAAACTTAGAATAGTTACTTCAATGGAAGTTAAATATACATTAGATAACCATCTAAATTAATTTGTGCAAACAATATATATGATATATGAACCATATTATTAGTATTCACTATTTTGAAGGGATAAATTATTCAGATGTTCCCTATACTCTAGTCTTAACAATCAGTAATTCGTAGTTATAAACACAACTAAGGTTTTTATACCATGGCTAAGTGTGAAATCATCATGATCTTATATTGTACAGGAGTGAAAAAGGTCAAAATAAAATATTATGTTCACTTTACAAAAGTGTATACAGTACTAAAATTTGTAAAGTTAAAATTTATATACTGGCTCATAATATAAGTTACCATGACAATTTTTCAACTGATATGACACAATGAAAATTATCTGGAAAATTGTACCTATAAAACTGTAGATAATAAGAATAGCTCTTGGGTGTGTTGAGTTCAATCTGAATCCCCAAGTCATGACTAAAAGAGTTTCAAAATATGAAGTGTTTCATGCGACTAAAAAATTGTTTCATTATAAACATTTAAAAGTACAACTTACAAAGGAAAATATGTCTAAAAATGAATAAATGAGCCTGTTTGTATTTTAAAAATATATTATTGTTCTCACTTTGCTGATTTTAATAACCCCTGGCTAGAATTTTAAAATATTGCTGAGTATTACACTACCCACACCCAGCTAGCCGAACTTTTGGGGGAGAACATTGTGTATTTATAAAAAAAAAGTCATTTATTTATAAAAAATAAAAAAAATTGTTTTTCTCAAATACAATGAAGTAAAAAATGTTTGCCTACGAACAATATTTACTTTTTTTATTAGTCAAATCTACATAAGAAATTTGAACTAGTTTATATTTTGGTTAACTTGTCGCATTTACAAATCTTACTATACATGTTATACTCAAAGTATCTTAAATGTTTAAAAATTTACTTTAATAGATTCTAGCAACATACATCCCATTGGACAACCTATTCAGATTCCTCCATCTATTATATCTAGAAGAAATTAAAGTCTGTTCACCGTAGGAATTGTTTTATGAAAGGCCTTTTTCATTACCAGAAATCTATTATATAGTAGGATATTGGTAGGAAAAAAGACCTTTCAGAGAGTAATTCCTACCGTGAATGAAGTATAAATCATTTTACTGGTACAGTTTTGATACACTGTAAAGGTATTATTCCCGATGTCAGAAAATACAAACTTTGAGTTAATGAATTTAATTTAAAATAGATCAGTAGATGATGGTTAAGTAGCAAAGAACACATATGATAATGCGGATTAATATATTGCCAGCTACATATTTTTGAGAAGCGTGTTGAAATATGCCATATTTGTACATATGTTTGGGGATATAAAGGGTTGGGAGGGGTGGAAAGTCAAGAGATTGCCATAGTGAAAGTTATTTTCGGTAAAGTTCCGATACAAAAACAATGTGAAGTCAATGTCTCACAAGCAATTTTGCATGCATCATCTTGTTGATATTTATAGATGAAAAGCAAGACATAGAAGCATAACCTTAACTAGAGACAGCAGAGAACATATACCTGAAAAAAATCTCTTAATTTACAATATAAAACAAATAATTATAAATATGAGTATGTAAATCTTGATAGAAAAGTGAAGAGAAGGCAAAAATAGATAATATTTCAGCCTAGCACTAGAAACATAGGTCTTGTCCTTAAAATAGGGCTGTTATTTTAAATGTATGACAAAGTTCTACAATACCTAGCACAACAAAAATTAACAAAAAAAAAATGCCAATAAGTATGCCAATCTTTGGATAGACTAATTTTTTAAACTTATGATCAAGACCTAGTCTAGTCATTTAAAATTAATAATTATATGAAAGTCAAAATGTATTTAAAATAAACAACCAAGTTTTTGATCTAATTGTAGAAATAGAATTAAAGTACAATGATAAGTCTCTATGTTCCTAACAATGGCCAAAAGAAATCAGAACTAGAGTAACAAAAATAAAGAAAAAATGGACAATAAAAAGTTAATAATAATGAAATTTCAACAAAGGCAATGTCATAAAGTCAAAACATCTTACCTTGTCACTCATTAGACACTGTTCATCACAAATAGTAGTAATGATGTTTTTTGCTTCTTTAGCCATTTCATCCAAAAACATGTTTACAACAGATAAACTTCTTTCCCGAATATGATGTCTCTGAAACAAAATTATTTTTACTGTCCAAGAAATATTCATTATTAAATAAAAACACTTTCTTTGTGAAATTCAATATTTAAAAAAAAAAAATATTGAAGAGAACTCAACTCTGAGAATGAGATCTCAATTCTTATATACAGAGCGAGCAAGCAATTATAGTTAATGTTGATGGTTGATTAAAGTGAGGTGGAAGAATTCAGCATTTTTGCAGCCTTTATAAAAAAAATGCTTTGGATAAACTATATAAAACGGCTACATGATGAACGTGGCAAATTTTTAAAAAATGGAAAATAATTCACCTGGATGAAAAACCAGTAATTAAAAAAATCACCTTTATGTTACAAGCTATGGATCAAATCCTTACCTCTCAAGTATGAGTTAGCAGTGAAAACAATACACTCACCATGCCAGTAGCAATGATACTCGCATGTAAAATAAACAGAAAATGAAATTAAAATTTAAAAAAATATGTTAAACTTTCACATAATTAAACTTACCTCTTCTGGACAAAGTTCATGAGTGCAGCTTTGAAAGTGTCCACATATAAGTGGGAATGCAACTATGTAACGATTTTGAGCAGGGAATTCCAGACACATATGAAATTGGTCTTCAAATATTTTGCTGTAAAAACTAAAGAAAAATATACAATATAACTAATGTGCATTACCATTAAGTTGTTCCAAAGTAAATAGAATATAGAAGCACAGAAACCAAAATTAAAAGTAAATTAACTTTGGATTTTTTTCAAATGTGTTGCATATTTCATATTTTTATTTATGTAGGGTATTTAATGTGCACTTTCTGAACCAACTGATTATATCAGCACACGAGAATGTTCATTAGTGTTTGACAAAGGTCATACCAATTTTGCCGGGAAAGGTATTTTCACATACCTTCCAGGGTTCTTTTACATGCCACAATTGACATGGGACTAATGGCTTTAATTCCCCTCCGAAGGTAGCTGTGCTACAGATTTTTATCGCTCAAGAAAAATCCATCAACCTGGCTGGTTTTAACCCACAAACATCAGTCTTGAGGTGAGCACTTTATCCCAAGACCACCAAGGTCGACTATATTTATTAATATAATGAAGTAATAATCACAAGAATAGTAGCCATGACTCCTTAACATTAATTTAATTAATACATTCATCAAAAATATCTTCTTAGGTCTGAATGACTTAGACCCTAACTCAACAAAAAATTAAGGTATAGAAAAAATTAAAAAAATTAAATTTGGAAATTATATTTCAATATAACCAGCAATAAAACTAAAAACTATTTAATTATATTAATTGAAAAATAACAATCTGGACACAGGAATGAAACTATGGACCTTTGGATTTTGCACACCAATGCTACAGAGTAGGGCCCTGCTTTACGGCGTTCCGCTAATAAGACGGTTTCCAATTTTAGACATGCTTCACTATGTTCAATGTCTTTCTCGCTCTTACAGCAATTTTCAAGATACAATCTATCCACTATTGTGTAAGAGAGAGAGAAACGTTTGAGTATTTTCTCTCTCTCTCTTACACACTATTGTGTAGGAGAGAAAAACTTGTGGGTAATTATCTCTTTCCTACACACTTTTAATAATCATTCACTAATTTCGAATAACTATGAGTTATATCAATGTATTTTTAGTTAAATGAAATAAATGTGTTAGTAAAATGTTTGAATATCATTGGTAGGCTCGAAACTGGTGAATTGTGTCTTTAATTAAGTTGATGTAGGCTAGTATTGTAAAACTTCCTTCAGGCTAGTATTGGGAACACTCACTGGCAGCAGCCGAGTTACATAATGTCTTTGGTCGCCATTTTATGTTGATAATTTAGTCTATTTACAATATTTGTGCACTCGGCTTTTTTAATTTGTTGGATTACATATAGTACCGGTACTAAATAATATTTTAAGCCTACTAGTTACAATGACTTATAAGTGTAGAAGTGATAAAAAGAGGACTCGTAAACCTCTTACTTTAAATACTAAACTAGAAATTATTAAACTAAGTGAACAAGATATACCTTTTGTTGAGATAGGCTATAAGCTAGGTTTGGCTCGCACAACCATTAGTATAATCATGAACGCTAAGAAAAAAGTGTTGAAATAAATTAAAAGTGCTACACCAGTAAACACTAACGTTATAAGAAAACGTGATAGCCTTATTGCTGGAACGGAAAAACCCTTACTGATGTGGATTGAGGATCAAACCAAACACGTGCCTTTAAGCAGAGCCAATATGCAGAGCCAATATACAGGGCAATGCCCTAAGCTTATTCAATGCTTTGAATGTTAAGAGAGGCGAGGACGCTGCCGATGATAAATTCGAAGCTATCAGATGCTGGTTTAAAAAATCTAAACAAAGAAGCAACCTCCACAACATCAAAGTGCAAGGTGAAGTAGCTAGTGCTGATACAGATGCTGCAGAAAGTTATCCATGTTAACTAAATAATCATTGAAGATGGTGAATATACCAAGCAGCAGAGTTTTAACGTGGACAGAAGAGGCCTCTATTGGAAGAAAATGCCATCTAGAACATTTATTGCTAAAGAGTAGTAGTCAATGCCTAGCTTCAAAGCTGCAAAAGATAGGTTAACTCTTTTGCTAGGGCTAATTAAGCTGGTGATTGAAGTTAAAACAGATGATTTATCACTCAGAAAATCCTAGGGCCCTAAAGAACTATGCTAAAGCAAGCCTCCCTGTTTATTATAAATCCAATTCAAAAGCTTGGATGACTATTATTCTTTTCTCAGATTGGTTCACAGATTATTTTAAGCACACAGTAGAGGCTTATTGCAAGGAAAAAAGATTCCTTTTAAGACTTTACTTCTTACAGACAATGCCCCAAGCCACCCTAGATCTCTTATTGGTATGTACAAGGAGACAAATGTTATTTTCCTTCCTGCAAATACAACTTCAGTATTGCAGCCTATGGACCAAGGTGTAATCGCAGCGTTTAGATCCTATTACCTAAGAAAAACTTTCACTAGGGCTATAATTCCTTAGACAGTGATACACTAAATGGGCCTAAATAAAACCAATTAAAGCCATTTTGGAAAGGCTTTATAATTTTGGATGGTATAAAAACTATTAAAGATGCATGGGAGGAGGTTAAAAAACAATAGTGTAAAGGTGTTTGGAAGAGGATAATTCCCAAACTGGACAACTTTCAAGGCTTTGAGAATCCAGAAGAGGAAGTAACTC
Organism: Timema podura; assembly: GCA_033556935.1. Lineage (NCBI taxonomy): Eukaryota > Metazoa > Arthropoda > Insecta > Phasmatodea > Timematidae > Timema > Timema podura. The sequence continues at coordinate 85,522,084 of JAVRXN010000010.1, forward strand.
AAAATGTTGTGGAAATGGCAAGGGAATTAGAAGTGGAAGTAAAGCCTGAGGATGTGGTAAAGTTGCTTGTCTCTCATTTCAAGACCCTAAGAGACAAGATCTTCTTCTGAGTGAAGAGCAAAGAAGGGTGTTTTGTAAAGAGGAGTCCAGTCCTGATGATAGTCCTGCTGTGGCTATAGAAATGACAACCAGTGAATTAGAAGAAGTTATCAAATTTATAGAATTGGGGATGGCAGCTTTTGAAAGATTGACCCAAATTTTGAAAGACGTTCTAAAGTGAATGCAAGCCTTCATAACATTATTGCATGATAGAAGGAAGATGGGAATCCATGAGGCAAAGTTCATTGTTTTCCTACTTTAAGACAGTACCATCTCAACTTTCAACAGAAAGAGCTAGCCTTGAACAACCATCAACATCAACAGCTAGCCTTGAACAACCATCAACATCAACAGCTAGCCTTGAACTACCTTCAACATCAATACAAACCCCTGCAAGAGATTCATCCAAGCTCCATCATCAAAACAAATACAATTCATTGAAAAGGCAGATTATGAAAATTTGCCATCTCCTCCATCCTTCCTACAATAAATAAGCTTAATTTATATTCGTCAGTCACTTTTAACTAAGGTTAAAAATATTTTAAGGTAAGCAAAGTGTGTACTGTAGGCTATATACATATTACTTTTGTATTGGTTTTTTAGGCCTTCTATATCACACTTATGATAGTATAAACATTGTATTAGGATTTTATATGCATTTCAAGTTTAAAAAAAAAGTTATGTCCTGCTTTACAGCAGGGCCTTGGAATCTAACCCGCAAGGCTTAGTCAGGGGGGTTTTCGGGGTTCAACCCCCCCCCCCCCCGAAATTGTATGAACAAAATATATATGGCTTTATTTATGGTTCAAACAATATCAAAATTAAGGTACAAGTACAAATTAGGGGGCTGTGTTACCATAAAAAACACCAAGACTTCAAAGAGCTTACGGAGGTGTTTATTATTTAGAATTTTTTCTAGCCTTCGGGGAGTTATGGTGTTATGTTGTCATAAAAATAATTTTCAGATAGCTTCTAGAGGTGTTTAATATTTAGAATTGTTCATATTTTTCGGCGGTTAGGGGGTTATGTTGCCATAAAGAAACACTTTAGAGAACTTCTAGAGCTGTTTAATATCTGGAATTTGTCCTAGCCTTCAGCAGTTAATGGGTTATGTTACCATAAAAACACTTTAGAGAGCTTCTAGAGCTGTTTAATAATTAGAACTTGTCCTAGCCTCCGATAGTTTGGGGGTAGTGTTGACATAAAAAACACTTCAGATAGCTTCTAGAACAGTTTTTTATTTAGGATTTTTTCTAGCCTCTGTCAATTGGGGGATGGGCCCACTAAACCCCCCCTGAAATTATGGGCTGGCTACGGCCTTGCTAACCCGCCATATGTGCAGGGACCTACTGTACTACCTACTAGATATGTGCCCACAATGAGGCCAGTATAGATATTATCCACTAATCAAGAACCAATGATTTTGTCATAAAAAGGCTTTTTGGTGATATATTTCCAGCCTGAGCCTGCATAATTGAGCAAAATTATTATTAAGTTCTCCTGTTCTAAACCTTTCACTTTCTAAATTTTGCAGTCCCGACCTTGTGGGACTAACCCTCTGAATTATTTTCCAGGTTTATGGGTCCTCAAACTATATAAAGCACATTTGGCCTCATCTAGTCAAATGGTTAGACAAATAAACGCACCATTTAGATGATAATATTTAAAGAGTGAAGACCTTATATTTTCATCAGCAGACTTATCCACCCCCACCCAATGTACTACCTGATCTATTAAAGATGGGCCAGGTGATTTCATTACCAAATAGTTTGGGCTGAGCACACCTTCTTTTGAAAAATTTCGTTATTGCGATTTAAAAACGGATAAGTAGTTTCATTAGCAAAACAGTATGATGTTTGATGGCAAAAATTACTCATTTGTCAATTCTTACATTATAGTTATGTAGAAGTTAATTTTTCCCTAAGAGTGTTTGGGTTGGATGCAACTTCATTTTAAAAGTGTTACTGCTCTTTATTTAAAAGTATTGGGGAATTTATTTCTCCATTAAAATGGTATGTATTGGTCACAACTTAAATAACATGATTATTATTAATATATTAAACTGGTGATGGACTTGCAAAAACTTTATCTCGAGTCCAGTATTGCAATATTGCATCCGGGGCCACTTTTCATTAGTTGTATTGCGAATAACTATGGCAACTGGTGTAAGTATCAGCTACTCAGGTCTATCCACAATCACAGCCTGATTGGCACTGATACCAGGTTATAGTATTGTGCCCAAGTTGTCATTTTTCACTTAATTAAATTGGATTCCCATTTTAGTAATTATCCTGTGGACACCCATTCTCTATCAGTTTGTGATGCATATGAACTCAAACTTAAATGTGCTGTCTTAGGCACTAATAGTGTTACTTGTATAAAGAACCTGTAAAAAGTATATTAATAAATTTAATACTCAGTTAATACATTTACCAAAATATAGACAAGTCTGAGGTTTCCACAAGAATTTCGTCTAGATAGTCAATCATTTTTGTGTGAAATACAATGGTATCAATTAAAGATGCCAAATCTCTATTTTCAGCAAGTACTAGAGGAGATTTACTGACTGAGGTGTATGCTTGCAGTCGAAACCAATCCAAGCGAATAGCTCGAAAATCAAAAAGTTCATTTTCCTCCACTGAAACAGATTAAACTTATTTTAGAAAAAACAATAAATTATTAATATAATTGTATTACCTCTGAGGTTGTCAACATTCTTACTCCAAAATGTAATGTTTATTTAAATCAATGCAGGTAAAACAACATTGGTCAAAAAAGTGTTCTAACTAGCTTCGGTGGCCGTATGGTATGGCGCCACTCTCGCGAGAGACTCGACTGCCAAAGATGGGAAATTCGAGGTTCGAATATAGGTCGGGTTTATTGATGGTAGTTTTTCTTAAATGGTTTTCCATTCTCTCCACAAGCAAATATAGGTACACTTCCTCAAAATTCCACTTTCCTCATAGATAACACATAAACAAAAATAGTACATATGCGTATAATCCAAATGAGTAGAAAGATCCATTGCTAAAAAAAAATTATTCACCCCACCTTTAAGAAGTTCTCTGTACCCTGACAGTGAATAGTTTTTATTTTTTGCTTTGAGTCTTACTACCCATCCGGGCTATCCATGTTTATTTTTTATTTATTTTTTTAACACTGCGTCTTACTACCTGTTCGGTTTATATGGATATATACATGTTAATTATTATTATGGAATAAGGATGAGAACAGTAGAATACGGAATAAATGTACAGACATGTGCATGGAAGGAGAGCAAGACAAATTTTAAGAAAGAAACAAACTAAGAATACCCGGTCATAATTTGAACCTTGACCTCTCTTTTACTGGCAAACCAGACTAGATAAGCTTAGAATTTAGTCTGTATGTCTACTGGTGTGGGTCCCGTGATTAGTATCAGGGTGGTGAAACAGGAAGAATGAAATAATGGCTGTAGAAGGAAGAGCAAGCTCACAGAGGTGCCTTGTTATCTCACCCACCCTCCATACCTTTTATTAACATTTAGTACTTTAAAGTGGAGACCTTCAAAGTCCATACTTGTGATTCAAGCCCCTGATAGCCTTTACTAACATTCATCATGCATAATCAGTCTAGCGTCAAAGTCTTCAACATATTATCCTGCCCGGCACCATAAAAACTGATTAGCAGGCTGTAAATTAATATTTGGTCGAGTAATGGGTAAACTCGTAATTAGCAGGACATAGTGCTGGACAATAAAATGGTTATACGAATGAACAAAGCGGATGAGTGAGAGAATAAATTGTTTCTCGACACTCAGAAGCTATGTGGACCAATTTGTCGAAGATTTTTAAATATGTATTTAAGTTGGCTGAGTAGGTCAAGTGACCAAAACCACTTAGGTCAGCTGCTCAACCCTCTAATTCAGAGTTAGCAAAACAGTAGACAACAAACTGGTCAACAAACTGCTCAGCATTCAGAAATTATGTGAACCAAGTAGTTGATACAAGTATAATCAAGTGATAATCAAAGAAAGATGACAAAATGGTTGAAAATCTACTAGTCGACAGAAGAAAATAAAGGGATAGTTAGACAAACAGGAAGACAGATGTAAACAATTGGATAGAATATATAGATATGAAAAAATTGTAGAACATAGGTCACAAATAAGATAAAAACATTAAATATATTCACAAACACATCAATATTTTGATACCAAATGACATCTTCCCCAGGAAGTAATAGACTGAAAAGGAAGTTTGCTTCAGTGGTGATAGCTTTGTTGTTGAAGTATGAAAACTTATCTGGTGAAATTTAAAAATTCCCTTGATGGCAGGTGGTGTTAGTTTAAGCAAACAATTTTTATCAAAACTAACCAATACTAATATCATTTAAAGGCATATTTATGATAAACTAATGTTATCAGAGCTATCCAATGCTTAAATTACTTAACTTAAATGAACTTCAATGTGTGTGTGTGTGTTTGCGCATATATATGCACACACAAGCTCACAAAGTGTGTGTGCATGTTGCAAACACAAAAAGTTTACTGTCCTAAAAATTATAGCAAATATGTTGGTTAAATTTAATTAATATATGGTACATATGATCTGAAATAATTTTAACATGGATACAAATTTTACTAAAATGGCTTTTGATTTTTTCCTAAACATATTAAATCGTCTAATTAATAAATTGTGAAGCTAAATCTAGTTGTAAACAGATGACAATTATAATAAAAGATAATAAATTATAGTAAAAATCAAGGTTTACTTTACAACTTGGAGGGTCATCACAAAAAAGTGATAATTTTACCAATATACAGAAAACTTTAATTTTTATCTTCTCTTTATTAAAACAGACATGAGTAACTGTTATTTAACAATATAGTTACTAATCTTGTGAATGTTGTATATTTTATCTTACTTATTTCAGGCCTTATGATTAATAACTTATTAGCATATTGTATTAGAAAAAAATCAAAAAAACTTAAATGAATGTAAATTGAGCTAAATCAAGAATCTATATTGAATTTGAAGTGGAGCAAACTATTTAAAAAAATCTTAGAATTTGATAAATGGAAAATAATTGTATAAGACATATATGAATAATGATTTTTATCTGTGGTAAAATTCACAAATTGAAATCATAAGTTATTTTCAGCACTACTTCATATTCTTTTAGTCCCTCCTCCCTCTTCTGCTTGATTTGCATTCCCATTTTGAAAATACAGCCTTTCAAAATTCTACAAAATATTGAAGAATTAATGTGGCTCAATAGTATAATATTTGTCACTGGTAGCCTACTTGCTACTTGTAAAGTTTATTATATTGTTAGAAAAAAGCATTAGTTATTTGGGTTTGTTAAAAACATATGGCACTCTGAAGTATTAGGATATTTTCTTAAATGTTTATAGTTGGGTCATATAGTTCCTTGAAAAAATTGATAGTTGGCCTAAAGCATTCCCTCCCCTGCAAATTATCATATAATATGGCAGGTATGTTTGTGGCTTTTTATCATGATAGTCAGTTACAAAAGTTGTAGATACAATTTTGAAAAGTTGTTGGAGTATCAACAATGACACTAAGATCGCACTACAGTCTTGACACGTAATTTATCAATAGCCTGTAAGATAGTGATATTTCTAAAACCTGTTTTGTAACGATTTTAAAAGGTATTTTCATTTTTTTATTATAATTAAAGACTTAATTAAATGTGACATTTTAACTGTCACTTAGGAGATCAAGAGAATTACAAAATGTTTGTGTAAATTTAATGAATATTATGACTATCTCAGTGTAGTAGGTTAGCTAATCTGACACCTTAGCTCAGTCAGTAGCTGTCTGTCTAATGATCTGATGGTCCCAGGTTCAATTTCCAACATGGCCGAAAAATGTATCATTAGTGAGATGTGGTTCTACCCTTTCAGTGATGAATTAATGGCCGCGGACTGGATTTTGTGCTTGTCCTAGTCTTAAGTTAGATTATAAGGCATGTGAAGCTACGACAGGCCTAACAAGTCAGTAATGGAAAATATTATGTCTTGAATAAAAAAGTGACCCAAGCCAGAGGCGAGATACAGTAATAGATGTAAAGTAAAGTATAGTAAAGTAAAGTAGGTTAGCTAGTTAGAAGTGGAGGCCATGGGAATGAAGTTTGTGAGGAGCATGTCAGCTGTCGCAAGGAGAAACAGGTTCAAGAATAGAATTGCTCAGGCAAGAGTGGTAGTACTAGAAGTACATAATATAACAAGGCAAGCAAGGCTGAGATGGTAAGGTCATGTAATGAGGGTGGAAAAGGAAAGAATACCAAAGAGAATGATGGAGATGAAGTATGTAGGAAAAATACTGCAAGGGAGACCAAAATAGAGATATAGGGAGCAGATAACCGAATGTGTAGAAGTGAAAAAAGGAGACAGAAGGAAAGAGGAAGATGGAGGCATTTTAATAAACTGACCCGGTAATAGGCCATGCGCAATTGATGATGATGAATGCCATAAGTTAAGTTTGAATTTTAAGATATGTTTGTATTAATTCATATGAAAACCTTAACAATACTTCTTGCTAATAAATAGAGGCTACCTAAATAAACTCAAATACTGGTGTTTTACAGATTTTCTAAGCATTTCATGATCATTCAAATTGTGTGAAGAGTAAAATACCTTGCTTCACTGAGAGGTTAGTAATGGTGTTGCACAATGAAGACAGAATACTGCTTTCATCCTCAGGACACACTTGCAAATTTTGGATCATCTGGTTCAAAGCAATGGCGTCAAATCCAGCCAAATATTGAACATAGTATCTCTGCATCACTTGACTATATTTTCTGTACTAGTACTGTAAAAATAAAATACATAGAATGTAAAAGTTATGAATATATAATATATCCAAATAGTTATTGAAATATCATCTGAAAAGAGTCCGTCGTCATCATCGTTGTCATTATCATCAGCAGCAGCACCACGTCTTACTACCCGTTCGGGTTATACGCACTTAAACTGATGTGTAATGGTAGGGTCATTGTGAGATGAAATGGAGGACCTGCAGTTTAACGTGGAATCCGAGCCACAATGGAGGCCTCGCAATCCACACATTCACAAGTTGTGATTAATATACGTCTTGTCAGAGGTGAAGGAGGTGTTTGGTAAATCTGTGCCAGGACCGAGGATTGAACCCAGGACCCCCAGAAAAGAAGTCCGACACCTTACCCTTAGATCGCCAGGTCACCTACTATGAATTAATCAATTTCACCAAATTTTTTTTTTGCCAGCCCATCAAAAACTGACCTAAGCAATAGACCTTACTGGCTCTCTTTCTTTTTAATTTTGAATGCTACAAAATATTTTTTTAGGGTCCGAACTAAATGCACATTAGTAATTTCAAAGAAATGGTGATGATCTTAAATAGTTTACAAATGTTAGCATATTAGTAATTTCAAAAACATGACGAGGATCTTAAATATTTTATAAATGTTAGCTTTACTAATAGAGCCTAATATTTGGGATATTAAATTATTTGTAAGTTTTGTCTTAATATCTTTAAGAGTAAGATGCTTTAATTATTTTAGAAAGTAAGGTTCAAAAAACACATAACTATTAGCCTCTGCACACCAGGTAAACAATAATTACAACATTACTTAAATGTTGGTCATGTGAATTTGCTTAGTTATGGACTGTATGCATTTGCACAACAGCTACTTAGTTTTATTTCTTCCCACTTGTAGTGTATGAATGGTCATGTTAATTGATACTCCCACTACCCTTAATTAGGAGTGAAACGTGCTATTATTTTTCCATCTTATGTATTAGTTGCTCAGAAAATGAATGATGCAAATTTATGGAAATAAAAGGTTTATGCAAATCCCTGTAATACATCTTTTTAGGTAATATGGTTTTATCATTATGTTTATGTCTAGCAACTTTATTAATATAGAGAAGGGTGTAAATTAGGGATGGGACCCTCGAGTCCTTAGGGATATTTGAGATTTGAAAGTCAAATCCTTGTAAAAATGTTTTTCAATTTAAATTTATTTTATAGCTCTAATAATACTTATTGGTGGTTCAGACCCAAATATAATTATAGGATGAACTAGGCCCCAGACCAGTAATTTAACACTTATCTGAATGTATGACTTTATAATGAATGGATTATAATAAAGAATGTTAAAATTTAGTTACTATTTGTATTTTCTATTATTATATTATATTTAAATTTCCTCTTATGTTCATATTTTTTTCCAAGATTCGGATTCGAGTTTCAAAGGTAAATTTGAAATTTAGATTATAAATTAATAGATTCGACTCAACTCTAGTTTAAATAAAGGAATAACAAGCAAAGTAAATCAAGAAGTTTTTTGTAAATCAGAATGAATAAAGAATCAAATAGCCAAAGCTATTATTTATGCTTTTTAGTGAGGATTACTCCATCTAGATATCATATTCTGAAAATTGAAAAATGACACCTGGATATGGGAATCGAACCCGGGAACTTTGGCTTAGTACTCAAACGCTCTAACCACTGAGCTCTCCCGGAATCGTCCCGTACCCAGGATCATTCTTCACTCATATTTTAAAGCAGAGTCTATGATGGACGTGCGGAAATCATCGGCTAAAATGTGTAATTTTATTAAGATCACGAACTATCAGTTAACGCAGCCACCTTCGACTCGGTAGTTGCCTTAATACTGCCACTTGTACAATTATTATAATTGTAAGGGATTGCATATTCAATTTTAAGAATACGATATCTAGATGGAGTAATCCTCACTAAAAAACATAAATAATAGCTTTGGCTATTTGATTCTTAAATATGCAATCCCTTACAATTATAATAATTGTACAAGTGGCAGCATTAAGCCAACTACCGAGTCGAAGGTGGCTGCGTTATCTGATAGCTAGTGATCTTAATAAAATCACACATTTGTAGCCGACAATTTCCGCACAGCCATCATAGACTCTGCCTTAAAATATGAGTGAAGAATGACCCTGGGCACAGGACGATTCCTGGATAGCTCAGTGGTTAGAGCATTGGTGTACTAAGCCAAAGGTCTCGGGTTCGATTCCTGTGTACAGGTGTCATTTTTCAATTTTCAGAATGAATAAAGGTCATCCAAAAATACTTTTTAATTCTTGATATAAGTTTGGATGTGTTTATAACTAGGATAGATTTAAATATAAATCTAGTTAAAAAAACCTTTTTTCTTTTGGTCAAAGTATATTAAATAAAATAAAATAAAATAAACAATAATAATACCCTTATTATCTGGTTCAATTATGTTTTAGTTTATTTAAACATTACGTGATTAGTGTCTAGTTTTTACATCAAAGAATTAACTAAATGAACTTTAGTTTGATATAAACATACTTTGTTCCCCAGTCACAATGAAATTATTTTGAAAAGATGAAATTAAGTTATGATGTCAATAATGCTATCTAAAATAATGAATAGATTTTCATTTATATTAACAAAAATAACTTAGTTCTTGGTATTGATGAGCCTTAAAATTAAAATAATAGAATATCTTGCGTATCAATACCTGAGAATTGTTGACTAGATTATTAAAAAGTTCAAGGTACTGGTATTACCTTTCAACCAAGATATTTTAATAACTTGTATTTCAAGGAAGAAAAAAGTTTACAATCTGAGCCTTAGGAAGCTGCATGTGGCAATGAAGCTAGTTTTTAAATGTGTTGTGTGTATGAGTGTTTTTATCCAAACAATTTCTACTCCAGCATCGCTCAGGCAAGAATACCTCCAACTTTAAACCGCTATAAAATGTTAGTATTTCTTATTTATACACAAAAATGACAAGTAGTCATAAGTAATGTTAATATTAGAAAATTGCCATAGTAATAAAAAATAAAATTGATTATAAATTACCTCTTAGTTCTTCCATATGAAATAACAACTCTGGCATTTGCCTGTCAACCAAATCTTCGGTTGTTTTACCCTTGCTTTTTTGTAATGGGGGATTGTCGTTGTGTCGTAATAACCAATAAACTTCATCTCTTGCAAAACAAAGTCCAATGAAAATCAACAATGCCTAGAAAGTAAAACAATTAAATATTATAAATCTATGAAATTATGTGTTAAAAATGTGTATTTCAATATAAAGTGTGTATCAGTTGGATTTATATAGGTTGGGGCAGAAACAATTAGATGATCTATGCTGAGGAAAGTGATTGGCAATGTGCTGAGGTTTGCCTGACGTCCGGTGAAGCTCACTGAGTTATATTATATTCAAAAAGTTAAAAGTTTAGTATGTAGTTTGCTTTTATTTAGCTAATGAATATTTGATTTTCAATTAAAGTGTTAATTTTAAAGTTACTAATAGTCTAATTTTATAGGCCCCATCCTGTAATACTGGTCACTGAGAGCATACGAGGCCTTTCCAAAAACATCCTGAACTTTTTTTTATAATAGTTTTGGGCTTACCTACACCTACTTATTCAGCCTAGTCGCCTTTTAAGTACTCTCCTTCTCGATTGTTATACATCCCCCAAATTCGTTTACACTTCATGAAGAGGTCATGATAGGTTTTTTTTTGGGTTGGGATCACGCATAGGTCTGAGATTTTTCCTTGCTGTCTTCAATCCTGTCGAGTTTTCGTCCTTTCAACATAGATGTTAGTTGCGTAAATAGGAAAAAGTTAGCGGGGGCAAGGTGAAGCGAGTAGGGAGAATGGGGAAGCAGCCACGGTTTGTTTTTTCATAGCTCGGGCCTCTTTCTCTGGACATTTTCTCTCGGACATCTCAGCACTAAGAGATAATTCTACTGATTCACTGTGTGTCTCTCTGGTTTTAAAAAAAATCATGATATACAATACCCTCAACGTCAAAAACACCATCAGCATGACTTTCATGTTCGACCTGACCTATCATGCTTTTTCCTGTCTCAGCAAATTATATCTAGCCCACTGTGAAGAGTGTGTTTGTGTCTTGAAATTGTAGCCGTAAGCCCATGTCCAATAAGCATTGATCATTCTCTTCATGAAGTTTTCATCCTCGTTTGAGCAATTCAAAAATTTCTGACAGAGTGCAACGGAATTTTCTTTCTGGAGTCAGCAGCCATGGGATGAATTTTGCAGCAACTTGAAGCATTTCCAATTTTTTGGTCAGAATGTCATGTCACAATCCCATTCAAATGTTGCACTCATACGCAATTTCTCAAATAGTCAATAAACAATTTGAACACTCAGTTACCCAAACTTGGGCCACATGAGCACCTTCAGTTAAAGTCGAGGGCAGCCCTGAACACAGTTCATCATCAGTTGACTGCCGATCACCTTTGAATTGCTTACACCATTTATAAAATTGCATATGGCCTAAGCACTGATCAGCGTAAGCTTGTTTCATCATTTCATGAGTTTCCATAAACGTTTTCCCAGGTTTACCGCAGAATTTAATGATGAGAGGCTGCTCATAAAACCCAGTCATCTCTAAAATTGCAACACACGCACAGCAAGCTCATTAATAACACAATGTAGCCTGATAACTAATCATAATAGATTAACGAGGTGAACCGTAGAGCAATTGTGAGGTTTGCCATTAAGTAGCACTACCTATCACACATCACTACGACATCATGTTGGCGCGTTATTTCAAAAGTTTTGGAACTTTTTGAACAGGCCTCGTAAAATAATTCTATCAGTTATTGAAATAAAAAAGACTTTGAAATTATGCTGCCATATTAAATACAGTGTTCATATTCATATATAATTATGTAATAAAGGATTTATTATTTCAGTTCCAGCTCACCACCACCAATTCAATAATTGGTCATAATGTTAGTGATTAATATTATGGATGACTTAGATTAAATGTATTCTTGCAATTCACTGTAATTGCATATCTTGCCGTCTAGCAGCAGATACTGAGTCCTAAACTGAGAATCAAACTCTGGAGACCTTTGAAAAATGTGGCAATTTAGACTATCAATTTACAATACTGTATTAGCAGCCCAAGAAGGACCAGTAAAATAATTACCTTTGGACCAAGTAGTCCTGGTTGATCGGTTAGGATCAGACCTAATTCTTTCAAAGTTGTCCTCAGAAATTTTCTTCTTTCTCTATGCCGAAGAGCCCTAGATAAACAAATTAAAATATTCAGGATTTCAACACAACCAAAATATTATATTATCATCAATTCATGTGTGTATTAAATCAATTTAGTAATATAATAATAGGGTTAGTTATTTATAGGACATGCTTAAAAGTTCAATACAGTAGAGTCTCGGAAACTCGACCTAATGTAGATTGAGATCGTGTTGAGTTATTGAAATGTTGAGCTTTACAAATGAACTTGCATAAGATGCATGTTTACTATGTCATGTTTACTAAACAAGGATGAATCACAGTACAGTATCGAACATTATAGGTACGGTTGTACTGTACTGTAGTATTGTACGGTACAGTAACAATAATATACAAACAGTACAATATATTATGTGTTAATATAATGGTGTATATACACATGTGTAATATACAGAAATGCAGTACAGTACTGTACATATAATATTGTATTGATTTGAATAACACGTTAGTGAATTGTAAAACTAACAAACAAAGCACTTGTAAAAACACCACAGCACGACTGTTCCACTCGAGTTACACAAACAAACTGAGAGGTTATACAGTTGAATGACCTTAGACTGTGATGACTGGCACCAACAACTGTGTGCACGTGCGCATGCTGAGTTACACAGAACGTCAAGTTATTGAGTGTTGAGTTTCCGAGACTCTACTGTATTTTTTTAATGGAAACGAAAGGAATTATTTAATTTAGTATTAATGAAGAAATTAAGTATATGAATATGAATACAAAGCTTTAGGAAAATTAAGAATGCACAGCTGACGAATGGAAATGTAATGAAATTCATTTAAATTTCTAAATTATTATACAAGACAATAATACATAATATTTAATACATCATTCATTCATTTCCAAAATTTCATATTCCATTTATCACAATTTATTTTTTATTTAAGTTTATACACAAAATGCAATTAAGTTATATGTTAAGAGGACAGTGTATTAAATAAAGTATAGGATATTTCCTAAAATATTAGCGGTGTAAGAAAATATTTACTTAGTAAAAAATTATAAATTTAATGTATTTGCAAATCAAATTGTCATGAATACAATAACATATTGTTGTAAGCTTAATAATTGTTTTAGTTCAGTACCGCCCCCATCAATGGTCTTACATTTTAATATGTTGATCTCGAAAGAGAATTGATTGCTAGTGACAAAGAGGTCAAGGTTCAAATCTCAGCAAGGTATGTGGTGTGGCTTTTCATCAATGATTTATCACTCACACTGCACACCAATTTGAGTACAGCTTCTCTCAATTTTACTTCCATGATCATTGCCTCATAAGTGTAAAAATGTAGATAGCCTGGACAAGTAGTAAGATAAGGTGCACACAACAAAAAGTTTAGTTGCATCAATAATATTCTTGGGTATATTTATTTAAAATACACTTGATACTGGGTAAAATAAATTTATCAAAATATATGAGTTATTTTATTAGTTACTCAATTCATTCCCTTCTTCAATGGTTAGTAAAGTGTAGCTAAACACAGAAAGTGAGTGTACTTTGAACCTTGAATAAAAATTTTTTTAAAAATGTTAGATCAAGTTTAGCGACTGTTTGGTTGGTCAAGTTCATTAATACAGCTATAGACAAAAAAAAATCCAATAAATTTCCCATAGAGGCGGCTTGCAGGCTACTAAGTTGATGAGGAGGTTGGGTTGGGGGTGGAAGCACCTAGAGACTTCTAAATATATATATATATATATATATATATAAGGCCATCTAGTGTGTTGGAGCAGATATGGGGGAAGAAAAATGAAAAGTTTGTTAACAATACATTAGGGTGTCATTTAAGCTTACTATTTGAATAGTTAATTATCCGAGTGTAAGCCTAGGGCACAGACAAGGATATAACAGATACGTAGCCTTACGGGAGATTTGTTGCGCTCCTCGAGTCGGGTAGAACTTAAAATATCCAGTGATAACAGCGCTTCCAAGTGAGAATTCTTTAAAACAACTCACTTGCAAAATGTTCTTGGTGAGAAAGTCAAGCTAAGAGCTAAGAGCAGCCGTCTCTCCAAGTACAATAGTCCAGGTAGCGGTAATCCCTTACCTCGCCTCACCCCCCCTTTCATTGACCAAAACTGTTCAAACAATTGAGATGGTTGGACCCAAATATACAATGCCAGTGCTTCTACAGTTTAAACGTGACACGAGTCTTGGAAATGCACTTTTAAATGAATTATTAAATTTTTGGAACCATCTTATGTGGTCACAATTCTTTAGGATTCACTTCTTCGTTAGACTGGACTGCAAATAACTGGGATATCAGTGTTCGAATCCAGATTGGGTGTACTGAGAGTGTTTTTTTCCTAATATGCTTATAATTTTCCTTCAACGTAAATACGGGCACATTTCCCAAACATTTTGCCATCCTCATTTCTTCTCCACTGGAGTAAATACGCGGATAGCTGTAATGGGAAGTAAGACACGGTGCACAAAATATATCAGTAATTAAAATTAAATACTTATGTTGTAAAGGTTGCATTTATTTTTACATTTTGTTGTCAAATTAATACAAACAAAATATACCAGTTATATGCTACTTTATAAACTAAAAAAAGTTAAAAGCATGGAAAATACAATGAAAAGAGTTTTCTAAGTATATATTTGGTATCGGCAATACCCCCTTATTTTAAACACTGGAATGATTATATTCAAAATTATTTTATACTAATACCCGCCTCGGTGGCATGGTTAGCTAACACACTAGTTTATTGTTGAGCTAGACTGCTGAGGACGAGGAGACCGAGGTTCGAATCTCGCTTGGTTGAACTTGGCTCCCTAAATGGTTTTCCACTCTTCCTCCATGCAAATGTGGTTTCACGTCCTCTATATCCAACCTTCTCAAATCCTAGCCCATTAGCGTAATTAGTACGTAAGCGTATAACCTGAACGGTTAGTAAGACGCGGTACTAAGTATTAGTATTATTATTTTATATTAATGTGCAATGAGAGTTAACAAATCAGTTTTAAATCAGTATAGTAAAATCTTTCTGAAAATGAAGCTCATCTCCCTAAACGCGCTTTAGGATTACATAACAAAAAACTCATAATGTTTTGCCCAATTACACTTGTCCAACACCTTCTCGTATATGTATGGAAAATTAAATATCTCTTAATTTTAATAAAGGGGAATAGAAATAAACATTTAAAAAAATGTACACTGAAATATCTTTCAGTATAAGATTATTTTACTATAATAGAACAATATTTTCTTACAATCAATAATTGCAGATTTTCTTTAAAAAATAAATATTTATATCACAATAAAAGAGTTTATTAAAGTGAGTAAAATTGTTGACAATACAAAGTATATGAAAAATATATATTCTTAACTATACCCAAATATTGTTTTAATCACAGCTATAGTTAATAAGTGTTTGGTATAAAAATTATCTACTAAAGTAAAGAAAAAAAGTTCTGATTATGTAGTTTGGATAGGTTTGAAACTAACTTATGATCACTATTATAAAAAAATTAATACAATAATAATAAATAAATAAGATTTAACATAAATTTGATTAAAATATGTGTCAAACAAGTTTGGACATTGATATATTTCATAATATTCTGGTCACTTTGATTTCGTAATGTACTAGATCGAGCTTTGACGTATTTCGCTATAGCATTATTGCTTTATTGGTGAACATCCAGCTGTCATAATTTTGAAAGTTCCTTCATGTACAATCCTAAGCTAACCATGGCAATCCCAAACCAGTTATGGCGATTAACAAATAAAAAAATCTTAGAAATAAAATATTACCTAGTCTACAATCTGAGTGCTTAAACGAGCGCATTACAGGGCGGCCGTCGCACTCCATTGACAATGCTAACTTTACCTAAGCACGATCATAGAAACATGTTTGAAAAAAGAGCATCACATTTCACCAACGAGCATAAATTAAATAATAGACTCTTTTACAGAAACATATGAAGCATCATTATTATCCAAGTTATGTCGTCTAGATTGGTTTATTTTAATTGTTATGTCGCTCCTAGATATGCGATAATAGCTATGTGTTTGTAAATCTAATGTATCCACTTTAAGATAGGCTTTAGTTTGTGTGTTGATTTACTTTTAGTACTTTAAAATTTTTTCCTCTGTCTTTACAAATTTAGTGTTCCAGATGTCTTACTACAGTTCAATTTTTATAAAAAGAGACTTTTAGAATGTTTTTTTTTTTTGCTGTCAACATCAATAACATTTTCTATTTTGTTATTTTTGTTAGCACCGTACCTTAATATTCGTTCAAGTTATACGCTTATGTACTACTAATTACGCTATTGTGTTAGAGACGAGGGAAGGTTAATTAGTATAAAGTGTACCCGCATTTGGAACATATCGAGTTTTTATAGCTTAGGAAATTTTAGAGGCCCCTCCCATTTCCCAGCAGTAAATTTTCGAATTCCAAACTTTCTAACTTTTATGGTTATGTGGGATAGTCCTTTTATCAAATTGGCAAATTTAAATTTTCTTCCATGCATAAAAGTATATTTTCTTTGGAAAATGTCAATTTACTCTCATTTCCAAACCCATCTGTCTCCCTCACCCTCCTTAGCTTCCACAATTCCAATTGGAAATTTTAAGACTTATTTGGTTATCTTATATGATATTTTATGTGACCACCAAATGTTAACCTAACCAAATCGTAAATAATGTTCTATTTTGGTTGTATACATTTTAAGCGCTACCGTTTCCTGGGCTTCAATTTTGAAATTCCATTTGTTCAAGAGTGTAGGAAGCGCGAGAAAATGCCAATGTTTTTGCAGTTTTTTAATCAAAATATTTTGGCCAAAATTAATAAATATATTATTATTATTATTATTAGCACCGCGTCTTACTACCCGTTCGGGTTATACGCACTTACGCTAATGTGTAATGGTAGGGTGATTGTGAGATGAAATGGAGGACCTACAGTTTAACGTGGAATCCGAACCACGGTGGAGGCCTGGCATTCCTCACATTCACAGGTTGTGATTAATGCACGTCTTATCAGGGGCGAAGGAAGGGTTTGGCAATCAGATAAATCTGTGCCGGGACCGAGGATTGAACCCCGGAACCCTAGCACAGAAGTCTGACAACTTACCCCTAGACCACCAGGTCACCCTATTAATAAATATAGCTCTAGTAGAAATATATAGTTTAAATTCCTTCCATAGGTCATATCAATAGTTGTTGAATATCTGTCATGAGCATAGCAGCATTAGATGAGAAACTTTTTAAATGAATTAACGTGAACAATGTATCCCTGTTTAGCGACTCAAACCTGTTTTATTATTAAAATGAATGACGACATTTCAAGCTTTATATCTACAAAAATTGCATTTATATAGCTTTGTAAACATTTTTAGGAGGCCATCTCTCCCTATTTTCCAAGCCTTCATTTTTAAATTTAATAATTCAGGCCTTGATACCGTTTTAGGTGGTCTCTAAACCCACCTGACTTATGTAAATCATCTAACACTTTGAGAAGTAGTTTAGTCTTAGAGTTGTAAAAATTTGAGACCTCCTATATCACCAGCCTCCTTAAAAATAACTAATATTTAAAATGTGTTTGTAGTTATTTGAAGTTATCCCTCTACATTTTTGACAAATTTAAAATTTCTACCTCCTACATGTACACCCTATCCTCTCCCCCACCACATCCTTTGCTATTTCCTGTAGTCTCATTTTGAAATTTAAAATGTTCAGCCTTTATAGTTAATTTGGGTGGTCCCTATCTCTGCTTGACGAATTTCAGTTTTATACCACACATACAAGTTGTTTATCCACTGGTTTTGAAAATTTTTGCCTCCCCCTCCCCATTTATATAACTCCCACTTCAAAATCTCAAATTTAAGACTTATTTGGTTATCTGAAGTCGTACCTCTACCAGCATGCAAAATTTAGACTTTCTACCATACTTAATTATTTTTGTAAACTCCCTTTTTTTTCCTGGACTCCCATCATAAACTTTAAAATTTTTGGACTTTTATAGTTATTTGGAGTGGTATCTTTGCCTATATGCAGAATTTTAGTTTTATAACACACTTAGAAGTGGTTATTTCTAGTAGTTTTGTAAGTTTTTTTTAACTACTCAACCCACTTTTCCAATCCACTTTGAGAATTTTTAAATTTGGATATCTGAAGTTTCATTTCTACCTGTCTTTCAAATTTTAATTTTTAACCTCATCTCAAAAGTTATTTCTAGCTGTAACTTCCCCCTCCCCCATTTCTCATAGTTTAAATTTAAAATTTTCACAATTTTTTGTTTATTTAGAATAATCTAACGAACCTAAGCTCTCTACTACACAGAAAGGTAGTTGAATGTATTAATTTTTGTAAATGACGAGCCCGCCCCCTTTCACTAACATTTCTTCAACTCCCACTTATAAATTTCAAATGTTAAGATTTATTTGGTTATTTTGAAAGGTCATTCTACCAACTTGCCAAATTTAAATATTCTATCACCGCTAAAAGTTGTTTTTATTTTTATAAACCCTTACACCCTCCCTATTTCCCGGGGTTCCATTTAAAATTTTAAATGTACAGACTTATAGTAATTTGACATGTCCCTTAACTTTACTTATACATTTAAATTTTCTACCACACTGGGAATTAGTTGTTTCTATTAGTTTTGAAATATTTAAGCTCATTTTTCTAACTATCATTTATAAATTTTCATTTTTAAGGATTATTTGGTTATTTGGAGTAGTCCTCCTAAACGACTGTCAAATTTAAATTTGCTAGCACACATAAAAGGTTTTGATTCTGTTTATATCCCCTTCCCTATGTCCCAGGGTCCCACTTATTAAACAAAAATGTTCATACTTTTATAATTATTTGGAGTATTCCATGGGTTGTCTGAAAAATTTCAATCTTCTATCACCCTGTAAAGTAGGGCCTACTTATTTATATTAGTTTTGGTAGTATTGAACACACTTTTTTACCAACGCACCTTTGGGACCCATCGTGTGGATGCCGTACATAAATTAATTTCGTATTAGTACTCTGCGACCCGATAAACCCCCATATATCAAATTTAATCTTGATTGGAGGACATATAATTTAGTGCCCCTTTACCCCCCTTTACCCCCCTTTGCACCCCTTTGGGTTATTAAATTTGAAAAAAAAAACTAAAAATTTCTCACTCAATTCTATAAAGAAACATTCATTTTAAATTTCAAGGCTCTATGTCCACTAGTTCAAAAAAATGCACGGTTTGTGAATTTTGAAAACTTTTGAACCCCCTTTTTCATCTCGCACAGGTTGATGAATTTCACAAAATTCTGTCCTAGCTCTGGTCTTGAGCCAAAAAGGAACTTTTACTAAAAATTTCAAATGTCCATGTTTGAAACCATTAAGATCTTCTAACAAAACCACAAACCCCCCATACCCCCACATCATTTATTGTCTCTACAGGCAAAATTGGCCTTGTAGTTTGGAATTTTAAGCAATAATGTCTTATACCCGTATATCCACACTCGTGTTAATATTATTAAATCAATACTTAGTTTAATATAAGAGAGAAAACCTAACAAATCCTCATTTCTGTGCTTTATACCTCTAATATTTAGATATATTATTTTTAAATTGCGGTTGGAATGGAATATTTGGTCGAAATTAACTGTAGATAAATGTTTTCAATAGATGATTCTTCTATTATATCAGTTTTGGTATCCATTAAGTGAGAAATAATGTTTTAATAAAGATGAAACTACAAACAAGTTTGTAAGTTGTATAATATTAACTTGTGTTCATATTATTAAAGCTAATAACTAAGCCTACCTCAATAAATAAATGATATGGTGCACCACACAAACTTTCTCTCTCACTTGTCTAAAAATGGAAACATTTACTTAAAACTCATAAGATTTGTGAAACCAGATTATATATATTTTTTGCAGAAACATGATGGAAAAAAAGAGCATCATATTCCACAATGAGGCATGAAAGAAACCTATTGTTCATTATTCATATTTTACAGATTTTACATATCTTCATCAAAAAGAATAATAATAAACTCGTTTTCCGAGACCTATATTAATTTTTTTTTACCAATATCTCGGAAGATAAGAATTTTTTGGGGGTAGGGATGATCAGTAATTTCTTTAGTTTTCATGGGGGTGGGTAGAATTTAACTTAACTAAGGATTTTATCAATTTTTATGGTGAGACAAAATCTAAAAAAAACACTTCTACAGACGCGCGGTCAAAAAGGTTGCACCTAACGATGACAGGTGGCGCTGAAGCGTAGCCTATAGACGTATACAGCTATACATAGCTATAAAATGTCATTTATTTATGATGTGCTATACCTAATTTCACTGCGATAAGTATTCTATAATTTCACATCACCAATCCTTTTGTATAAAATAATATAATTTACCAAATCTTAAGAAAATTACTTAAGATCGGTAAGGGGGGAGGGGGAACGAAAAATCTTACGATCCCCTAAGTAAGGAGATTTGGGGGGAAGCGGGGTTGAAATAATGAAAAAAAATCCTTACGTAATTTATGGACAGCCCCCTATTGGTTTTATAAAAATATATTTCAAGTAAAGGGTTTTTTTAATTTTAATTTTGTTACAACCTTACAATAATGAGTTATTTCGTGTATCAAATACTTGCAAAGATATGATTAAAATTGGCAATATCTGCTTATATAAATTACCCTTAAAATTATGTTCACGGATGATTAGAACGGACATTTAGTTTATGCCCAGATACGAAATTTAATAAAAATGGTTTTAGCAGATTTCGAGATAGATTGTTTTTTATTTTTTACCTGTAGTAAACTACCCTCAATTGTAGGGTAGGATATCTAACTCCAAAAACTCCTCTGGGGAACCTTATAAAAACCATATGTACCAAGTTTTAGCCTGATCAGTAAAATGGTGTCGGCTCTAGGCCTAAATATAAACACACAGGCAGAAGGCATTGCCAAAAAAAAACACCTTTTCGGTTTCGGGGGGTTGACATTGGTCAAAATTTGGACTTTTTTTTACGAGCAAAGTACTTTTCTCTTCAAGGTGTTGAGAGAAAGTAAAAATTGTCTCTTTACCTATAGATGAGCACAAATCATAGTCTTATACGCTCCAACGGTGCAAGAACATTTCTATACATTCTTAAAACTAATTTCAACTAAGGGCTCAATGACACTATGGAGTAAAATAATCACAATTTAAGAAGCAAAAAGTAGTAAAGATTACATTGGCCACTTATGTAAGTTTTTGAGTTTATACAGTCATAATGTCCCATTATTTGATTATTGTATTTATTTTTACCTATCAACTATAGTTAGACAGTCTTATGAAGAGTCTTTTGTTAAATACCGATACATATTTGAGCTTTTACACATTTTAGCAACTTAAGTGTTTTATTGAAACATACCTCTTATAAAAACCCACTATTTAAAAGCCAAAGTTGTTAACCTAAATCTTAAGCCAAACAGCTGTTTTTTGTTGTTGTAAAAAAAACAATTATTAAACATTAAAACTACGTATACACTCTTACATTATTTCAACGTTTCAAAATGGAACATGCTACAAATATTACTTTTGAGACAATAGTCTAGATTCATAGAAATATGTCAAAACACAGTTAATTTATTACATTTAATTGGGATCAAAATCAGCTTAAAGTCACAAGTACTCAACTCTCCAAAGTCCACTCAACGAGATGAGATTATTGGTGTAATAGGCCTACGTTCCATATTTTCTGCGTCGGTTTCCCTAAACATTAAATATTCTCGTTTGCAGTCCACAGCAAGTGATTGTGGATTCTAACTTTAAGGAGGTAGCTTTGTGCAAAATAGTTTGTACTTTTTGCATTGTTTAAGCCAAAGAGGGTAAATTATCCTTATTTTCTTCAATGCCTTTCCTAACATTATATGTACAATACCTTCTTTGTGTTGCACATAAGGAAATTGCTCAATAAATGTTTCTAGGATATGCGTGTGAACATATCTGTAGGGGATTTGAGATTCCCTAAGTCACCTTGCCCTTTATTGAGATATGCTCTATGAAAAATTAAATAATCATGTCAAGACTTCATTTTGGTATCACACTTTGTTAATGTATTCATGCAGTTTACTGTGAAATTCGTTCTATCTTGTATGCAAGAAAGCCAACAACATATTTAAAAGATCGAACGGTAAAACCAATAAGTATTTAATCTTAATTTGTGATGATAAAATAACGTTAAAATTGTATGTGTATTTTCATACTCATTAGTTCCTATTTAAAATACCATTCATTTAATAACAAAATATGTTAAATAGTAAATAGGAAAGCATTTTGAGATACCTATTTATTTTATATTCCACGTATCAAAATAATATTTATGTAGCCTACAATCGTATCACACTGAAAGGCGACATCAATACTTTAATGGACTAGACTAGCCTAAGGCCGTATTTTATAAACCACAATGCTACAACATAATCTATAATAATAAAAGGAAGTGTTTGTCTGTGTGTGTCTGTTTGTGTGCGATGCCCAGCCAAATCTACGACATGCAGAGATCTGAAATTTTTAACATTGGTGGACGGAAGGGGGTCCGAATGCACCTCGAAGCAGGATTTTTAAATTTTCAATTATCTTTTTAATTAGACTATTTTAAACAAATTTTTGAAGAAAATATTTTCTATCTGCTTTAGAATTACGTTTCAGAGGTACGGGCACTAGGGGGAGGGAGAGGGGTGCTTATATAATTCTTATACCACAGTGGATCACGGGCAACGTCATGCGGGATTGCTAGTAATTCATAAAATAAAGCTTGCTAACTTTTAAGATAAATGGAGTGTAGGGTATATAATATGTTGAATAATTGTTTCAATAAACTGTACATAATTTTATCTATGCTTATGGGCCTTATATGATTAATTAAACTTTCGAAATGATTTAACTTTTATTAACAGACAACCCCCTTTCAAGGTCGAATGATAAGGCAGGATTCACAAACAAACGGCCCGCGAGACAAGCTGACCGGCCCTTTTGTCTGCAATATCTTTATATTACTATCCGGCCTGCGTCCATGTACTCTCACAAAATACAATAGTTTAACTTTAGAGTTTATTTCGTAATTTTAAATAACAGAAACCCTCAGAATTATTAAAACTATCCTTTATTTTTGTTTTAACTTTAATGACTTGAGTGTGTGAATTTTAATTTACACCGGGAAAATACCAGTTTTTAAATTATTCCAAGTATACATTAATTATTTTAAATACATAGCATCAAATATCTATTATAGACCTGCATTAGTGGTCATGCGGTATGGTATTTAACCTTCCTTGATCAAATACTCATGTTTTGATAGGGTAACAATTTGTGGGATTGTTTTATACGGTTCTATATAAGATATCACCATTTAAAAAACACTTTATAGTTAAAATTTAAACTATTTAACTGGTCAGAACTTTCACCCTCATTTTGGTGAAAACAATATTAAAAAATATCGAACCACTTCTTAAATAAATTGGTATTTCTAGAAGTCTGCAATTCTCCTCAGTGCTCTTTAAACAAATATTAGCCATTGACAGCCAGTCCCTTGGTTAAAAAAAGGTTCATTGTATTTAAAGTTTTCTTTGTAATGTGCAGTCAGAGTAAACTTATTTGTGTGGCAGGATTATTTTACTTAGGGACAAGGGAAGGGAGGAGGGACGGGGGAGGGTCGGAGGAGGGTCGGGGGAGGGTGCTACCTGAAGCTTGCTCGGTGACCGCCAGCCGACAGGTTAACTCGAAGAGCTCATATTTTGTATCTTCCTTCTAGTAAATTCGAGTTTAAAGTGAGTCGTTTAAAAAATGCTCACTTGATTGCGCTGTAGTCACTGGTGATCGCACCTAGCGATCCCAACGTTGAGGGAGTAAAGCCTCGAAAAGGAGTGCAACACGTTTAACCTAGCGGCTGGGGATCTGTTCTTTCCTTCTCTGTGGCCTAGGGGCAGAATATAATTTTTCAGCGTTTTATGTCATCGTCGTGCTATAAAATTCACTATTATCAGATTCAATTATTGCTTTTTTGTGTCACATAAATTCATAATTATGGTGAATCACGTTTTATTAATAAATTGATATTCCTAAAATAAATAATTTTTACATGTTATGTATCCGGTTTATACATGTTAGATTAATTGAATAATTCAACCATCTTAACAGTTCTTGATCCCAATTAATTCAGTTAGTAGACACTTTACTGTAAGTGAGCCAATTTTAAAATTTCTTTAACAATCAAGTTAATGATATGGTGAAAATAAAAACAGATAATGACAATCATTGTATCCCTGGGGAAAAGGATGTATTCATTAAAGCTTTGATTATCATATTGAAGTATTAGCACAAATAGTCTAAAGCAGACCCAACATTAGTGAAACAGTCAAACATCCAGTGGTGTACTTGATATGTGAGTGTAAGAAGAGATCTGGAATCACTGTTATTGCTCTAATGAAACTGATTTGATCATCTTTTTGGTGTTAGCATCCTTAGGATAAATTAAACATAAGTGTAAACTTTAAGACTTGGGATATTTTGATTACATTTGTTTCATTTAAATAAATGGAATTTTTACCATAAAAAATCAAAAACTAAATATTTTAAGGAAAAAATCAAGATTTTTTTTTTCTAAAACAGAAAATTTTCCATCTCACATTTTTAAATTTAGTTCGCCAAGTGAATCAAAGTAATCGGTCAACTTTTCTAATTTATGTCTATTAAAGAAGGTAAATTATTCCCATTGGTATGCCTTAGAAAAAACAAGCACTTCCCTAGCTAGATGTACGTGACGTATGCGTATAACCTGAACAGGTAGTAAGACACAGTGCTAAAAAAAAGTATATGAAGTATGTTTACAATGAAAGTGCACATTATGATTTCTAAAATGTTTTACTCTTTTTATTATTCAACATATACAAGCAAACACATGCCTTATTAATAAAGTAAGATGGGAAATATTAAACTTACGCTTTCTGAATAGCTTGGTTATAACAATCTTTAACTTCAGATATTCTTTTACTGTAGCCCTTCATGCAGTCAAAATAACTTTGAATGTAGGAATGAATGTACAACACTTCATCCCTGAATAATGCTACAACCCAGCTTGACTCCAGGGATGCAATCCACAACTTATTTGGCCGTTCTTGATTCAGAACTTGGTGACAAAGCATAAATCCAACTGAAAAACAGGTAATTTTAACAAATTGAAATGAGATTGTACATTACAAATTAAAAATATGTTCAGAAACAAAAATTAAAGTTGGAAGAATTGACAATAATAATGTTAATGCCAAACATTATTTGAAAAAATATAAATAATCAGGTGAACACATTTGAAGACTTTAGTTTCTTTAGTTAAATACAAAGCTAGTGTTAATGATCTATGAATAAGTGATATGCTTTATCGGAGACTAATTATAAGTGTACATAATTAAATAACTTTGAATATAAAAAGTTGTTTTTTAAATTAATTTACTGACTTTAGGTGTGCCTTATTGGCCTTCCCTACTTTGGAAGTAAAAACAAATTAAAATATTATTTTCCACTGCGCCTCACTAAACATTCAGGTTGTGCACATATAAACTAACTACACTAATGTGTTAGGGATGAGGTAGGTTGAATTTAGATGAAGTACACTCGATCAGGATTCAAACCCCGATATCCCTATCATCTGCATTCCAGTCTATTGTGAGTGTTATACTATAGACCATTTGATCACCTAAGTCAGTTCACAATAAAATGTGATAGCTCTTGAGTGAAAATAGGTTTTTTAGGCTAAATCTTAAAAGTGCACTAACAATTAAAGTCACAAACATACTCACAAATAATCCATCTTTCCATTGCATCTAAGGAAAGATATTCACAAGACATGGTGTCTGTCTGAGAAGGCTTCAATAAGTGTCCAGGATTTCCCACTAAACTCAATTTTTGATCTGACCTACAAGTAAAATTCTTATTAAAGATTTTCACATCCATTCAAAATTTTAAGTTGTTTTCAAAACAATTTTGTAAAGTATTTATATTAAGAGTTGAAAAGAAACTAAATGCAAGGAAAAGTTTACTCAATTGTGTGTAGGTATAAGTAATTATGAAACACAACTAAAGGTTGACAGGATAACTAGCTTGCAAGGATCAAATAAACTAAATTATTTCAAAATTAAAAGATTATAAATTGCTACTTTTCACACTTTGCACCAAAGCACTACCTGCCCCCACACACCCACTCATCAAGCAACCACCACTCATGGGAGACACACCCTCCCTCACCTCACTTTTTGGCATATCCACTCCCTCATCTCAAGCCTGCTTTACCTAGACCAACAGTGCGTCCTCCTCCAACACATGGAATAGAACAATGCCACAACAACCAAATTATGAACCTGTTCGACCAATCACTTACTCCAACTGAAATAAATGTTCTATCCAGAGGCATAACATTTTCACAGTCAATCATCTTCGATCACTTCGCTCAAGTGGAAGATGTCATTAGTTATGCCAGGAACTTGAAGCTCAAATACTTATTTGAGAATAATCAATTCAACCAAGATCAGGCAGGACAAGATGGCACATCCATTCAGCATTGAAGCTCACTCCACCCTCCATCTAGGACCCCTCTCCATTACCTTCAGACCACCTTCTGAACAATAAATTGCTTTTGTCTTGGCCAATGTGATGAAGGCATTATTTCCTAAATCCTTACCTACATACTAAAACCTCAGTAGTGTTAAGGGAGAGGCCCTATCAAGGCTTAAAAATAACCGAGAAATAATGATCCTCCTTGCAGACAAAGGATCCAACACGGTGATCCTTAACAAATCCACTTATATTACAGAAGCATAACAACTTGCGTATGAAAATACTTACAAGAAACTGGAACATGACCCTACAAGAGAACACAACAGTCTCATCAAGAATGTTTTACAAGTACATGGACCACATCAGGGCCTCTCCACCAAATCATTAGAGCTCCTCAAACCCACTAATCCATCTACACCCACTCTCTATCCCCTGACCAAAATTCACAAAAAGGAAAAAACTTCACCAGTCCCCTCCTATGCTAACCTCTTCAAGTGCAAACTAGTGACAAACTTTTTGCAATCCAAAACCTTGCAACCGCTCTGTTGGATGAGATTTATTGATGACATCTTCATGATTTGGACAGATTTTGAAACTAATTTATTACACTTCCTGAACAGGTTAAATAACCATAGCACCCTCAGATTCACCTGGAACATTTCACAACACCATGCCATATCTTGGATCTGGAAATGAACCTTCATGAGGGAAACATAAACATCACAGTCCATACCAAAGCCACCAACATCAACAATACCTCAATTACCAAAGCAACCACCCTCTTCATGTAAAATGCTCTCTACCCTATAGCCTTGCTACCAGAGCCAAACGTAGATGTTCTGAGGAAGAAGACCTTAACAAGCAATGTCACCAACTCTTCAAGGCTTTCAGAGCCCAAGGATATCTTAAACACATAGTCAACAGTTGAATAAACAGAGCCCTATCCAATCAAGAGTCTATTAATAAACAACCTTCCAAATGAGCTATCACTCACCACTCAGTATTAAGAAATACTAGACAAACTCAGATTTATACTAAACACAGACTACATTATCCTAACCTCATCACCTCGCCCACAAAATCTTCTCACCAATGCTCCAAGAATCACATTCAAATGCCCCCCTAATCTCTCCAACATTCTGGTTCACCCTAAATTGCCCGACCCAGCCAAAGACAAAAACCCAACATCAGGCCAAAGGTTCCTACCATTGCAACTAACCAAGATGCAGGACCTGAAAAATTCACCAACCTTCTACCTAACTCAACAGCAGACTCACACAAATGGAATATCCCATGAAAGGCCACTATGATTGCTCCACAGAAAACATTATATACCAGCTACAATGCAACTACTGCATTGCTGAATACATTAATCTCACTACAGGAACACTCAGACAATGAATGGTCACCATTTTGATACCAACCACAACAACCCGACAAACTTGTAGCACTTCATGACCAAACACACAATTCAGATGACTCATGCTATAGTACTAGAGTTATGCGAGCCCTCCCCAATAGTTGCAATGCTTCCCAGCTTTGTAAGTGGGAACTTGCTCACCAATATAAAACCAAATCCAGGCACCTCCCTGGTCTCAACCTTAGATAATCTCCTTTACTTTCCTTCCAAGCAGGCCTACTCACACCAGCAGTAATTTATATTTTTTATTATTATGATTAGATTATGATTATGATTATTATTATAATTATTATTATTATTATTATAATATATTATTATGTGTTCTGTCTTATGACAGGTCTATTCCTTTTGTCAGTGAAACTTAAGCCTCCAATGCGCCCTGTCCTCTGCCTCCTCCTTCAGCTCCCAGAATTTTCTTCTTTCCTTCAAGTCATCTAGTATTTGAATCCTCCTCCTTCCTAAGCTCCTCTTTCCCTTAACCTTTCCTTCTATGAAGTCGTGGAGAGGACGGTTTCTCCTAAGGATGTGTCGGATCCAGTATACTTTGCAGCAAAGAATCTATCCAAAATGAATCTCTTCTCACCCACTCTTCTTAGGACTTCTTCATTTGCCACCCTGTCTGTCCACCTGATCTTCTCAAGTCTTCTCCAGCACCACATTTCAAAGTTCTCCAAGTATTTCTTTTCAATCTTCCTAAGAATCCAATTTTCTGCTCCATATAGTGCAGTGCTCCAAATGTAGCATTTCATTAGTTTCCTTCCTTAGTTCTAAACTCAACTTGCTGGTCAGCAGTAACCTCTTCTTATTGAAAGCGTCCCCTGGCATGGCAATCCTCGACCTAATTTCTTTAGTGCAGTAGGCATCCTTTGTCAGCAAACTTCCCAGGTACATTAACTTCTCTAAGTTATCCAATTCCTGATTTTCAATTTTGATTTTCAGCGGCTCTTAATTTTTTGAAATCACCATCACTTTTGACTTCTGAATGTTGATCTTCATGCCATATCTTCCCCCTATCTCCACTAGCCGGTCCATCATTTCCTGCAACTCTTCTTTATTACTGGCCAGCAATGCTAGATCATCTGCATATTTTATTGTGTGTATGACGCATCCTGAAACTGCCACGCCCCTCTAGGGCTTCCTTGACCAGCCACTTGCCATACAAGTTAAACAGACTGGGTGACAAACACCATCCCTTTCTCACTCCTCTTCCTCTCTCCACACTGTTGGTCTCTTCATCATTTAACCTCAGCTTCATTCACTGTCCCAGGTATAAGTTCTCAATCAATCTTCTGTCCCTCCAGTTGATGCCGATCTTCTGGAGTATTTCCATCAGTTTCTTCCATTTCACTCTAGCAAACGCCTTCTGCCAGTCAATGAAACCAATGTAGACTTCTTCCTTGACTTCCAGCAATCTTTCTGAAATTATTCTCAGCATACCGATGGCATCTCTGGTTCCTTTTCTGAATCCAAATTGATCTTCTTCCATCACACTTTCTATTTTCCGTTCCATTAGCCTGTTGAGTATTCTTGCCACGATCTTCCCCACATGAGAGATTAGGATGATGGTCCTGTGGTCACTGCATTTCTTGGCTTGCTTCTTCTTCTTTAGAGCCACCATGGTTACGCCTAGAAAGTCCTTGGGCCATTCTCCTGGTTCATAGATCTTATTTATAAGTTTTGTCATAGCCATTAATCCATTGTTTCCCAGTTCCTTCAGATGGTCAGCTGGTATGTCATCATCTCCAGGAGCTTTCCTTCTTTGCATGTCTGTTATGGCTAGCTCCACTTCACTCTTTAAAATGCTGGGTCCTTTTCATCTTCCTCTAGCTCTTCTTTGGCTTCAATCTCTAAGTTTCCTGGTCGATTTTCCTTGTCATACAGTTCTTCTATCTATCTTTTCCAAATCATAAGAATTTATATATAAACAATAACAGATATTATAATTTAATTTAGTATTCATATAATTAAATATAATATAAATTCAACATTCTATTATCTACCAAGAATAAAGACACAAGTTTGAACAAGCAACTGCAGAATCCAAGCCTAAATATTTTTGAATCAATAAACAGGCAATAACAGAATCAAGTGACCATGATAAACCTATAGCCATGTTTCCATAGCCCAGTCTGTGTTTTACTCTCTTCTGCTGAAGAAAGGGATTGATGTACACCGAAAATTACCTACTATGTGTTTTTTTGTGATTTAGTTGTGAACTATGAGGCCTACAGTTTTCTGGTAAGTATGCAGGCTTTGCCCTTCTATCCTCCTTTCAATGTTCAATTTAATAGAGCTGATTGGCGCCATTTTTCCTAAGATCACTCTCTTAAGTTTTATAATTGAAAACACTTCGCATGAGCATGAGCATTAGGATCAAACATTAGCATATATTTTTGGGTATAAACTACCAAGTTTGGAAGTGTAAATTTGGGCATGGTTTTATAAAAATCCAGTTTTATCCTGTTTAAAATAAGCCTACTTCACTGTGCAACACATTTAAATTGCTTATCTCACAAGATGAATCGAACACACAGGCCTGCGGGCCGTAGTGCCCATCCCTGCCTTAAACCATGCATTCACCGAAGTGGGTATTATACTCTCTTATAAAATCCAAAAACTAGAACAAAAACGTATGTATAGCTGCAATAAAATTATAGCAATTAAAAAAATATGATAAAACGCACCTCCATTTTTCTGCTGAAAGATTTCTGCCAAAATAAATTTGGGACAGTGAAACAAGAGCAGTGCAGAGAAGTTTTGCATGTGGGCCAAATTCTTCTGATAACTTCTTAATTGGTGGATCATAATCCATGATCATCTGACCCAGACGAGGAAAGCTTGAATCACTAGCAACAGAGAAGAATTTAATATATTTTTTAGTTCAATACGAACGATAATTAAAAGCAATATGTCCCTTAACTTTAAAAATTTGAAGAAATGCCTCATATACACATGAATATTTAAACATTTTAGTAATTCTAAGAGTTATATTCTTGTAAGCAGGCTCAAAAAATGTACATAAGTTTGTGGTATAGAACTAAAATAGTAAACAAAAAAAGAATGATGTATAATTTATATTCTTCCATACCAATCATAACAATATGAGGTACATCACACATGGTTAAATACAATGTGTGTCAACCAGTTAAACATTTTTAAAAAAATGTTTTTTTACCCAGCCTCTCATTTTTTAATAGTAGTACCAGGATGGCTTTTGGGAGTTGAAGATTTAGGAAGAGGCACAGGGGGTTTGGAATAAATAACTGGTTAGACTGTTATATATCTGGTTTAGTGCCTGTATTAGGTCAAGTTACATGGATAAACAGGTCTGGTTGAAGGTTATGGTAGGTATGGTCGTCAGTAATCTGAGGGTGTCTATGTATGACTAGTCCTAAGCTACTCACTCATTCTCCGAGAGTTCTTGGTACAGTTTCCATGCAATCATCCACTTACTGCAATCATCACTAAACAAGAGCGATTCCAGCAACACACCTCATGAGACTGTCCAAGTGCAACTCTTTTATTAGCTTGCCACCATTTTGAGATTTACCACCCTATTAAGTCCACCGATTAACGAGGACAAACCTACGTTGTTCCCAACAAAGGCTAAAACTACTGAATAGTAGTTCTCAGAGCGGGCGAGCTGCAAGCAGCGTCAAGCGTGGACTACGTGAATCCGCGCCTCTTAGGCTTCTAAATATTTCAGTTACACTATCCTCAATCTTTTGGCTTACAAAGACCATAATAGTATATAAAATTCAAGATGAAATGAATAACACTAAGATTTGTTAGTAGTTTAATTCCTTTATAATTAGCTATTAAGTTAAAAATGTAATCACTTTATCTATCAAACAAAAAAACAAACAAACAAACAAACCTACAGTTAAGTTACTTCTCAGATAAAAATTTTTGGTTGCCATTAACAAAACACAAATTATTTTTAATTTTGAAAAACCTGCTTTGGTGGCTACATGATCTAAGGCACACACTCTAAGTAGACTATACTGTCAATGACGCGGAGATTGGGATTCAAATCCCGGTCAGGTGTACTGAGGGAGGCTTTTCCAAAATGGTTTACCACTCTCCCTCCACGCAAATGTGAGTACACTTCCTCTAAATTCAACCTTCCTCATCCCTAACTCATAATTAGTATATAGGTGTATAACCCGAACAAGGTGCTAAAATAAAATATAAAAAATATATATAATTTTTTTTAAATATTGTTATTGTAATACAATTTATAATTTTTCCAAGAAATGGCAGTACCAATCAAATACATATATTAATGTACACAGTTGTTCACCTAAGGTTTCATTTATTAGAAATTTTTATTTAAATTTGTTTGGTTATAATTATTTTTAATGGGGCCCTGTAAATAAACACAATTGTGTATACAAGGTCAAATAGGGGCATTTAAACATATCCACCAATCGCAAGTTTTGTGAGGTCTAAAGTAGTGGTTAAAAGCACTTACTTAGAATTTTCCAGCAATATTTTATCAACTTACCTCAAGTCTCCAAAATGGATAGAGACAAAAATACTACTTAATAATTATATTACTGACACAATAGTAAGCTGCTAATTCTTCCTTTGTAAAATTACAATTATTAGCTATTATAATACAAGTATTGATGAATAATGATTTTTACTACATTATTATTATTATTATTTAATTATTATCATCATTATAATCATTATTGTTATCATTATTGTTATTATTATTATTATTTATTATTTAATAATTTTAGGCATGCATTTTAAATAAGATATTATATACAGACATGACAATATAAAAAACTTATTTAACCTTAACACTAAACTAAGCAATTAGATACCACCTACAATGGAGCACGCAGATATTTACTTTGGGAGGAGCATATAGTTGTAATTTTATTATGTGTAACCATATAACTTGTGAATATCAAGTTGTTTTTTCTGGTCTTAAAATGTAACCTGTACATTTGTCACAATATCAGTGTGCTCAATTATAGTTTTACTTTGTATATTTAAGCAGGCGCCAGTGGCCACTTGAAATCGAACCTCTTCCAGCTAGCCTTCCTATTCAAGGTTAATATGTAGTAAGCAATATGAAGCAGTGAGCGCCAATGACAACCGATTGAACCTTCTCCTACTAACCCATGGTGTCTACTCAACTTGACCAATGAAATCCCCGACCTTCTTCCCCGATTTCCCCTGATCATTTCCTAAAATTCCCGACTAAGTATGTCACATCCTTCTAACTCCCCCCCCCCCCCCTCGTTTTTCTATTAATATTTTGTTATGAATAATAATAAGTTTAAAAATTTAAATAAACATGTACAAACAACAAAAATGACTGTTTGAATCACATTATAATTTACTAATTTAGTGATTATATTTCATATTTTGATTAAAACAAAATTTTCTCGGATTTTTATCATAATTTATCAAATTCCCGACTTATTCCCGTTTTTTCCCGATCACTTCAAATTCCCGGCTAATTCCCGTTTTCCCTGATTTTCCCGGATGGTAGACACCCTGCTAACCTCTCCAGCCAAGGTTAACATTCAGTAAGCACTATGAATGAGTGGGCACCACTTACTTGGGATGGTATCTCCTCCTGCTAGCCTCCCAAGCCAAGGTTAACCACACAGTAAGCACTATGAAGAAAATAAAAAAAAAAAGAGTTTTGTTGCAAACCTTTGATTATGAACCATTTCATGAGCAGCATTAAAAAGGCCTAGTACAGCCTTTCTGTCTTCTACTCTTGATAGGAGAACCATGAGTGTCACATATGTTACAACTAAATCAAGATAAGCTTTGGTCAACTCAAAGCTCAAAGTCTGTAATAAAATATATTTTTTTTTAAACAGAATGCACAAACAATGTATGTTTAAAAGAATCTAAATTAACTACAATACATTAAACAATACTTATTAGCGTCAGCTCCCATTAGTCTTCCATCAGGATGGTTACAGGGAAGAGAGTCACAAAGACGACACAATATTGAGTACATTTTGGTGGTGTTTATTTAATGAGTGACTGTCACTAAAAAAAATAAAACTCTACTAGACCAGCACTATGAAACACGAATTAATGATAGAGAAAGCTACAAACTACCACATACTGGTAACCCATGTAGACCGGGTGGGGCACACCTGGCCTTAAAGAACCCTGTTTATGTCTTAACTCCTAAACTAAAGCTCATCAGATATGTCTGTTGTGATCTAGGCATCGAGAGAGTCCTCATCTTGCACAGTTTCCATCTTGAAGGGGGTTAGCTTCTCCTCAACAGCTTTGCTCTCCTGGCCAATTAGCGAGAAGCTAAGTGCTCCAAGAAGGGATAAATATTACTATTTAGCATAATAAAGAAGGCTGTATAAACATTCTGCTGCATGAAGGCAGTGGCGTGTTCAGATAGTGTTTTAAAAACTCAGCTTACCAACATTTTTTCTTATTATGGCTCCCAGTGTAAAGTACACTTTACACTACATGCAATGTAAGGTGAATGTAGTGCATTCTACGCTGAGAACTTTACATTGCTTATGTTTATTAATCTAACATTTTGCATAAGATGTGTTAATACGCGAGAAAGTGCCGTGCAGACATTCAGCTCTAACAATATTTAATTCTATAATGCATTATTTCACAATTATTTGATTCAGGCCAAATCAAGTTGAAAGATTCCAACATAACAACCCTATGATTTGAGTTCTTAATAGAAAAAAATAGGTGAAAATCGGACATTAACTTGGCCCATTTTCAACTAATTTTAAGCATATTTGTGGGTTAGGTAAGTTGAAAAAAGTATCGATACTTTACTAATATCAATATTTTCCTTTCGATACTAGTATTTTTACTTGATACTTTTACTGATATCAGTATTCACACTCCAATATCGGATCAGCATCAAAATAAAAAACTTTTTTAGTATCTTCACTCATGCTTGGCTTAAATGTTTACTATGGTTAAAGAAGGGTACAGAATAGATTGAAAAAATATATTACTAATCATAAATAGCGTTTCATCAGCTAAATTTTCATACACACTTTGAAAACTGGTATGGTAAAACCTCTTAAAATATCCACTATACAATACTATCTATCATACCTTCAAAGTTCTAACACATAACATAGACGCAATAGACCTAAATATTCTCTAATATGGTTAAATCATTATAATTTTCAGTGTTAAAATAAATTTGAAAATATCATCATTATCATTATTATCATTATTATCATTATTATCATTATCATTATTATTATTATTATTATTATTATTATTATTATTATTATTATTATTATTATTATTATTATTATTATTATTATTATTATTATTATTATGACACCTCTAAAACATATATTGACTATGCACATGGTGACTATCTTAATCTCTACAATGACCTGGCTACTGCAGATTGGACTTGTGTTTATTCTACTACGGATGTTAATTTGGCTGTAGATAATTTTACCAAGGTAGTCCAAAGGAAAATCAAAACGAATATTCCTCAAATTAATATTCTTAATTCATCCAAATATCCTAATTGGTTTTCTTCTACACTCAAATACTATATTAGGAAAAAAAAACAATTTTTTCAAAAAGTTTAAAATAACAAATAATAGTGTATTCTATTCACATTTTTCACACTTTCGTAAATTAGTTAAAACTACTTTGATTATAGACAGAGCCAATAGGATGAACTCAATTGAAAATAGTATTAAATGCAAACCTAAAGATTTTTGGAAATTTGTTAAAAATAATCGTACGAATAAAGTTTTCCCATCCAACCTAGAAATTGATGGCAAATCTATAGCGGATCCTTTATTAATCGCTAATGAGTTTGGGACCTACTTTCATTCCGTTTATAATTCAGCTATTCCTGTTTTACCCTGCCCCGTTATTGAAACTAGCGCGCCCTTGTATCCATGCCACATTACACCCTTGGATGTTGCTAATGCTATTAAAAAATTGAGTTCTTATAGATGTGCCGGGACAGATGGAATTCCAAGTTTTATTGTTAAAGGCTGTGCCAGCATTTTCAGCCCTTTGTTAGCCTATATCTTTAACATTAGCCTGTCAAATGAAACTTTTCCTCGTACATGGAAACAATCTGTTGTCATACCTATCTATAAAAAGGGGGTAAAAACAAATGTTTGTAATTATAGACCAATTTCTCTCTTAAACACTTTCTCCAAAGTATTCGAGAAAATCATACATGAGCATACTTTTCACCACCTTAAAAATAAATTTTCAGATAATCAACATGGCTTTATAAAAAATAAATCTACTGTAACTAATTTAGTAGAATTCCTTGGGCATGTTGCCCCTCAAGTCTCTGCCCAAGGTCAGGTTGATGCTATTTATTTTGACCAAAGTAAGGCATTTGACTTATGTCAGCATAATATTATTCTCGCTAAACTTGGTAATTTTGGACTTTCTCACTCATATGTAAATTGGTTCAGCAGTTATTTGCATGAAAGATCATTCATTATTAAAATTGATTCACACAGCTCAAATACATTTTTAGCACCCTGTGGCATACCACAGGGGTCTAATTTAGGTCCTCTTCTCTTTAATGTGTTTATTGATGACATTGGTAAATATTTGAACTCTTCTAGTTATTTACTCTTTGCTGATGATGTAAAATTATTTAAAACTATCAAATCAATTGCAGATTGTATAGATTTACAAAAGGATGTAAATGGTATTCTACAATGGTCTTTGGAAAATGGAATGTCTATCAATAAATCTAAGACCAAATCTATATCTTTCACTAGGAAAACTAATCCTTTCTTTTTTACTTATAAATTGGGCAGTGATAACATAGTTCGCACCCTTTGTATTAATGATCTTGGTGTCCTCCTGGATAACAAACTTTATTTCCACTATCATGTTGACCATGTCATTTCCCAGTCATTGAAACTACTTGGGCTTATTAAATTTATTACTTCATCATTTAAGAAAGTTGACTGTTTTTTATGTCTGTATTATTCCCTGGTTAGATCTAAGTTAGAATATGCTACTGTTGCTTGGAATTCCATTACCTTAACTGACTCTCTTAGGTTAGAAAACGTTCAAAGAAAATTTGTTGCTGCATGCTATGATAAATACTTTAGTAACCGGATTTATTATGATTATGATAGAATTCGAAACCTATTAGGGCTCCAAACTCTCTTCTCGCGTAGACTTTATTGTGATGCCCTTTTTGTTTTTAATATTTTCAATAACATAATTTCTTGCAAATTTGCCCTTGATCATGTAGGCGTTCTTATCCCTTCTCGGGCTTCTCGTAATCAAAAATTATTTTTTCTTAATAGCTCTTACAAGGTAAGCCCTATAGGTCGTTGTGTCCATAGTGTTAATTCTAGATTTGTTGAATTCGACTTTTATCATAAAAGGAAAGCTAAACTCAGAGAGTTATTTAAGGATATCCCGTATCAATAATTTATCTTGTAGAGGTTCTGCCTATATTATTTAATACTATTTAAGTTTACATTGTTTAAGTTTACAATATTCTGATTTATTTTTTGCATAATGTTACTGCTTTTAACCACTATTTGGTTATTTATTTTTAATGTTACTTTTATTCTTATCATTATTAACTACTTTTTTGTCTCGTGGTTGTTTATCGGTATATGGCATTATTTGGCCATTTTTTGTCTATCATGTTTTCTTATGTAAATGTATGTATTGTAGGGTATGTACTTGTGTGCTTTTCAGTGCTGGCCTGTTATAGGTCTTACGACTGTTGGCCGGCACTATAATAAAGGAAATTGAAATTGAAATTATTATTATTATTATTATTATTATTATTATTATTATTATTATTATTATTATTATTATTATTACTTACATACTATGCAACAGTTGATAAAAAATACTTTCCTAGATTAAAATTTTGATACTGATACTTAATGTTATTGATACTTTTCTTTCGGTACTAATATGGTATCAATATTTTTCTTCTGAAACTTTAAATGAGTACAGTATAGACACTTTCTTTAGATACCACATCCCTATTTGCGGGGCTATGAGAGTAGGCTTGATGAAATAGGGCCCTAGATTTAGCCTTCCTCTAAAAAATACAGTAATTTTTTATAGAATCACAAAAAAAATTGAGATAAGAGGCTTAATAGTTTTCTATACCCTCTTTCTTATTTACATGACCAAGGGTGATTGTAGCTGAAGGGCAAAAGAGAGTACAAGCATAACTAAAATACCATTTTTCTAAGATTTGAACAGTTAAAAAATTAATGTGTATTAAACATTTTAAATGATTAGTATCTAAATTATTTCCAATTATTGATGTGTGCCTTCTTAGCAAATTATAAGAGACCAACATGGAGGGCAATTTGTAGTCGGATTAGTTAGGTACATTAATAAAAATTAATGCGTGAGGCTAAAGTATTTTTTTAGATACAGTATTAAGTGATTTTAGAGATAATGTTTTAGTTTTTAAGTTTTGTGTAATTCATTTGTTTACCATGTGTAGCGGGTTATTTTGAGTGCTACACTTTTTACTGCTCATTTTAGTTATCCTCTGGTTAAACCATACTAATTTTAAGGACACCGGATGAGAAAGGTGAATGTTATTTAAATACACCAATCTTTGTGGAGAAAAGATGGGAGCAACAGAGTGAGAATTATGATGCATAAAAAAACCAATATAGACCTAGTTGGTCGAGATTTGAACACATCAGTAGAGCTTTTGTGTGCAGAGTCAACCCTGCCAGTATCACTATTATGCATTAGAATAATCTATGTGAAATTAATTTAGTACCCGATATACTTACGATATCAAGATGAACTTGACAAGCATCCATTGTTGTCAACAATTCACAAACATTATCTTTAAAGTCAAGAAGGTCAACAAATGTATAATAATACAATGACAAAGACTTGATAATTTCATTGCGAATTTGTGTGATTGCTTGCAACTGGAAAAAAACAACATAAATTACATATTAAGTATATTACACAGATTTTACAGTAAAATTAGGGATTGTACCCTATAATCCTCAAATACCTCGACTACTTAAGGAGATTCGAGGATTCAAAAATTAATAAGACTTGAAATTTGAAAAATAGAAGAAAATATCAAATTTTCAATTAAAATTTGTTTTAGAGCTCTAATAGTGCTTATTGGTGGTTCAGACCCAAAATAATTATAATATAATAAACTTAACAACTACTAAATTAATGAGTGGCAGTAATTTTTTTAAATATTTAGATACCATTTCTATTTTATATTATTCAATTATGTTTCTATTTCCTCTATGTTCATTATATTTTTCAAGATTCAGATTCAATTCGAGATTCATAGGTAAAATGAAGATTCAGATCAGTAGAATAATGGATTTGATCCAACTTTATGAAAATCCTTCATTAATGTCATATTTTGGAGCAACAATTTTGTGCTAAATAAATTATGCTTATTAGTGTGTTCATATATAGAGAGTTTATATATATAAATATATATATATATATATATATATATAAAACTCTCTATATATCTTGTATGAACTCTCTCTTTCTCTCTCTCATATATATATATATATATATATATATATATATATATATATATATAAATCTCTAATAAGCATAATTTATTTAGCACTATATACATATGAGAGAGAGAGAAAAAGAGAGGAGTTCATACAAGATAGGTTTAATTGTTTTTCTATGAATTTAAGAGCATAAATATTTGAACAAGTTTAATATAAGTGATTGCTAAGATTTCTGTAAGGCTTTAGGCTACTTCTACTTCCTAATACCATCATAAGAATGTAATGTTCTAGGACAGTTATTTACAAAGGGGGTGCTGTGATGGTCCTCTAGGGATGCTGTGAAAAAATGAAAGTATCCTCCGCAAGTATTGCGGTAGCAAAAATGTAATGATTTAATTGATATTAAGTTAGTGTTTATACAGAAAATGTAAGTAAAAAATAAACTTTTTAATCTAAGTACTACTAGAAGCTTCCTTAAATGATAATGACATTAAGACATTTCATACCATGCTGTGAAATAAGTATAGGAGATTTATCAAAGTACTGCAAATGTGATTTATTTAGTCAAAATAAACCAAAGTAGATTTAATATGATAAAGAGGGAAAACAAAATCTTATTTCTTAAAAGGATCAAATTGTTTGTTGCTGAGAAATTAACTTTATCGAAGTAGTCAAAAATTACTTTAACCTTCTATTTCATTTTAAATTAAGTGATGATTTTTAAATTAGGTAATAACATTAAATGAACTAATATTAGAAGAAAGTGAAATAATCATATAGGTACATACCCCTTTAATGTCAATGTTAGGAAACCTTCTAACGATGTACTTTATTGATGATTCAAGAGTTTTATCAGACAAAAACCCAGGTTTTGATTTGGCATCTCCACAGGCCTGGAATAAAAGTTTTAGAATTAAACTTGTAAAAAAAAACAAAAAAAAAAAAAAACATTAAAAATAAATCTAGGCCAACATAAATTGTTAAAGAGTTTAGACAAAACAATAATTCCCACTAGCCACTGAAATTTCCTTAGGAGTCGAAGTTAAATTACAAGGAGGTGGCCGTGTATTCCACAAAGTTTAACCAAACTAAAGCTTCAAAACATTAACACTTGATCCTTTGCATAATACAACACCTATTCAAAAATGGCAAACATATAGATGATGTATTAGTCATGGCTATGAGTTGGCTTGACAAAGACAAAAAGGTTTTAGTAGATGATGTATTTGTAAATACTAAAAAATAGATGCAGTCTTGCCTAAACTTATAAATGTTTTACATGGAGAGAGAATCAATTATGTATGCTTTTAGCAATAGAGTGAAGTTGGAAATGTTTTACATCAGTGTTTCCCAAACTTTTCCCAATAGTGGGCCACTTGATAGGCATCTGATGCAAACGCAGACCACCCATCTTAATATACTATCCACCTATCACTCGTAGAAGCAGGAAATGTTCTAATGAAAGTATTCATCAAGAAGTAAAGACAGCATATTTATATAATTTTGTTTCATATACACATTTTACAATCCAATTTTGATTGGAAGAGCCTTATCTGACATTTAGAAATGATAATAACTCTAATGTCAAGTCATATGATCGATCACTTTTGATAAATATTATTAATAAAATAAAAAAATGATGTAGTAAAAGTATTACGAATGTCGGCTCTACCTATGAAAATTTGACTGGGCTTAACGAAACATAGTCAAGTTGACTGAGCGTAGTTAGTCGGTTAATATTGTACTCTTTTGATTTATTTCATTGTTTACTTTCTAATGAAGAAAAAAATATATTGTAATTGTAAAATATTTTGACCTCGATATTATGATAAATCTTTACATTTGGTTTGCCTCATAACCTAAAAACAATTCTGTCTTTTCTCTGGGTGTTATTTTGATTTTGATTGAAGCCTCAAATTCAGAATAGCTTAAAGTTGGGTAATTTCCTAAAAGTTACATCATGATTGTGTTTAAAATGTATATCTAGGAAGTCTTTACATGATAATATAATACAGAGGATTTGAGGTTTGATTATTGATTACTTAATTTTGAAAACTTAGTCTCAAATTATAAAAGATTATTTGAGAAAGCAGTGTGCTGACTATCTGGTACACCACCATGGACCACAGTTTGAGAACCATTATTTTAGATGAATGTAGAATCAAATACAGTTAAATCTCTTTAGTGAACAGGATTTTTAAAATGTCTGCTAATAAGAAGTGTTCATTAATATGAAAGATAATTTTTTAAATATTAAGAAACCACAGTGGTTGAACACAGTTTAATCTACACAAGCCAATATAATGTGGATATTAACTATAACAATCTAATTACTGCACTGTGCAGTATTGAATGCAGGATAGTTACAACTAATGAATAAATGTTGTAGGTAGCTTACTATACAGAAGCACAAACTTAACTGCTGGAAGAGCCCTGCTGATGGCTCGAAAGGGGTGGGAGGTGCGACCTTGAAGTACCATAGTCATTACTACGAGCCCTATTTTATAAACTTTCACAAGAGGGGGAAAACAGGAATGCTAGCACTTCATGTAAGACAATGGCATTCCAAGTCTGTTATTGGGAAGTTGTTTCACCGTAAGAGTCCATATTTTGACGGAGAAATTTAAATTGCCTACTACAGAGAAGAATCCACTGTATAGGTGTGTCCATTTACTGAGATTTCACTGTATATATGATTTTAACAATCCTATGCAAATGTAATTTGAGAGAATATTAACTATGAAACATGAATATATCATCGATATTATCATAAAAGAAAAACATGAAAATAATAATTAATATTTTTTTATAGCTTAATGTTTAATTTATTACTAAAAAAAGGCTGTGTTTTTTTATAATTGTAAGTATGTGGAAACACTCGTTTGGACAGAGTGAGTAATGAATGGGTGCTGAAGGAGTGTGGTTTGCAAGGGAATCCAATAGATCAATGTGAAAAAGTGTCTTACGGTGGGTGGTTTGGGTATATTGAGAGGATGTATGGATCGTGTGACGAAACAAATATATGAAGGTAAAGTGTATGGATCAAAAGGAAGGGGTAGGCCATGTAAGACATGGATAGATGTTGCAGACGAATGTGTGAAAAAGAGAGACATTAAGAGCTTTAAGAATAAAAGAGCATGTATGACTCGGTGTACGGATGT
The DNA here is from genome assembly GCA_033556935.1 of Timema podura. NCBI lineage: Eukaryota > Metazoa > Arthropoda > Insecta > Phasmatodea > Timematidae > Timema > Timema podura. The sequence goes on from JAVRXN010000010.1 coordinate 85,564,872, forward strand.
TGTAGAAGCAAAGGAAGTATGCAAGGATAGACAAGTGTGGAGAAAGTTAGTGAGGATGGATTAAGTACGAAGTTGTTTTTTGAGCTATATTCACGGATTCTTGCCCACCCCATAAGGGAATGGTGTGATTATGTATGTATGTATGTTGTTTAAAATAGTTTGGCAAAGCAAGCATATTATTAATGGTTTTAAAAGTATCAAAAACAAGTTTTGTATTGGTTCAAAGCTGCTAAACTAAGTGTCCATAGACTAGTTTTTTTTTGTGAAAGTATCATATATATATTTAGGTATGTCAGTGCACTCTAAACTATGAATCAAATAAATTTATTAAATGATGAGGTCTCACTTGCGTATTGTTTACAAGTTTAAATCAAAGTACATACAACATAGCACTAGTCAAGAAAAAAATTGTTTCTAGCCTTTAGGACTAAATCCTAAAAGTGCTTTTAAATGGTATATTCACCCTAAAAAAAAGTTTCACCAAGTCTCACTACCTGCTTTGGTTGTATGCATTTATGTTAGTTAAGCTGATGGAGAAGGGACGAGAAAGGTATAATTTAGAGGAAATGTATACGCAAATGTGTGGCAGAAGAGTGGGAAACCATTTGGAAAAAAATCAACCCTTTGTACACCCAAATGAGATTCAACCCCCATCATCGACAGTCCAATCTATTTAGAGATGCCTTAGATCACATATGAGCAACCCCCAGCCCTCAACCTCTTTTAGTCCGGCCCTCCCACTATTTGCTATCATGTCTCAAATTAATTCGAAAGCGCGGGAGTCAAGTACTAACCACACGCTCCCTGCAGAGTGAATGACTAGCTGGAGTCTCTTGTCTGACTCCCCTTCACCGCCCTTGCGAAGGAGGGTGGAGTTGGTTAACTCTCTCTCCCCCTCACCCTGGATTTCAGTGCATGTATGTGACGAGGCGAGTCGATGCTGGGGTGTTCGCTAGTATTCCCGTTTCAGTTGACTGTTACGGGTTGAAATAATTATTTTGTATAACGTGCACGAACATTTTTATTGTGAATATGACTTTTGATATTGTAAGAATGTTGGGTGTTATGTCAAAAAAGAAAAAAGAGGATGCAGAGTGTTGCCAATTTCAAGACAAGTGGACGGAGGTTTATTTCTTTATCATGCATAAAGCTTGTCCCATGTGTTTACTTTGCAATGAAACTCTGTCCGTACTTAGAGAATACAACCTTAAGAGACATTTCCTTTCAAAACATGGTGATCATGAAAAAACTGGAGGACAACTGCAGAAAGATTGTTGTCCCTCACTGTTGAGTCAGCCCCTTGTCTCTTTCCTCCGCACTTGCACAGACCACGCCACCCAACCTCTCTACTGCCTGGACCGCTCCACAGTCCATTTCTTCGAAGCCGTCCGTGGCGAGTGCACCTCTATACACAGCGCCAAAGAGAACTCTGTCTCTAATGGCTCGCGTGATGGGCACTATCCCTTCAATTTGCATACACCAATGGGAAGCCCCTGTTTCTCCCATTGGACAAGGCCAGGCAGCAGTGGAGGGTATTTAACACGGTGATTCCTTGGTCTCAAGACAGTCAGCCAGTCGGACTCGGTCAGTTAGCCTTGGGGAACCACACTTATACGAAAGAGAGAATAAATCGTCGTTTGCAGCAAATGTCATCACTCTTCTCATTCCACCGCAATCCCCTTACTCCACACGATTTACGTTGCCGGACTCATCCTACCTCCACCGCGACTTTACGTTGCTGGGACTCTATCCTACCTCCCACCGCGACTTACCGTTGCCAGGGACTCTACCCTACCTCCCACCGCGACTTTACGTTGCCGGGACTCTATCCTACCTCCCACCACGACTTTACGTTGCCGGGACTTCCTACCTCCACGCGACTTTACGTTGCGGGACTTATCCTACCTCCCACCGCGACTTTACGTTGCCGGGACTCTATCCTACCTCCCACCGCGACTTTACGTTGCCGGGACTCTATCTACCTCCACCGCGACTTTACGTGCGGACTCTACCTACTCCACCGCGACTTTAGTTGCCGGGACTCTATCCTACCTCCCACCGCGACTTTACGTTGCCGGGACTCTATCCTACCTCCCACCGCGACTTTACGTTGCCGGGACTCTATCCTACCTCCCACCGCGACTTTACGTTGCCGGGACTCTATCCTACCTCTCCACCCTCCCCCCTATTCACTTGTCCTTGTCATCACGGGATGGTCTACGCTCGCCGCGCCGGCAAAGCCCACCGACGGAAGACCCTGAAGAAAACATCACCGGTCAAACAATACTCGACCCGAGGGCTCATTTCTTACAATACAGACTGTATCAACCGGACCTCCGAACGCCCCCACTCCGCTCCAACATCTCCAAGAGTCTCTGCCCTTGAGATATGTAATTCCTCACCTCGTCTTCCCCTCTCACCAGCCACCCAACCCCCTCCTACTCCGATCTCTCCGTTAAGCCCTGAGGGGTATTATGTGCATCACCTAGCCACCCCACAACCCGCCTACATTTTCACCCCCATCTCTCTTCCTTACCCCACCCACAAGACCCACGAGACCGGTACCTAATCACAAAGGCCGTCGGAAGCTGCAGTTTCAGTAAACAAAACCAGCTACCTCCCTCGAAACCACAATTCAGGGATAACAAGATAAGATACGGAAGTTAAGGAAGAACTTGGGTAACCAGCAGCAAATGTTCAACAAACAAAGAATGTGACACGATAGCTATGTTAAAGCTAGTTTTGCAGTGAGCAAAAAAATTGCAAAGTATTCTAAGCCACTTGGTGAAGAAGAATTTAGCAGAGTGTCTACTTGAGGTTGCAAATATAATATGGCCTGACAATAGAAAAGACTATGAACAAATTAGTTTGTCGAGACGTACTGTTGTTTGACACATAGAAATTATGGCTAATGACATCAAAACTAGTTTGAATGAGAAGATTTTCAATTGCTTTGGACGAGAGCACAGACTACTCTGATACAGCACAACTAAGTATTTTTATTCATGGAGTCGACATGGACTTCAACATCACAGAAGAATTATTGGTTCTTGCGTCATTAAAAGGAACATCTTCTGGTGAAGACATATTTGAAGCAGTCGGCACAGTTTTCAGAAGCTTTGGACTGAAATGGAGTCAACTAACTGGGATTTGCACAGCTTGCAATGGTTGGTGCACGGAAGGGATTTATTGGAATAGTCAAAGGAAGCGTGTTAGAATTAAATATCCAGGAGAAACATTAAAAAAAAATCTCATTGCATTATCCAACAACAAAAATTGTGTTCAAAATCAATTAAATTCAAGAATGTTATGGAAATGGTAGTCTCTGGCATTAACTTTATTAAGTCACATGCACTTAATCACCGCCAGCTTAAGGAGTATTTGGAAGAAATATTTTCAGATTATGAAGATGTGTCATATTACTATGAGGTGAGGTGGTTAAGTAAGGGTACCGATTCTATGATTTGAGACAAGAAATCCCAGATTTCTTGGACATAAAAGGAAACTCAATCAAATGAAAGATGATCAGTGGGTGTGTGATTTGGCATTCCTTGTAGATGTCACAGGACACTTCAATGAACTCAATCTTTAACTTCAAAAACAAGGACAGTTGGTGCATGAACTGCATGGACATGTGAAAGCTTTTCGTAATAAGCCAAGATTGTGGGAAAGTCAAATCATATCAAAACATTGTTACCATTTTCCCACGCTAGCAACTCATGAAAATATTAAATATAATTCATATGGAAATGAATTGAAGTCACTTAGAGAGCAGTTTTACACAAAGTTTGCTGACTTTCAAAACAAAGACTCCACATTTGCGATATCTACTTGTCCAATGAATGCTGATGTGGATAAAGCTCCAGAAATCCTAAAGATGGAGCTTATTGAGCTTCAAAAGGATTTAACTCTGAAATTCCAATTTAACGACATAACTTTGACAGAATTTTACAAATTATATTTGTTGGAAAACAAATATTCTAATTTACGCGACTTTGCAAGAAAAATAATTACTCTTTTTGGCAGTATATACACGTGTGGACAGTTCTTTTCGAGGATGAAGCACAACAACTCTAAAACGCGTACAAGGATGACAGATGAAAATATTGAAAATTCGCCCTGATTATGTATATGCAACATCAATCCCAATATTGAGTCTCTCATGACACAGGTACAAGGACAATCTACCCACTAAAATATTTAATAAAAACATGTTAATTATATGTTGATAAAATATACTTAGAATGGAAGTAAAAGTGCGTATAACCCGAACGGGTAGTAAGACGCGGTGCTAATAATAATAATAAAAGTAAAAAAGAGTTTTAAGAATAATAAATAAAATAAAAAGCAGCAGCTTGGTTTTCATTTATTTAATATTTGTGGTAAAATCTATCTAGTCCGGCCCTTTAATCAGCAAGCGAGTGATAATTTTACCCTGAACCAGTAGGCCTACAGGTTGCCCATGCCTGCCTTAGATCATTAAACCATTGAAGCAGGTTTCACCCTAATTCAAGACCCAGCTTTGTCCTGTCACTATCATTTTCATACAGTATGAATTCTCTGCTTAAAAATAAAGTCCAGTTTCTTAGAAATTGTAAATGCGGAAGGCCTATATTTGTTTGGAGTAAGTTTGAAAATCGACACTTTTTAAATAGTGGGCAACAAGCGTAAATTGGGTGTAAAGCAATGGGACATCTTGGGAAGAAACAGCATGCCATTTCTGGGGAAAAGTTCAACTTCTTCGAAAATGACAAATTTTAAATGCTGTACCTTGACATTGTGGGAATTTTAAAAAAGTCTTATCAAAAACATAACTAATTTCATCATGGAAAATCTATACAAATATCTAGTGATTGACAGCTTCAGTGATCAAATGGGCTAAGTCTCGTGACTCTTGCAGGAGACTGGACTAAGGGGAGATCGAGAGTCAAAAGTCGACCCAGTCCAGTTAAGAGTTTTTTACTAATTGGTTTTCCACTCAGCCTCCCCTCTAATGTAAGTACATTTCCTCTAAATGCATCCTTCCTAACCCTTAACACATTAGCAAAATTAGTACAGTGTGTGCGTACAACCCAAACGAGTACTGAGACATTAGTATGAATTGGCTGTAGGTGATAAAATAGTAAGGTAAGTAGTAAAATCAGTTTTACATTGCTTATTGTGTGCTTGTTTTCCCCTTAAATACCCAATTTGGCGCCTAAATCCCGTATTTTGAATAAAAATAATTTGTAGTTGGTTAACAAGCTGAATCTACATCATCCTATAAATGGAAATTAATACTATTCACTTACACACTACAACATAAATACCAACTATTGGTTTTAAAAAATGCTCTGAGACTAAAGGATTAGCTATTATATAAATATTTATTTTTTTATTTGAAGTATTTAACATGCACTTTCTGAACCGAATGACTATATCAGCACACGAGAATTTTTATTACCTACCAATTTTGCCAGAAAAGGTCTTTTTACATAACTTACAGGGTGCTTTTAAATGCCGCAATCAACATGGGACAGACGGATTTACTTCTCCTACGAAGAAATTGTGTAAGGGATATTTAATCACTCAAGAAAACCTGTTGACCCCGAATAGGTTTGAGCCCACAAATATCAGATACTGAGGCAAGCACTTTAGCCCAAGACCACAAAGGCCTATGTATAATAAAATTGTTAAATAAGATAATGGATCTTATATAACACTTGTAGTGGTGGCCAAGGGATCTAAAATACCAGTATAGAGACTCAGTGAGCTTGAACTATGGTAACGGTGATGTAAGGATTTGAAATCCAGCCGAGTGAAGACTACTGGGAGTGATTGATTCTGAGCGTGTTATTTGTAATGTTGTTTTCCCATTCTCTCTTCAGAATATATTTTTTTACACCACATAATACTACATATCCGAGCTATCCAAATGTAATTTTAGCATTGGAGTAGCAATGATAAAGGTATAATTTAGAGAAAATGAACTAACATTTGTGTGGAAGGAGAATGAGAAACCCTTCCAGAAAAACCACACTCAGTTTACTCAAAAAATGTATCTAGATCAGTGGAATTCAACCTTTTTTGTTTGCGTACCCCCATACATAATTTCTCTTCAGCATGTTTGAGTCAGAGCTAAAGGGCCTACTAATTAGGCCGGGAAAGTTATTTTCACACACCTTCCAGGGTTCTTTTACATGCCCCAATTGACATGGGACGGCTTTATTTCCGCTCTCCCATATCACCAGATGACATAAATATACAAACGAACACAATGCCCAGCCATGAATGCATCCTTGTGTAAGGGAAACCCACTGCACCTAAAATAAGTTTTTCAGCATTGCCGGGAATCGAACCCGGGACTCTTGAGTCAGTAGTTGTGAACACTACCAACTGGGCTGCACAGTTCCAAAATTTAGTGCTTGATTTACAAGAGACTTATAGTCATACATAACCTGTGGGTATGTTTCAAAATTGGTGCTTTCAACCAAAGTAGGCCTAAAGTCTTTAATTTAGCATAACCTCATTCTGTGGAAATAAATCATAGTTCACGGCACCTTTGGCCTTTATCCAAGCGTTAATGAACCCCTAAACTACACACAACAGCATCGGAGTATGTAGTGTGTAAAAAGATGTAAAACACATTTTTTAACTGATAAAAGTTTTTTATTCAGTATTAAAATTACAAATAGGCCTAAAAGGCAATATTTGCAACATATTTTTGTAGTAATGATTTTATAATCATATGAGTTTATCATAATTTAAAACTTGTGAATAAAAATCATTAAAAAAAATACTAGCACAAATTAAAGCAAGAAAGATTGTCTAGCATGAACAGTGCAAAGTTTGATATACAGGATAACTTTGTTACATGAAAATATAAAATTATCACAATATACATTAGGTTTTATGATATGTTAAACAAATAGATTATTAGGTGAATTGTTTTAAATACATAACTCAGAACGTGAATGGGGCTTGTGAAGCTGTACCTCCCAACTTCCCTCACACATGATATTTTGGTACTGGAAGAACTTGAATAATATCTTCCATATTTACTACTGATGTCTTTATCACTTGGCTGAAACACTATATTACTTGTATCAAGACACTTCATCCCCATTACTTGAAACTCATTGTTTGGAAGAATTGCTTGTATGATGCAGACATAAATAAATTCCTGTTGTTTGATGGATACAAACTTAACAAGAATGTATATGCCTGCTGTAACATTATGAATTGACTTGATACATCAGTGTCACCAATATGTTAGTATGTAATTTATTCTAGATTTCCCTAATAAGCTATTTTATAGGGCCCATAGACTTCTGTAGGCCCAGCAAATTTGTCCTTCCGTAACAGTAATTTGTTAGCTCTATAACTTTTTAATAAATTAAGAAAATAATAATACAGGAATATGGAAATGTGTACTGTATAGGAATACAAAGAAAGAGCGTGACAAAACAAAACATTTAAATGTGTACTATTTTAGGGACAATGCTAACCAAACTATAAAAAAAGTTATGGAGGGACATTTTAATTTTCGGGGAGACTCGTAGCATATAAGCTAAAGGAAATAATTTTCATTGTATTTTTTGTTATAAAGACAAACTATGGTAAGTGGAAATACACAATTTTTGGCAAAGCAAAAATTAATATTTAGTACACAGCTTATAAGCTACTGTCCTTTCGTAACACAGTTTTCGACCTTTTTTCAACTTTTGTCATACACAAAATGAAACTAAGCTTGATAAATCAATATGATATTTATAGTATGAAAGAGCAATTAATAAGCTACATATGATATTAAACATATCAAATTTGAATAAAAATTTAAATCTTTGTCCCTGATTATTATGGATTCACCCTTATACACTAAGTACTAACTACACTAATGGGCTATAAATTTGTCAAGTTGAATTTAGAGGAAGTGAACCTGCACTTGTGTTGAGGAAGAGTGGAAAACCATTTAGGGAAAACCACCTCCAGTTCACCTGACCGAGATGTGAACCTCGATCTCCCTGTCATTGGTAGTCTAGCTCAACAAGAAACTAGCGCATTATCTAACTCCGCCACCAAGGCGGGTCATGATCAATTTAACGTTCACTTGACTTTCACATAACAATGTAACGTAAAGGTTCTCCTCTTGTTTTTAAATTGAAGCCAGTACAATGGAGTTAACTTAACTTTCACTTAACTTAAGATTTGTCCAGGAAGATCTTTCACATTAAGTGAAGATACCTATCACGTTTTCTAGCTAGCCAATCATGTTGCAGGAGACAACAGTGTTATTTAGTTCTTAATTTGCTCATGGTATGCAGACAAATTCTTCGGTAAATTTTTATTTTCTGAGTTTCACGAACTCTTAAGTCGTAGCCTCTTGTTACACTTTGTTTTGTATATCCAATAAGCTCCTTTTGCAACTATTTGTAAACTAATCAGCCCTGAACGATTCGCTTTAATTTTAGTGAACACTTTATTTCAAACAGTTCATATTATTTGTATTTTTCTTTGTTTTGCTAGTTGTTACGTGAATCCTGATAAAACATTAGTTTATTTACGTTAAGTGAACGTTAAGTTGATCGTGATCCCGGCGTAAATTACTGTTTAGCCAGGAACCAGTGGGGAATGTTTTAAGCTAAAAAAAAAAGTAAAACTTAATAACTTTACTTATTTAATTTATAAGTTGCAGATACCTCTTGGTCATGCATTCAATCGTTAACGAATAATTCGCCAATATATTAGTGATTCTCATTCCAACTATCTAAATTTTAAAAATATATCGCTATACGGCACACGTTGTTTCAAAAAGAATTGTATTCTTACCTTTTTTATATTATAAATTCTTGTAAGCATTCCTATGCCTCTATCATTCATAAGTGACAGTTTTTCAGCCAACTTTTGTTGACTGGGAACTAAGTGCCTCGACATATTGAGGATTCGCTCTCAGTTCATGTACAAAGGATGAAAATATGAATATCTAGCTCATTATTTTATTTAGTTTATCTTTATTCGGAATAGGTTATGACAATGGGTTGATATACTCTCGTTGAAAGAGGAGGGGCAGACAGGTGAAACACACAGACCAATGATAATATTGTTTGCAGGGGGTGTTGACAAACATAACCACTTCCGTCCCGTTAAAGATTTATAAAAAATAAAGTAATAGTACTACTTCCACTCGCTAGATCATGCCACATGAAATATAACTAAAAACATGTAGCCAACAACTACATACTGCCCCAACAACTAAACAAGTGCTTAAATTATTTTAAAAGTATTTTAAATAACTAAACAATTTTTATATTTGATCAATTAAAAATATTGTATTTTATTTGGTATTTTTTTAAAAATTTAACATTAGTATTTAATGTTTAAACATTTTTAATATACTGTGTTTTAAATTTCTGCTGTTGGTCAAACTAGTCTTCGGACTAAAGCTGTCTATTTTGTTAAAGTGTTTAAACGATCTCAATTAAATTTAATTATCATTTATTGAAATAAACTAGAGAATCTTCAAAACTGTCATAAATGTATTGATTTATTATCATTTAAAGAAATAAGTCTTTAAGACTTTTAACTAAAAAACCGCGTCGGTATGTAATATTCGAGAGGCATCACGAACACGTGCTAGAAGGCGTGCTCATTAATTTAAAAAAAAATTGAAATTTAAGTTTAAGAATGAGTAATTTTTACTTATATTAAATATATGTACATTAGGTACTTTAGTTGCGTTTTCTTCTTTGGCTTATTAAATGAAGTCGGTGACCTGGTGGTCTAGGGGTAAGGTGTCAGACTTCTGTGCTGAGGGTCGGGGGTTCAAACCTCGGTCCCGGCACAGATTTATCTGAATGCCAAACCCTTCCTTCACCTCTGACAAGATGTGTATTAATCACAACTTGTGAATGTGAGGAATGCCAGGCCTCCACCGTGGTTCGGATTCCACGTTAAACTGTAGGTCCTCCATTTCATCTCACAATCACCCTACCATTGCACATTAGCGTAAGTGCGTATAACCCGAACGGGTAGTAAGACGCGGTGCTAATAATAATAATATTAAATGAATTTTCATTTTCTCATTCCAAAACTAATTAAATTTTACTTTTCTTTTATTCTGAAGACCTAATTTACAGAATATAACTAATTAAATATACAATATTCAATACATTTTGATAAAGCAATAGGCAGTTAGCCCCCAAGTTTCCAATTGAGGCAGCGAAAAATATATTGTGGTCGTCTAAACTTGTTTTACTAACTCGGATGAGCTAAGAGTTCTATAATGCCTAGGCCTACGGTGCCTAATCTAAAAACAACCAAAAATCCTTTTATTATTTAGGCTTTCATAACTAATGCCTATTAAGATCTGGGTTGGCTTCAATAAAAAAAAAGTCTACTTTTTGTGGTAAAATATAATTATGTAGATATTAACTTACGGGAATATTAGAAGCAAATTATAGGCCCATAGGTTGTGTACACTGATATTTGGTTTTAATAATTAGTGAAGTATCATTTTAAATATGTTCAAAAAGTAGCAATTTATTATAACAATAGTAGGCCCAAATTCTTGCAGTAGTTTGTAACCATTCAGGAACTTAGGTATGGTACCAGTAACAAATTAATGACGGTAGGCTAGGTATGTTATTTATTTTAATTAATGCATCTGAGATTATATTAACATTAAAAAGAATGGGGATACTATTGTATTAGACTGTACAACTATCGAGGGCGAGTATTATTATTAGCACCGCGTCTTACTACCCGTTCGGGTTACACGCACTTATGCTAATGTTTAATGGTTGGGTGATTGTGCGATGAAATGAAGGACCTACAGTTTAACGTGGGATCCGAACCACGGTGGAGGCCTGGCATTTCTCACATTCACAAGTTGTGATTAATACACGTCTTGTCAGAGGGGAAGGAAGGGTTTGGAAAGCAGATAAATCTGTGCTGGGACCAAGGATTGAACCCCGGACACTCAGCACAGAAGTCTGAAACCTTACCCCTAGACCACCAAGTCATCTGAGGGCGAGTAATTATTGGCTACTTTTACTCAATGTGCATGTACAAAAAATTTATTTAAAAAAATAGAGTAAGAGAAATGACAGAGCCATGACTTTTATTGAAGTTTTAATTGTACACATTCATTCAAAAATCATTACTTGTACATTTAAGATGTTTCACTTGTATTTTCAGGAGATGGTGAACAAATGTTTTATATCAGGTTCCAGGGTGTCCTAGCAGAGCTTGGAAAAATCCTAAGCTTTCTTTTTTTAAATTTCCAAAACTAGAAAACAGGTAATAGCAATAACTTTACAGGTTATCTTTGAGCCTCTCTTCATACAAATCCTAGTACATTTCCTGCGATGTAGCCTATGAACACTTTTAATCATAGAATTTTTTTAATACTAATTAAGAGGTGACCTGGTGGTCTAGGGGTAGGGTGTCAGACTTCTGTGCTGAGGGTTCGGGATTCAATCCTCGGTCCCGGCACAGATTTATCTGATTGCCAAACCCTTCCTTCACCTCTGACAAGACGTGTATTAATCACAACTTGTGAATGTGTGGAATGTCAGGCCTCCACCGTGGTTCGGATCCCACGTTAAACTGTAGGTCCTCCATTTCATCTCACAATCACCCTACCATTGCACATTAGCGTAAGTGCGTATAACCCGAACGGGTAGTAAGACGCGGTGCTAAATAATAATAATAATAATAATAATAATAATAATAATAATAATAATAATAATAATAATAATAATAATAATAATAATAGTGATAATAATGATAATAATAATACTAATTAGGCCCTGATAATGTGGATAGAAAGCCTACTTAAGGTGGGCGTGAAATAAATCAAGGCCTCATAGTGAAAGATGGTTTGGGCTATCACCCCAGATATATTTATGACATTAAATAGTAAAATAATAAATACTGTTAAAATGAAGCTAAGATGAGGTTGTTATTTTTAACTATAGGCCTATTAAAATTATAATATGTTGAAAAAAACAGTCAAGAATCAAACTAAGGACCTTTGACTTGAAACTCAAACATTCTAAGATCTCGAATGTGATTTGAGTTGTTGTTTTGTGTATAATATATTTTATGCTTGTGGATCATTCTACCTCATTTGAACAAAGAAAAAAAAGTGTTGGCACACATGTTCTCAGATTTTGATTAAACTTGGTATAACCTACTCAATCAAAATCTGAAAACATGGGTGTCATGGTCTGGTTGAACTGACATGGAATGATACTTATGCATAGCCAAATCTTGAACTTTGTATTTGGTATCCTAAATAATTACCAGTACTTAAGTTATATAAAAAACATGTTGGCCTTAATAGCAAGAATTTGGTAGTGAATAAAACTTTCGATATAAGATAAGATAAAGGCATTATTAATTTATGCTCTTAAGATAGCAAATGTCAGTTTGCAAAATGTAAGCATGAAAGTAAAGTAATTTTTATTACATTATATTCACATTTTTTTACTCTGGTCTCAAGTATGTTTGGAATTTCAGATGCAGAGAATGGATCCAGAGAATTGACCCAACATTGTCTACCAAGCCACTTTCACAAGTAAACCAGTTTCGTGTCTGTACAGTCCATTTCCCTGATGATCAATTTATGAATATTCCCCGTAACAGTCTCATTCATTGTGCCATCCCTTCATTACTCCTTCCTGTAGTCATGTATCACGTTGAGGATCCAGCTACTTCGACAAGGGAGCCAGTGCCGGGCACGTCAAGAGGAGAGCCAGTGCTGGGCACGTCAAGAGGAGTGCCAGTGCCGGGCACGCGAAGTGGGGAGCCAGTGCCGGGCACGCGAAGTGGGGAGCCAGTGCCGGGCACGCAAAGTGGAGAGCCAGTGCCGGGCACGCAAAGTGGAGAGCCAGTGCCGGGCACGCGAAGTGGAGAGCCAGTGCCGGGCACGCAAAGTGGGGAGCCAGTGCCGGGCACGCAAAGTGGGGAGCCAGTGCCGGGCACGCGAAGTGGGGAGCCAGTGCCTGGCACGCCAAGAGAAGAGCCAGTGCTGGGCACCCGAAGTGGGAAGCCAGTGCCGAGCACGCCAAAAAAAGAGCCAATGCTGGGCACGTCATGAGGGGAGCCAGTGCCGGGCACGGCAAGAGGGGAGCCAGTGCAAGACACGTGAAGTGGAGAGCCAGTGCCGGGCACGCCAAGAGGAGAGCCAGTGCCGGGCACGCGAAGTGAAGAGCCAGTGCCGGGCACGCCAAGAGGAGAGCCAGTGCCGGGCACGCGAAGTGAAGAGCCAGTGCCGGGCACGCGAAGTGGAGAGCCAGTGCCGGGCACGCAAAGTGGCGAGCCAGTGCCGGGCACGCCAAGAGGGGAGCCAGTGCAAAACACGTGAAGTGGAGAGCCAGTGCCGGGCACGCGAAGTGGAGAGCCAGTGCCGGGCACGCAAAGTGGGGAGCCAGTGCCGGGCACGCAAAGTGGGGAGCCAGTGCCGGGCACGCGAAGTGGGGAGCCAGTGCCTGGCACGCCAAGAGAAGAGCCAGTGCCGGGCACCCGAAGTGGGAAGCCAGTGCCGAGCACGCCAAAAAAAGAGCCAATGCTGGGCACGTCATGAGGGGAGCCAGTGCCGGGCACGCCAAGAGGGGAGCCAGTGCCGGGCACGCCAAGAGGGGAGCCAGTGCAAGACACGTGAAGTGGAGAGCCAGTGCCGGGCACGCCAAGAGGAGAGCCAGTGCCGGGCACGCGAAGTGGAGAGCCAGTGCCGGGCACGCAAAGTGGGGAGCCAGTGCCGGGCACGCAAAGTGGGGAGCCAGTGCCGGGCACGCAAAGTGGGGAGCCAGTGCCGGGCACGTCATGAGGGGAGCCAGTGCCTGGCACGCAAAGTGGGGAGCCAGTGCCGGGCACGCGAAGTGGGGAGCCAGTGCCTGGCACGCAAAGTGGGGAGCCAGTGCCTGGCACGCCAAGAGAAGAGCCAGTGCCGGGCACGCCAAGAGGGGAGCCAGTGCAAGACACGTGAAGTGGAGAGCCAGTGCCGGGCACGTCAAGAGGAGAGCCAGGGCCGGGCACGCGAAGTGGGGAGCCAGTGCCGAGCACGCCAAGAGAAGAGCCAGTGCCGGGCACGCGAAGTGGGGAGCCAGTGCCGAGCACGCCAAGAGGGCAGCCAACGCCGGGCACGCCAAGAGGCCATTCTGTTTCCATGGAATCAATTGATGTTACAGCTACAGATGTTTTCACGCCATCATCAAGCAGAAAAAGAAAAGGTATTTCTAATAGCTTTTTTTCAGTCTCAGGACTTGTAAGTATGCAGAAGAAGTCGAGACGCCGCTTGCTACAAGAATTGAAGTTTTTAGAGATGTAATTATTCCTAGGAAGAAGAGGATTTTAAATTTCACCCGAAAGCTCCAAGATAAATTTAGACAACTTAATAAACGGGTGAAATTGACACGTGGTAAGATGGAGTTGTTAAAAATTCAAAATTGTAATAGTATGAAATTTTTTTTGCATCACGATGTTTCTCCTACAGCTGCTGTACTGGTATGTGGAGATGCACACAATAGGTGTAGGAAACTCAAGTCGCGTCGTTGGACAAGGCAAGAAAAGTTGTTTGCTTTGGCATTGTACAGAAGGAGTCCCAAGGCATACAACTTTTTGGGTGTCACAGGCGTCAGCCAAAAAGATTCGAATTTTCAAACACATATGAATAGTTATTTTAAAAATAATTGTGTATCAAATGGTACTGTTTCTTTTGATATGCATTGATAAACATAGGTGTTAATGTTGTTTATTATTTACATATATGGTTTGATAATAATCAAAGTCACGTGGAATGTGATTATTGAAATGTAGTGGCGATGCTTATTATTTACATGTACTGTATGTCTTGATAATACTCAACATCACATACTTAGGGCCAGTTTCATAGTCAGATTTAGTACGCCTAAAGTGCAAGTCGATACTAAATACAGGACGACACCTACCTAGACCAAAATGGAATGGGCCAGTTTCACATATGAAACTGGCCCATTCCATTCAATTTCAGGTAGGTGACATATTGTATTTAGTATAGCGCCGCACTTGAGGCGTACTAAATCTGACTATGAAACTGGTCCTTTGTGTTTATTTAAATGTAGTGAGAATGCTATATTTACTGACATGCGGTGTCTATGTTCCTTTTAAATTTAATGGTAGTCAATGTCTAATTATATAGTTTCAGTTCGAGTGTTATTTTTCAACTCCTTTGTACCCACGTCGGTATGCTTACAGTCCAAATGTCTGGTTCATTTAGTTTAGTTTGCTAGTGACACATCGGTCAGGATTCAAATCTTCCTCATCCCCACCCCATAATCAAACAATATCTGTGTCTTTTCAATGCAGTTTTCCAATCTTTCCAGGCAGATACAATTACATGCCCTCACCCATCTCTGTGACCGCACGGTCTAACGCGCTAATCTCATGTTAGACTAGACTTCTGAGGACATGGCGATCAGGGTTCAATCCCGGTCAGATGCACTGAGAGTGGTTTTTCCTAAATGTTTTCAAACTCTTCATGCAAATGTGGGTGCACTTCCTATTAATTACACCACCTCATCCATAACCCATTTGCTATAGCCCTCACAGGTAGTATGACCCTATGCTGTGCCTAAGTTGCATATATTGCATAACCTGAACAGGTAGTAAGACAGTGTACTAAAAGTTTTTATATTGATTCTATTTGTGAATTTATTGAGTTAATTAGTTTTTTAAGGACTTTTTGGAATTGACTAGGTGTGCGCATATAATTTTTTAATATCTAATTATCCGTTTACAAAGATCTTAGGAAAACCAATATGGAATCACTGTGCAATAATATAATTTAATTGGTAGAGAAGGGGCCTTCCTGGTTATTTTAGGCCTTGATAGAAACAAATGTCTATAAAATAAATAACATTGTTTTCTATCAAGACTTAGCATAACGTTATTTCGGCTTGGCTTCTTTCCTTATAAATTAAATTACACTATTTTTAAATTAGTGTCAACTCCATTATTTTTCCAATCAGAATCTGGGATAAAATTATGAACCTCAGTGAAAATAAAAATATAATATAAATTGGAAATTTTAGAAAATAGTAATTGTAAATAAATGTTAACATATTTACTTATCCATTCCTTATAACATTCATACAATCATTAATGTGTTAAATTACTGATCTGATCCCTGGTTGTTTAGTTTTTGTAGAATTATGTTGGTTCTGGACCACCAATAGGCAGTATTTGAGGTCCAAACAAATTTCAAATTAATAATTGAATATATATATATATATATATATAGAGAGAGAGAGAGAGAGAGGGTTTGTGTTTCAAATCCAATATTTTCTAAAATCCTAGAATCTCCTTAAGGATTAAAGGGTCTATTCCTAATTATAATAGTGTTTCCACACATATATTTCCAAGCCATTAATCAACTACTAAATTATTTATAATAATAATATTAATACAAATTATGAAATAGTTTTGTTAAGTACAAATTTGTATATATTTTTTAACAAAAATATTGCTGGGTACACAATTCGTAACATTTTCAGATCATTTAATGATCTCAGTCAAATAAATACCTCTTGCACACATCTACTAATAATGTTTTGTTATCAAAACCTTAAGGTCCACATAGAACACATGTAATGTGGCCATAAGACAGTCCCAAGTCTGTTCAAACACAGAGGGAATTATTCTTATACCTGTAGCCTTGTAGGGCTAGTTTCATAGACTTAGTACACCATAAGTGTAACCAGATAATAAATACAAGGCAACACCTACCTTAACTCTAATGGAATGGGCCAGTGCTGCATATGAAACTGGCCCATTCCATTCAGGTCTAAACTAAACTCTTACTAAACTCCAGGGCTATACAGCACTCCGTGACGACGCACTCGCCCTAAATAATTTAGTACGTTTCATAGTCAAGATAGTTTGGATTGTTTTAGTAACTCGAAGCAATAGGGAGCTTGGTCGTAAAAGTTCGTTTCTGTCCGTAATATTGGTGACGTCACTACAGGCAGCCAATGATAATGCGTATAATTAGTGACGTAGATATAACAAGACGAGAAAGAAATCATTTGTTGTTGGCAACATGGAGGACGTAAACAAATCGCTTTACTGCCAACGAGAGAGAAATATTATTCGGCCTTATTCATATTAAATCAGCTGTCATTGAAGATAAGCGAACTTCGTTTTCTGTTCTAATGGCAAAGAAGAAATCCTGGCAAGACATCACAGACGGCTTCAATTCTTATTCTGATGTGACACATGTAAGTACAGACTTTACGTTTCGGAATGTTAGGTTTACTTATATTCTGATGTTTTTAATTCCTTGAGACATTTGGTACCACCTACTATTTTCTTCTATTTATTATGCTAATTTCCTTATCTTTTAATTTGCTGATATCTTACTCAAGATTTTCCAAGACAACATTAATGTTATTAAGGACAGTTTCAAATAATGCATAAAAACACATATAATGTATTTACTTTATATAATCGTACATTATATTTGATAAAAATAACCATAGACCCAAGCCCTAACTCTAACTATACCGGTATAAAACTGTTTGTTAATACAACTTGTTTACATTCAGGCCTAGGCCTAAAGCATTATTTATTTTTAAAGTAAGACGTGTTTATTTTATTTAGAGTTTTAAATTTTTGCAAACAGGTTACACAATAAAGGATTACTTATTTTTACACACAGGCATAGGGCTAGCATTTTCTAAAATGTGTTATTTGGGTCTAGGCCTGCAGCAAATATATTATTAAGTTAATAATTGTTCCTTTATAAGGGGAAACCATACAAACATAACTAGGCCTAGCATTTTTTTAAATAAAATATATTCATTTGTACTAGGATTGCAGTAGCAAATATATAATAAAGTAAATAATTGTTTGTTTTTACATACCTAACCAGGCCTACCATTTATTTTAATTAAATAGCCTATTATGTTTATTTGAATTGACCTACATTTTCAAACATTTCACTAAATAAAATATAATTGTATCTATTTACACACAGGCAAAGGCCTAGAATTTTTTAAAGTAGTGTGTTAATTTGTTCTAGGCCTGCATTAGCATTATTATAAAGTTAATAATTGGTCCTTTCTAAGACATAACTAGACCTACCATTTCTTTTAATGAAATATGTATATTTGGCCTAGGACTACATTTTCAAACACTTACCCAAATAAATCAGCACATCATTTTACTTTCAGGAATAGACATAGCATTTTCTTCAATAAAATGTTTATTTGGTTTATTTACCTACATTAACAAACATTTTTAAGTATCCATTTATTGTTTATTCCTAACAATAACACAGAGAATAAATATTATTTTTATCTAACAGCGATCAGCACCTCATCTGAAGAAATGTTGGGAGAACAAGAAGGCAAGGAGGAAGAAACTCCTCACCACAGAATCTCGAAGGAGAATAGCGACTGGTGGGAGACCATTTACACCTGGGGAGTCCACAGACCCTGAGCTTGAGGCAATCCTTAGCACTCCCAATGCCTACTCTGAGGAAGGTACTGAGGATTGTGATACAGTTTTACCTCCAACTCCGAGACCTGAGGAGAGTAGTACGACCCAATATCCACCAGCTGCAGCAATCCATACATTTTCTGGTGAGTATTTGCATAAGAATATGTTCAGTGGGTTGTTTTGTAAATAAATGTACCCACCAAGAAAATTTGAATGTGTTTATTGTGGTTAACAAGACAAACTGATTATTTTTCTGTAAAAATTACACTTTTTTACTTTATAATTGATGAAGTTACATGATCCAAAGCGCTTGAGCTTGCTTATAGGATTATGGATTTATAATGATGAGATTTTACATGGGTTTGACTTTTAAAAAGACATTTCAAACATTTGATCATTAAATAAAAGTAAAACAAAATCAAAACAAAAAAATAGCATAATATACTAAACATAATAGACAGGTCAGTACAATGTGACAGATTAGATAATTTTGAAATATGTGTGACAATATACTTGAATACATTTTACCAATAAACATAAGTAAACAAAAAATGAGAAAGTTCCTTGAAATAAAGATGAAAATTGAGGAAAATTAATTAGTATTTTAATAATAAACAAGACATGTGGGCATGTCCAGGGAAATAATAGGCCTATCTATTCTAAAATATTTACTGAGAAAACATAAATTATAATTTTTATTAAAATATGTGTGATAATATTTATGAATACATTTTATCAATAAATGTCAGAAAAAAATAAGTAATTAAAATAAGTATAAAAAATAATAATAGCAAATAAATAATAAAGTTACTTTGAGATAAAAATGAAAATTGAGGAAAATTAATTAGTATTACATTAATAAACAATACATGTAGGTTTGTTCAGGGAAATAATAATAAATTCTAAAATGTTTACTCTAAAGGTTAGTTTATTGAAAACCCGTTTTTGAAAATGTGGTTCCAAACTATTATTTACTTTATGAGAAAGCTTGTGCAATTGTGTTGTACCATTTGTTTTTCAATATGTTGCTGATAGATTCGATTGACTAAACACCAAAGAGTGAGTTTAGGCTATTGAAGGAAATCAAAGGGTGTGCGAACCGTGGCATTAACTTCATCTGACCCGCTTCGGTGGCTGCATGGTCTAAGGCACTACTCTCGCTGTAGACTTGACTTCCAAAGACGGAGAGATCGGGGATCGATATCTCTCGGGTCCATAAAGGCTGATTTTTCCTAAATGGTTTCCCACTCTCCATCCACGTAAATATGGATTTATTACCTCTAAAATGTTTCCTTCCTCATCCTTACCATTTGAGAGTAATTATATATTATGTATGCAACCAGAATTTATATATATTTAATTATTGGCTAAACATTTGCAAACTAGGTTTGGAGTGAATATTTCACCAAGGAAAAATTATAATTTTAGTTGTGTAAATCTCAAATTTTTGGGGAAAAGGGGTGTCTTCTTTCATCTCCTCCCCTCCCCACCTCCTCTGCATGTAGGCCTACATTCAACACTCATTAAAATACAATCCTTTGATTTGTTTTCTCACAAAGGGAAATCACTGATTGTTGTTAATAAGAAATATTTTACTACATTTCAAATATATTTATTAGTATAAATTATTCAAATCATAATTGATTATTTGATCTGATATTTCTATAGGGACACTTGTTATATAATTATATTTGTAAATTGAAAAATGACACCTATACTCAGGAATCGAACCTGAGACCTTTGCCTTAGTGTGCCATCCAGGGATCCTTCACCTGCTACTTGATGACTCTGCCAATTACAAGTAAAGAATGAATGACCTTAGGTTGCCTTTAGTACAATGATAACTGTACATATATTGTGAATGACATTGAAGTAAGCAAACACATGTACATTTAATTGAACATTAATAGCGAAGCTTAAATATTAATCTAGATATGGATATATTCTGAAACTTGCAGGATATTTGCATCGCCCAAGATTCACTCTTCATGTACAACCCCTTGCTTAACTTCTTTTGTACTTATGGGAAAATTTTATTTTGAAAATTTCAGACATGTTTACAACATATTTAGTTGATATGAATAAAGTTTTAATACCATTTGAAACTAACAAATTTTATAATATATAAATAAGTTTTTAAGAATAATCGTTATGGTGATTTCTAATCTCCAGTCCATTCATCGTAGGAGTGATGGTAACTGAATATCTCAATAATGTAAACAAAAAGTTAAAGAATAAAATATAAAAAATTTTTTGTGAAAGTTTTGACCGCCAAAATTGACAGCGACTCAACATAGGTTCTTACAGATCTTATGGTTTGGTGATTGGTTACATGAGAGTGGATCTGGTAACTTTTGTTAAATATCAGTTACCACCATCTTGATGGTGAATGTATTATATATAATTGCATCTGTGCAGGTTAAGCTGTCCTCTAGGCCTTGGTTGACCAAACACTGACGACTAAACAGAGGACTGGCAAGAGTTATGCCATGGTCTACAATAGAAAGTGCTCACCCTTCCCTCTATTGCTCCATGTAAAGCGGTGGAATCATCTCAATGATGATGGCTATGTCCTCCGGATCATTCTGGGAGATTACAGGCGAGCAGAGACTTCTCACTGAAGATTACACAGCCATTCGAACACATAATTCTTCCCACCCTTTTGATCCCTTTCTGCCCATCGATTACATCATTTATAATAGTTTTAATTTTTTATTTTTAAATAAGGGGCAGGATTAAATCAGGGTTGCAACCTTTAACAACCCCCTAATTCCGATGTGCAAGTGTGTAGAAAGTTTAAAGGTGTGTGCTACAAAGTTAATGTAATATAAATAAAATGTGTGTACAACTCGATGGAAGTGAGAAGGGGGTGGAGGTAGTTCTATAACAAAAATTGGATGTGACCGTTGGATTTAAAAAATATTGTTTTTAAGATGGACTCACACATACAGTACTAATGTGTCAAACTTACTATTTTGGAGATTGACATATATCTTAAAACTAGTATTTTATTAGCAGTAGGCCACCACCCATCTCAATAGTCCTACAGTCTAAGGCATCACTCGAGTTTTAGACAGAACAGGGTTCGATCCCAGTCTGGTCCACTGTGGTCTTTTTTCTAGATGATTTCCCACTCTCCTTCTAGGCAAATGGGAGTAGACTACCTCTAAAAATGCTTCTTTCCTCATCTCTCTCCCATTAGAGTAATCATATATGTGTATAATCTGAACAGGCAGTAAGACACGGTGATAAAAATAAAAAGTAAGCCACTACCACTGATTCCTTCCTCCAAAACCAAACACCAATAAATTTAACAAACCCTTTATTATAGTAATCCAGTTCAAACTTTTGATAGTTACAAAAAAGTGTTTTAATGTAAAAAATAAAATGATTTAAATTTGGAAACATAAAGCACAAATTAAAGTAAAAACACACCAACACATATTTAGTATTTTTACTTTTATTTGTGCTTTATGTTTCCGCAATTCTATCATTTTATTTATTACTTATTATATTTTGCTTATTGCACTTTATTTCATATATAAAATAGTGTTTTTGAGTATGTAGGTGGGTTGAAAGAGCTACCGACTCTAATATTTTTTTACAGTTGCTCTTGTTTTTTTTAAGATAGTCTTTCACCATGTTGATACTTGAAGTATGAACATAGAGTTGATATCAACAATTTTTCCCCTCTTTTCTCATGCTCCATTAAAACAGTTCATTCAAAGAAACGTCTTTTGTTTTCAGTTTCTATATTGTGTGTAGTGAAAACAGTTTGATATTTGAAATGTTGACAGATAATTTTACAATAAATTTTTTTAAAAGGTGTATATTTTAGTGAAAATATTATAATTAGCCAGTATTTCACTAGTAGCATATAAAAGTACAACAAATATACAAGTTCTGTTTCTTATATGGATTATCTGTGGGGTTCCACAAAATACCAGGAGGGCGGGTTGGTCCCCGCACCTTTATATGCCATTTTTCCATGAGCATGACTTCTAAAATGATTAGAATTAGGAGATATCACTGACTACACCTTATTTTGTTTTGAGTTTGCCTCTTTTGTTCAAACTGATTAAATATGTATTATAATGATTGTCTTTTTCCCTCATGAATACTTTAAAGCAACATGTGTTATTGCAAGAACAAAAAAAAAGTTTTTTTTTGTTATATATCATAACACTGCGACTTTAGTCATTGTAAATTTAACAGATTTTATGTTTTTATTAAATGTGTTACCAACTCCACACCTTGTGTTTTCTTTTGACGAGGAGTAGGTTGAGAATTGAAATGAATTAACACAAAACAAGTGCTTTGATTGATTAATGTTATATAAAGTCAAATTGTCATAGAAATAGTGGTAAACGTTGATAATAAATTACTACCTATTTTGTGTTATTTTTTAGTATTGGTGACGGCTGCATATCACGACTTGACATAAGAAAATGTGAAATTCAGTCTAGTAACATTCCTAGCCGTCAGATAAGGTTCTTAGATTGTAGTAAAAAGTTTTATGACCTGGATATATCAGTGGTCGCATGGTCTAATGTGTCCATTAGACAATATTGCTGTGACAGAAATATAGATATTTGAATCTTGGTTAGGTGTACCGAGTGTAGTTTTTTTCTAAATAATTGTCTTCACAATGTTTATGCTAATATAGCTAACTGCCTCTAAATTCTACCTTCCTTATCCCTATGCCATTTGTTAAAATATTAGTTGGATAGCCTGAATGGATAGCAACACCTAATGAATAAAACACATCTTTACAACATAAACTTTTGTGTTAATGATTGCTTGTTGAATGGTAATACCCTGAGTTAACTGAAGTCAAATTTGAAGTTTTAATTCAAGCATGCCTTCTTAATGTCGAGAATGCTTGTATTGGGCTAAATAATAAGTTTATAAGTTTAAAAATAACTTCTGAACATGAGAATTAAACCTGGGAGTACCATGACCCAGGCATTAATTAGTTGAAAAATTATCTTGGTTATAACACATAAGACACATAACTTAAGTAATAAAACAAATATTTCTCATGTAAAGTTTATTAGTAGCCAATGAAAAGTCTTAAACTAAACAATGTAATAAGGACAATCAATGAGGTGTTGAATTATGGCAAACCGGGGGGGG
The DNA here is from genome assembly GCA_033556935.1 of Timema podura. Taxonomy (NCBI): domain Eukaryota; kingdom Metazoa; phylum Arthropoda; class Insecta; order Phasmatodea; family Timematidae; genus Timema; species Timema podura. The sequence continues at coordinate 85,588,467 of JAVRXN010000010.1, forward strand.
GGGGGGGGGTTGATGGAGGGGTAAGGCGGGTTACCCCTCAAAATAATAACAATAGTCAGATAAATATTTCTTATATATTTTATCTTAATTGAATTGTTTCTAACCCATTTAATTTTTTTAACAACTACACCGCCTCCCTTGTGATTGAATTCAACACCTGTGATAGGAGTAGGATGTGACACAGCTTTCCGCATCACCATAGAGCGTGGGCCCATGTGGTACTGTGTAAGATGCGTTAATCCTATATTTTACATGGCGATTTCCCAGCAGGTGTATTTCCATGTTTTAGCTACAAATAAAATTAACGACAGACAAAACACACACAAAACAATTGACAATACAAGACATGATCAATGTTCATGGCTGAAGTGGCGCTGGATGAAAGCAGCCCTGACGGCTCTCCCCCGCTCGTTGGTATGCACATTCCGTACAGGAACTTGTTCCATTGGTCGTTCAGGATCCTCGGGTGGGAGCCTACGGCGTCGGATTGCGATGTTGTGTAACACGGCACACGCAGTGATGACTTTGGTGGAAGTGAGAAAGTTGGTTCTTAGCTTTTGTCCGAGGCATGCAAATCTACGTTTCCATACCCCGAACAAACACTCCACCACTTTCCTTGTCTGCTTTTGTGCTGTGTTGTACCGCCTCTCTTCTGGAGTCTGTGGGTCCTGTACTGGAGTGTAGAGGTAATACAATTGTGGATACCCACTATCTCCAAGAAGATTGCCCCTCACTTGATGCGTCTCCAGTCGAGTCTTCATTCAACTGTTGCTGAAGATCCTGGCATCATGGGTGCTTCCTGGCCAATGTGTCACAATGTCCAGAATCTCCATATCTGGCCCAGAAACAACCTCAAAATGGTAAAATGTTGTGAGCAAAATAAGATAATAAAATAGCCAAGAGACTTAAAAAAAATATGTTTGACTTTGAATAGATAGGTTACCTTCTTTCAGAATTTCACATCCACTCCTAAAAAGAGAGGCAGGTGAAGAAAGAGCAACCATATGTTAGTTTGACTAATAAAGTAATTAACATACGTATTACCTTATGGGGTATGCAAGAAAATGTGTATATAAGCTAAAAATTAAAAATTTACAGGTGTGCTTGCTTTTTCCTTTTTTTCAGATAGCGGACACATTGTTTACAACTGGGGTGGGGGCACATATTATTTCCATACTTGGGAGGGACACATATTATTTCCAACTTAGAGAACATAATGTTATTAATTTGATTCTATATAACATTAATGTAGCTGAATCAAATGTAACCCCTTAAATATTTTGTTTGAAATCTAAATACTAACATTATATATACATTTTAACTATGCTATTATCAGCCTCAATGGCCAAATAGTCTACAGCGTCATTCTTGTGTTAGACTGATGTGCTGTAGACAGGGAGATAGGGGTTCAATCCCGGTGGATCAATTGAAATTTTTTTTTCTGAAATGATTTCCCACTCTCCCTCTATGCGAATGCAGGTGGTTTATCTCTTAAGTGTTTCCTTCCTCATCCCTACCCCATAAGTGTACAAAAAAACTTCAATAGATAAATCAAATACCTGAACATTTAGGGACATGTACTGTTTCCTGTTCCGGGAGAGCTCAGCAAATTCCCCTCCTGCGCTTTTGATTGCTACGTGAGTGCAACCAATACACCGGGAAAATGGTACATGTTCCAGAACAGGCGGTAGTTTCTCAACTTCCTGATCTCTGGTTGGGAACTTGACATATTCCAAGAGATGGCCTGTCAACTCATTAGACACCACCTGAAAATAAACTACTATAATTATCGACAAAGTTTTTGAAACCTATTTTATTTATGGTTGGTTCGGGGATTGCATACATCAAATTATAATGAAACCTCATTATGTACTTGCAATAGAAGACCAACAAAAAAATATCTCTACCTGTTCATGATTTATTAATTTCACTAGACCTATGTTGTGGGTTTATTAATGCATTTTATTTCTTCAAAATATCAGGAACATGATATGTGCAGTAGAACCCTCATTTCTGTATTTAAGACTAGTTGAGTGGTAAATTTACTAACACAGGCCTATTTTAAAAATTTAACACAAAGTAGGCCAACAAATTTTAAAATAATATATAAGCTTCCTTAGGCCTGGATAAAAAAAATTAACTTAATTTCAACACAAAGTAGGCCTACAAACTTTAAAAGAATATAAAACCTTCATTAGGCCTAGATAAAAAAATTAACTTAATTTCAACACAAAGTAGGCCTACAAACTTTAAAAGAATATAAAACCTTCATTAGGCCTAGATAAAAAAAACTTAATTTCAACATGAAGTAGGCTTACAAACTTTAAAAGAATATAAAGCCTACATTATATGAAAAAAATAAACTAAGCCATCTTACAAAATATGTAGACAGTTTTGGAATTGACAAACATATATTGGGACCAGCCATATTTTCATTTTAACATACAGTAGCTTGACAATCCTGGATATGGTGGCAGAGCTCAACCGAACCAGATCACCACAAACCAGCTGTAAAATATATGATATTTTTGAATTGTCTTTAAGGTGCGGCAGAAGGGAGCGCTTGTACAATTACAGCTTTTCTAGCATTCAACTATTTTGGCCCAAATAAATCAAATATTTCTCTAGTAGCAACATAAAGTTTAGTTTTTTGCACATGCTAATAGCAACAGATCTTGAATATTTTCCGAGGGTGTCCTGGAATTTTGTAAAAAAAATTAAATAAAGAGCATAAGTTTTGACAAAATTCCAGGACACCCTTTATATATATTCAAGATCTGTTGATATTTGCATGTGCAGAAAACTAAACTCTATGTTGCTACTGGAGAAATATTTGATTTATTTTGGCCAAAAAATTTCAATTCTATAAAAACTCAAAAAATACTTGTGCTCCCTTCGGCCGCACCTTTACAATATTCATATTAATTGTAAATGTCTCACACAACAGATTGTTGATAGTATTGAGTTCAGGGTTCGAATCCTGCTCAGGTATGATAAGTGTGGTTTTCCATAAATGGTTTTTTCCTCTGCCCGCAAATGAGGGTGCATTTGCTCAAAGCTATAAGTTACTTTTCCCATCCCTATCCCATTGTTGTAAATATGTGGATAACCAAACAGCTGCAGACTGCTATGCACAAAAAAAAAATATACATCAAAGTGTTTATGGGAAAACAGTGATCCACTGAGAATTACATCAAACAAATAGAATAAGCTTTACCTGTACTTTAACAAGAAAAAAAGTGTAGGCCTACTGGTATGCCACGTCCAATTATTAATATGGTTGTATAATCTGAACAATCCCCGCAATTAAATATATTGTACCATCCCAAGGCTCATGGGATTATTGATAAAATAAATAAAGAAAAAAGTGTGTGTTAAAATAATATAGTTTGGTCATATTGAATTTAAACTTTGATAAGGTTAGATTATATTTCATTGAAACGTTCGTTTACATTTACGCATTATATTTATATATTTATCGCATTAAGTTCATGTAGAATAGACGAGAATATAACTAGAATTTATATTTTTACGTAACTATCCAGATGTCTTGGACCATGCTGTTAGTAAACAAATAAATAAAGGTAACCCAAATATAGGCGCCTGTATAACTCTTGTGGACGACCACAATTTTATCATTTGATAATGCAATTAACTTTATACAAGGGTATTTTGAGGATGTAAAACATAGATATTAAAATAATAATTTCAAAACATATTTACCTGAAAGCTACCAGTCCCATAAAATCGAAGTGCTGTAATCACTTTTATTAAAGGTGGCACCGCGGGCGTTTTGGTTTGGACCAGTCAATAGTGGGACGATGACGTTCACCACGGTATCTTTGCTGAATCGGAATCTTCTGATAAATTCCCTGTCGGAATAGAATTTCCGCATCCCGCAAATATCTCTTGGATTCAGGTAACCTTTCAATGACACCGATTACCGCAACCAAATCCACTAAATCTTCATCAAAAACCCGATTGTCATCCATCTTGAAAGTTGAATAGTGTCGATTTAGTGTGCTCGCAGCGCTGCTAAAGTTTAGGTCGGACCTTATATTAAAATTTAGTGGCTAGCGCGACTAAACTGTGACTATGAAACGTACTTCATTCGGTTTTAGGGAGGATGGCGCCTAAACTTTCTATTTAGTGTTACTAAATGCGACTATGAAACCGGCCCTTAGGGCCGGTTTCATAGTCAGACTTAGTGAGCCTAAAGTGCGAGTCGATACTAAATACAGGACGACACCTACCTAGAACAAAATGGAATGGGCCAGTTTCGCATATGAAACTAGCCCATTCCATTCAATTTCAGGTAGGTGACGTCTTGTATTTAGTATAGCGCCGCACTTGAGGCGTACTAAATTTAACTATGAAACTGGCCCTAAGTAGTTGTTCTTTATTTAGTAACTAGTACGCACTAGAACATATGCGGAAAAACTGGGCATTCGAAAGAGTAATATGGTGGTCGACCTTGAGTTCTAACGAGTCCACCACATATTCAAAGGAAATGTCAGGAAATTTTATCAAGTTTCTAAAAAAAAATACATATTCACTAGAAATATACACAACTTTTATTTACGATAATCAAACTAACATTTTTTTCACCCTGTGAATCTCGACACAGTTGAACATATTAATTTTGATTCTCAAAGTCTTTATCTAATTTTAATATTGTCTTTTCACCACTCCACTGCGCATTTTAGACAAAGTTGTACCATGGTTATGCGCTTATGTAGGAACTTGATTATGTTATAAAAAGAAGAAAATATTATTATTATTATTATTATTATTAGCACCGCGTCTTACTACCCATTCGGGTTATACGCACTTAAGCTAATATGTAAAATATGTAATGGTAGGGTGATTGTGAGATGAAATGGAAGACCTACAGTTTAACGTGGGATCCGAACCACGGTGGAGGCCTGGCATTCCTCACATTCACAAGTTGTGATTAATACACATCTTGTCAGAGGTGAAGGAAGAGTTTTGCAATCAGATAAATCTGTGCCGGGACCGAGGATTGATCCCCGGACCCCCAGCACAGAAGTCTGACACCTTACCCCTAGACCACCAGGTCACCAAGAAGAAAATAAAAAAAAGTAATGTGTCTCATAGGGGTGTGCACAGTCCACTTTTCCAATTCGAAGTGAACTCAAACCAAATACATGAAAAATTATCGAAGTTCGAATATTTTCTTTTAGTTGTTTTATGCTTGGAAAAATATTATACTGTAGTTATATAAAACCTAATGCACTTAAATTACTTGGATGTTATTTTACACCACTGTAATATTTTATGTTAATCTGACAAATCAAGCTATTATCACAGCTTACAATTCAATTACTTAAGTTTTTTCTATATGAAAGTTTGTAATATATAAACAGCTCAGAATTATCATAGTTGAAAATAAATTAAGTATTTTAGTCATCAATATTTTTATTGAATCTGATGTTTGTTTCGAAGCCAAGTCGAAGCTTCGCATACTCCTAGTTTCTCACAACAGTTTGAACTCTAGGTTTTTTTTAAATATATATTCTTAGCATATGGGTATATTCATGTTAGGGCACAAATTGAGCCCAAACAGTGAACAAAAAAAGAATTAAAATTTTTGGCAATGTAGCAAGCCATCTTAAGTTAGCTTATAGCACAACAATAAATATTTTGGTTTGTGTGTAAATATTTTTAGTCACTTGGCTCCAAATTTGTAGAATTTGTTTTAGTCTTGGTTTGTATAACAAACAATTTTCTCTTTCTCTTAAAGGTTTCATAAACGTTTGAGTCAGATGCCATCCTTTAATCAGCTCCGTGTAACCTGCATTCTTCTTGTTGGTTTACTAATGCTGTTAGACTCCTTGACTTTTTACTTTCTCTCTATCTTACAGGTAGAGAAAGTATGGTGATCGTCAAAAAAATCGAACTCGAGATTTTGATGAATTTTGACGTTTCATGACTTCCTGAATCCGAAAAAGTGGTTTTTGAATTTCCGTCTGTCTGTCTGTCTGTCTGTCTGTACCTCCAACTAGAGCCTAAACTATTTTACCGATTGAGCTGAAACTTGATATCTAGGGTTTTCATAGGGTTGCCCCGAGGGGTTTTTGGAATTGGATATCTACCCCTAAAATTAAGGGTAGTTTACTGAAGGGCAAAAAGAGAAAAAGTCGATTTTCTCAAAATCGGCTCTAACGATTTTGATTAAATTTTATTTATGAACATTAATAAATATTCCAAACAAAATGGTTACTCTCAATATTTCGGCAAAATGGCTTTAAGGGCTCCGGTCTGATGCGTAAATTAACATTTTTTATAATAGCTCCGAAACTATTTGAGATATGAAATTACTTAGCATTACAAATATGTATATATATTTATAATACAAATATTTTATTCGAAACATATTTTTATAAAATCAATAATTTTCAATCTATACGCAATTATATATATATTTTTAGCTTTTTGGACATTAAAGCTTAAGTATTGCGATCGTAAAAAAAACTAACCTGAAATGTTGATGGATTTCGACGTCTCATGACCCCCCGAACCCTAAAAAATAGTCTTTGCAATGCCGTCTGTCTGTGTGTCTATTAAAACTTAAAATTAAGGGTAGTTTGCTGAAAGGAAAAAAGAGAAAAAGTCGATTTTCTCAAAATCGGCTCTAACGATTTTGATTAAATTTCATTTATAAACATTAATAAATATTCCAAACAAAATGGCTACCCTCAATATTTCGGCAAAATGGCTTTAAGGGCTCCGGTCTGATGCGTCAATTAACATTTTTTTAAATAGCTCCGAAACTATTTGAGATATGAAATTACTTAGCATTACAAATATGTATATATAATTATAATACAGTTATTTTATCCGAAACATATTTTTATAAAATCAATAACTTTCAATCTATACGCAATTATATGAATTTTTTAACTTTTTGGACATTAAAATTAAGTATTAAGACCGTAAAAAAAAAACTAACCTGAAATGTTTATGGATGTCGACGTCTCATGACCCCCCGAACCCTAAAAAATAGTCTTTGCAATGCCGTCTGTCTGTGTGTCTATAAAAACTTAAAATTAAGGGTAGTTTACTGAAGGGCGAAAAGAGAAAAAATTGGTTTTCTCAAAATCTGCTCAAACGATTTTGATTAAAATTCGTATCTAGGCGTTGATTAAGATTATAAATAAACAGGCTATTTTCATTTTCCTATGAAAATGATTTTTAGGGTACTTTACAGAAGCGTTAATTTCCGTATCTCCACAACTATTGGAGAAACTAAACAACTTATCATTGCAAAATTGTAGGATTATTAGAAATAAAAACTTTTATTTGACATATATTTTTATAAAAGCAGCAGTTTCTGAGATATTGGCAAATATATTAATACAATTTTGTGAGCTTTAGTTGTAAACATATACTACTTAAGTCTTAACGCAATAATTTTCCAATGCCATAGAGTAATTAAATATAAGTATCTAAAAAAGTATGTTATTTTTCCTTAAATCTCTTAGGAGAAATGTTTGCATAGCAATGATCTATCTCCATTTTAGACTCAATAGTCAATATTTACATTTTTTATTGGTCAAAATGTATAAATGAATAATTAAATATCAATGTGATGACTTGAAGATCTGCAACACCTTATAAAATGTTAAAATTTTAACCAGAAATCGAAATTTTAATACGAAGTGTTGACCCTTGTGGAAGCCATTAAACTGTTTGAAATGCTCTTAGGTGTACAAAGATGCGCCTCTTTTCTCATTGATTATATATCATTGTATATTATTTTATGCGTGTTCTATGTGGAGTGGTGATGATACAATGTACATTATTCCGTTCAGAAATCTTACGAGTTTATAGAAAGAGAGAGAAAGTCTGTGCGGTGCGCCGTACCATTTATTTACTATTAAAGACGGTTTGAAGTTACATTAGTTTACTCAATATATAAAGTGTTTTAACATCGAGGTTCACTTTAATGTAATTGTTCGCAATCAATTGGACAAAATCTCATGCTATGTATTTTTTATATCCATTTTCTTTTCTTATATCATATATTTTTTCAAAAAATTCTCATTAGTTTAATTCATAAAACAGTATGGTAAATAAATATTTCTTTCTACACCAGATTATAGGTCAAGATTTATATGTATGATTATTTATTTGATATTAAAAAAATATTTTTTTATTCAAAAGTGTTTGTTTTTCATTTTTGATCACTTGTACTTTGGCCATTCATTGAAATTGTAATGCCTATTTAACTAAGCTATTTATGGAGAATCATGACTTTTATTACGTCAGAGAAGTTTGAACCCTATTTGAAAAGTTATAATAATTCTTGAAATAAAAGGTAAGATTTATAATTAAATTTATTCTTGACATGTTTATATTTTTAGTTCAAGAATGGAAAGTTTTCACTTTTCATTACTGGGGTTATAATAAATTTTCAATTGTGTTTTAAAGATTCCTGGTGATAAGACAATCATTAAACTTTATCAAAGTGAGTATATCCCTTTTCTGATAGGAATGAAAATCTGAGAGGCCTTTTTCCCTACCAAAATACTACCTTATAGTAGAATTTTGGCAGGGAAAAATATTTCAGACACTCATTCCTGCCAGAAATAAATAAAAAAAAATTGTGGAGCAGTAGTTAAGTATTGTTCCGCTAGTATGCTAGTAACAAATCTAGTTTATAGTCTGGCTAATAGAGGGCTCTTACATATGTAGTTTAAAGGTCAGCCGCTAGATTTCTCGCACAATTAGTACTACTTCCACTCGCTAGGAGCGGGCTGTTTCACGGAAGACCTTTAACCTGGTCGTCAACAATCTCAAATAATCTCTGATTGTTTGTTGACTGAGAACATATTAATAGTTCGTTAGTCGCCAACCTACTACGAAAACTAGAATAACATGGATAATAAGTATCACTCATATGACAATCTTCTCGCAAAGAATCAAAAATTTGAACAGACTTTGAAACTTTTAAATTGCATGGTTTGCCGCAACATAAACTAACACTGTGATAATTAAATATCGTTTAGTTATGAAAATCTGAAGTAATAACAATACAACTTCTACCCAAGCGCAGTCGTTAGTGTGGGTTCAAATATAATTATAGCAAACTTTTTTTAATATCTAGTATTATTTAAAATATTAAATTTTCAAATCGGAAATAGTGTTAATATAAAGTGACCTTTCTTTCTAAATCTTTATAAAAAAAAAGACATATTTAGTAATTTTGTCTGTGAAGACCTACTCAATATTCTTATTTAAAATAACTAACATGATAAATTAAAGTTGCACAATAACTCAAATACCGGTATATTGTATGTAGGTCAATATTTAAACAAAGTATTAAGGGTTTCAGAAGATACAAAAAAAATCATATTTAAAAAAATGACTAAGGCCGGTATTACACTATCACATTCCTGTCATATTTCTTTGATCAAAGATATGTGATCAAAGAAAATGTGATGTATCCTTGACGACTCCTCAAAGATCTTTGATCACATAAATATTTTACAAATCTTTGATCACATATTTACGTTATAGAACATTCTCTAAGGTTTGTCAAAGAAAATGGCATCTGAAAGATTATCCTGGACATGCAAGGCAGTCTTACCATTTCTTAGGTGTGTATTTTTTCTTTTAATGAATGGAGTGACTTTTTCTACCAAATATTTAAAAGTTTCACAGGCCATGCGTAAATATTTTTGATAAGATTCAGGATCTTCAGTTAAATTTCTTTTAGCATGCAGCTGTTAATCCCTACTAACCCAAGGTTGAACCCAATATAGTTTAACAGGTTTTCTTTTCGTTCTAAGCAGCAATGAGATTATCACAATAGCACTCACAGTCACCGCACATGAAATTAAACCATTGCAGTCAATTTCTTTAATAACATATATTGTAGCAACTCTGAAAGAAATTTGATGTAGTGTAATAACACATCTTTGATCAAAGACGGCATTAAATCTTTTATCATATATTTGATCAAAGAAATATATTTAATATATATTACATATATTTCTTTGATCAAATAAAAATGTGATAGTGTAATACCGGCCTAAGCAAGTTAATTATTATTAAAATAATGAACCTTTAATACGGGTCTTAAGAAATACTGAGAAATAAAAAATATAAGACCATATCATTAATATAATTTACAAGTATCTGTTATTGTAATTATTTTTAAATTGTTCAAGGGTGTATTTAGAATCTCCAACTCTCATTTCCTCAAATTTATTAAACATTGTTGTTTTTCCGGTGTTGCCAAACTAAAATCTCAGTCACTATCAAGTAACCGGCTCTCCATAACAACTCACACAACTCGCAGCACAATAAAAACATTTCAAAACTAGCACAGCTCTGATTTACTATGCGACTTCCGAGATCATGACTTAGATTTAGCTATCTAGCCAGTTTTTTCGCATAGTTCAAAAAATATAGATTATATTATTTCATCTCGGAGAATAGTTGGATGTATGTGGATTATTGCAAATAATGAAGTAGTATCAAAAGAGGCAAATATGTAATTATATAAAAGTGTGCTAAAGTCAACATTGTTTTATCAATGTTAAGCGTGTTTTTTTTTTTAGGAGAAACACAAGAGCAAAACGAATATGGTTGGAATGAGATATCTTTAAAATGTATGTGGAAAAACTTTTACGAACAGAGCCAGTAACGAAAAGTGCTGAAGGAGTACTGTTTGAAAGGAAATCCAATAGGTCAATGTGAGAGAAGCATTGGGCATGTTGAGAGAATGAGCGTGAGTCGAGTGACGACGAAAATATAGTATAGAAGAATGTGTGAATCTTAATAAAGGGGTAGGCTATGTAAGACGTGGTTAACTGCTGTAGATGAATCTAAGAAAAAGAGAAACATTAAGAGTTTTAAAAATAAAAAAGAGCATGCATAACTCGGTATATGGATGTTGTTGAAGAGAAAGAAGTATAAGAGGAATTGTGAAGAAAGTTAGTGAAATCGCTTAAGTACCTATGGTATTATTTTTTGTTATATGAGCACAATTTTTTTCTACTTCGTAAGGGAACGGCGTGTCTGTGTGTGTGTATTATGTATGTGTGTATGTATGTTTGTATTCATTTATGTATGTATGTATGTATGTATGTATGTATGTATGTATGTATGTATGTATGTATGTATGTATGTATGTATGTATGTATGTATGTATGTATGTATGTATGTATGTGTGCATGTATGTATGTATGTATGTATGTATGTATGTATGTATGTATGTAATGTATGTATGTATGTATGTATGTATGTATGTATGTATGTATGTATGTATGTATGTATGTATGTATGTATTGTTTGGTATGTAATGGTATGTATGTAATGTATGTAATGTAATGTAATGTATGTATGTGTGTATGTATGCATGTATGTAATATATGTATTTTTTTATTAAAAATATTGTGTTATGAATAAGTTGATATTAGTGTGAGTTTGGTGAAAAGAAATCAACCGTTTGTGTTTGATTTAATGTTGTTTTTAATTATTGGGCTACAAACACCTGGTTCAACAAACGTAAAACCAAACTATGTCCATGGAAGAGCCCAGGAGACATCAACAGGTATAAACTAGACAGCATTCTTGTCTAATAATGATCCAGGGATGGAGTGAAGGATGTAGACATTACCAGATGCTGACATCGATTCGCACCATAGCTTGCTGGTGGCTTACATTGAAACAAGACTGAAAAGCATCAGGAAGACGAGCAAGAGGAAATCGAGGTGGGGATTAGAAATATGAAGAAGTAGGAGTGACATTGTGTGAAATTCAAGTGAACAAAAGTTAAATGAGGTTAAAATAGAGAGTATGAGTGTGGAAGAAAAGGGAATAGTGTTAAGAATAGTTTTTTGAAGAATCTAAATGACAATGTTGGAAAAGGGAAGAGGACAGTAAGAAAGCCCTAGGTAACAACATAATTGCTTCAGAAAATGGAAGGAAATTAAAATACGTCAACAAATAAGAATATATGAGATTTAAAAACAAGTGAAGGAGGGAATCAGACAAAGCGAGGAAAGACTATATAAAGAAGAGATGCGATGAGATTATTGAAATGCAAAGAAAAGGAAGGTGTGACTGCATGTACAAAAAATCAAAAGAACTAGGAAGGAATGAAAACAAAGGTGTGCAAACAATAGGAATAGAAAACCCCATAGGTAGTATGGTGACGGATCATAAAGAGGATATTATGATTTGAGAAAAGTATATAGAAAAATTAAACGAAAAATAAATCGACCAAGGAATTTAAAGATTGAAACAGAAGACGAGACAGAGAAAGACGAAAATTGACCCATCATTTTAAAGAATGAAGAGGAAAAAGCCATAAAAACATGAGATCAAGGAAAGATGCTGGAGATGACAACATACCAGCTGAACTTTTGAATAATCTGGGAAATAACGGATTAATGGCTCTGACAAATTTTATAAATAAGATCTACGAAATAAAAACATTACCCAAGGACTTTCTAGACGTATCCATAGTGGCTTTAAAGAAAAGAAACAAACCAATAAATTCAGTGACAACAGGACCATCAGGAACACAGAAAGTATGATCGAAGAAGACCAATTTAGATTCAGTAAAAAGGAACCAGAGATCCCACCGGGATGTTGATAATAATTTCAGAGAGGTGCTGGAAATCAAGAAAGAGGTCTAGATTGGTTTAATCAAAAATATGTTCGATAGAGTGAAGTGGAAGAAAACTATCAAAATAATCAAGAAGATAGGCATCAACTTGAGAGAGAGAGAGAGAAGGCTGATTGCAAACCTGTACCCGGGTCAGCGAGTGAGAGTTAGCCAAGGATGCTGTTTTTCACTCAGTCTGTTCAACTTATATGGATAGTGGCTGGTCAGAGCAACCGTCTCCATTGCCTTCTACTTAACGACCACAATTAAATAAAAGGGAGAAGGTGATTCTACATAAAGGAAAATATAAGCAGAATTAAAAATATAACAATAATATGGTTTATTCAGTATAAACGTAGATAAAGCAAAGTACAGTGGTCTCATTATATCATTCTGAATAATGCTGAAAATAATAACGTGAAGCGCAGAATGTAAACATCCCACGTTTACATTTATTACAGGTCGTCTTTAAGAGACACAAAATTACGTAGATTTTAACATCAATAGAGAAGTTAAACTACCAAAAGTGAAGTGAAGTAAGATATCCACAAAATGAAACAAACATTAAATATTCTTGCCTGATGGGCTCCTAAAACAATTACCAGTTACAATACGAAATTTACAATTACATAACGCGAGAGTTTGACTTCCAGACTCAAGTCAAAACCTCCCGGGACTAACTATTTCTTAGAAAAAACTAAAGAAATTTAGAACATAATTAAATTATATAAAAAATATAACAAGCATGATTTTATTTCTACAGTCGCGTGAAATAGCAAAATACAAAAGTCCACACATTTTAACATTTTACATTTAAATTCACTCAATACAAAATTACCAATGGTGGATTTCAAACCAAACTAATAAACTAACAAACTAACCAACCGCGCCTAAGTGGCGGCATACAAGTTACATTTAAGCGACTGAGATAATAAAGAGAAAAGTTAAATATTAAGCAAAACACAAAATAAAGATTTTAACACGAAAATATTATAAGTCGAAAATGAATAGAGTTCTTTATAAGTAACAGCCATAGTTACGTTCCAATTTATTATGTATGAATGTTTATCCGATCATTGTCCAGGTCGATGACAATGATCCGTCCTCGTTCGTAGATTTTAGATAGTCAACATTTTTAGAAAATGTCAGCCTGTTTTATAGTGATTTTCGTTGCACGGAAAGAGGGGAGGTAATTTCGAGCACGTAGTTGCTAGCTGACTTCGGTCACGTAGGCACATTGTAGGGTTGTTCCATCAGAAAATTAGAACAAGTCGGCGATCATTGGATGTTTGTGTTGTTTGGGGAAGTTCATCTGACATCCGTCAGAGGGCGGGTGGATTGTTGTCTTCTAGCGTACTCCATGTTGTCATTCCTTAGTTTCAATCTGACTAGACGGAGAATGACCACGCGTTGATTGTAGACTTTCGTTAGCTCGGCCCATTCTTCACATTGGCTGCACGGTGTAGTTCAGCTTTGGTGGCGGCTAGTGATAGAAGATTTCAAAGGTAAGTTCCTGAACAAATATGAGTGTAATATTACAGAAGATTGTACTGTATGAAATATACTGTGTCGTATTATCTTTCCGTATTAGCCTACAGGGACTACAACAGAGAATAGTACCATTGTAGGGATTCTATTTGGGTCGGAATTATTGAGCGGGTGGTATGAATTCTTGATAGTTACGTATCAACATTATAATGGGATGGATCCAATTGTAACTAACTGTAAGTTAACGTTACAAATCTCCCCCCCTTGACCAGGAGAATAAGAAGATGCAGCATCCGTCCTCAGCAAGGCGGAACATCAAAGGGCTCAAGGTGGCCTTCTTGTACATCATCTTCCCAAACAGCATGAGATGATCCATTTTTTTCAGCTCTAGATTCCATCATCTAGAGAAGCAGTCGGTATCACTACGTAGATTATACCAGAAACCAGGAGAGAAAGGAAAACAGGATGCGCAACGAAAACTCATATACAACAAGTCTGTTGTCAAGATGTAAGTGGCGTTAAATTACACACAACCACACGTCTATAACTATCCGTATGAACACATGAATAATCTCTTCTTTCTTCTACGTTCAAACTCCAGTTCTCATAATAAAGTTCACTAGACTACAAAGTCACAAAAGTTTATCCTCATGAAATCCTAAAATCCTATAGAAATCCTACATAGATGTATCGGAGGAGCGTCCCCCCCCTCAACACTTTTGAAGGTTCCTATTCAAAGGTTCGAGAGTTTCAAATGTTAGATCACCATAATCTCACTATATTCTATATAAGTCCATTCTTAGCACTCAATCTAGAATAGAGTGTCTCAAAACATAGAATAGAGAAAGTTACGTCATAATTAAATCAAAACAACATTTTATTTCGTGATCCAAATTCCATGAAGTGGAACATCAACAAGTTCGTGCCATAATAATCTATAAACTATTCACTTATTTCATAAACACATAATATCCACAAGTTCAATTACGGTTCAATACCTGTAAAGAACTATACACATGGCCAACAATATATAGATAACAAAACACTATATCTACAAACCACTGATATATAACATATCATTAATGGTAAACAAAATTTAAATTTTAAACACGATTTGGCTCACAGCCAGGGCACAATGCCATCAAACAAAACTCAAATTAATAAGGGATGCCAAAAGATTAATTATAGGTCCCCATATACCTATAAAAATTTAGGCATGATTCCACATTAGTATTAAGAGTATGAAAAGCCCGGTCAATACTATAATTAACAAAATGAGATTACGTTAATTGACCGTTCATTAAATGACTCAACAATTGTCAAATAATATCAAGACACCCAGTCTTACCCAAAACAGGAATACCAAAAAGATCAAATACAAGTCCCCATAAACTTATAAAAAAATTTCTTGGCTTCCTACATTTACCTAAGTAAATCCAAAATGGAGTAATTAAATCTGTAAGTACAATAACTTACGAACATTATCCATTAAACTATTACATTCTAAGGCGTCGGTATTAGTTTAAGATGGCTCACATGAGCTCTTCGCGTATCGGTCGGCTCTGTCTGGCTCTTCAACCTGACCGACACGGGTGTTAAGAAAGCTTCAACTGACCAGGGTCCATCTCATCTGGGAGAGAACTTGGCAGATATTTTATTAATGCTAGACAACATAAAGAAAAAAGCACAAGATCAACAACGGGGGTAGGGGGGCATGGAAATGAGCTTGACTCGTAAGACCCACGATTCTTACGGTGCACAAATAGTTTCCCCGAACTACACTTACTCTGGACATGTCCTAACTGTTTACATTTAAAACAGCGAATTCCTGACAAAAACTTACTATCCAACGCTCGAGGGCCAATATGGTTCTTCTTCACAGGTTGCACACCCAGCTGAGAAATCGCAGTATTATTCCTAGACCTACCACAATAACTAGGATTCGAACCCACGCCTGGATTGTCAACAATAAAAGGCGCATGATTTTCCAGAAACTCACTTTCAGACAACAAAGTACCTTCAATTAGGGAAGCTAGCTCATGTAACTCAACTATCGTACTAGGTTTAGAAGTAAATACAAAATGACGTCGAGACAAGGGCGACACATTCTCCAGAATAATATCTACTATCTGACATTCAGAAAGATCTAACCCTAAAACTTCAACGGCCTCAGAAATGGCCAAGATGAAACTCCTTAACGACTCATCAGGACGTTGAAAGCGATGTACATACTGCTTACACAAATTATCTCTAGCTCTAGTAGGGACAAGACAGTCTAATATCTTACGACTAATAAGCTTCCAACTTAACCCATTAACTAGCCCTTCAGAAAACAAACGAGTTAAATATCCAGAAGTTTTACCTAAACACAACGCAATAAACTCAGACTCAGAACCGATATTTAAATGACAAATCCCTTGAACCTCAAGTAAAAATAAAAAAAAGAGATGAGCTGTCCTGACCATCACACAGTGGTATTCGATTTACAAAATCAACGAGAATTTTACTTTGGATTTTATCACTCACCAAAGCGCGTGACATTTCAATTGGATCTCCAACCCTCACCGGTACTGAATGATGATTCTCCACTCCCACTGTTGCCTGGTCTCGAGACGTATCGCTCTCCGAAAGAATTCCCACGAGAACTGCAAGAAGTCTTGCTACGGTGGTTTCTATTTAACATTGCAGTCCACGCTTAGCAAGCTCGGAGATAAGGCTTTCTTTATTGAGACGGTAAACATCAGATTTAGACAACACGCTCGGCTCGCCAGTCACTACTTCCCCAGTCGAAGCGTCCGTAGTCAAGTTGTCCATTATGAAACAGAAAGAGATACAAGGTTAAACTCAGGCTATGATTTCACAACAACAACAAAAATATACAGTATAATTTTCCAACATTTTTCAGCAATGATATAGGTTATTAATTAACTAATTAAACAGGAAGATCAGTTAATTAAAAGGACAGCAGAGTTGCGCAGTGTTACACCGTCTCCATTGCCTTCTACTTAACGACCACAATTAAATAAAAGGGAGAAGGTGATTCTACATAAAGGAAAATATAAGCAGAATTAAAAATATAACAATAATATGGTTTATTCAGTATAAACGTAGATAAAGCAAAGTACAGTGGTCTCATTATATCATTCTGAATAATGCTGAAAATAATAACGTGAAGCGCAGAATGTAAACATCCCACGTTTACATTTATTACAGGTCGTCTTTAAGAGACACAAAATTACGTAGATTTTAACATCAATAGAGAAGTTAAACTACCAAAAGTGAAGTGAAGTAAGATATCCACAAAATGAAACAAACATTAAATATTCTTGCCTGATGGGCTCCTAAAACAATTACCAGTTACAATACGAAATTTACAATTACATAACGCGAGAGTTTGACTTCCAGACTCAAGTCAAAACCTCCCGGGACTAACTATTTCTTAGAAAAAACTAAAGAAATTTAGAACAAAATTAAATTATATAAAAAATATAACAAGCATGATTTTATTTCTACAGTCGCGTGAAATAGCAAAATACAAAAGTCCACACATTTTAACATTTTACATTTAAATTCACTCAATACAAAATTACCAATGGTGGATTTCAAACCAAACTAATAAACTAACAAACTAACCAACCGCGCCTAAGTGGCGGCATACAAGTTACATTTAAGCGACTGAGATAATAAAGAGAAAAGTTAAATATTAAGCAAAACACAAAATAAAGATTTTAACACGAAAATATATAAGTCGAAAATGAATAGAGTTCTTTATAAGTAACAGCCATAGTTACGTTCCAATTTATTATGTATGAATGTTTATCCGATCATTGTCCAGGTCGATGACAATGATCCGTCCTCGTTCGTAGATTTTAGATAGTCAACATTTTTAGAAAATGTCAGCCTGTTTTATAGTGATTTTCGTTGCACGGAAAGAGGGGAGGTAATTTCGAGCACGTAGTTGCTAGCTGACTTCGGTCACGTAGGCACATTGTAGGGTTGTTCCATCAGAAAATTAGAACAAGTCGGCGATCATTGGATGTTTGTGTTGTTTGGGGAAGTTCATCTGACATCCGTCAGAGGGCGGGTGGATTGTTGTCTTCTAGCGTACTTCATGTTGTCATTCCTTAGTTTCAATCTGACTAGACGGAGAATGACCACGCGTTGATTGTAAACTTTCGTTAGCTCGGCCCATTCTTCACATTGGCTGCACGGTGTAGTTCAGCTTTGGTGGCGGCTAGTGATAGAAGATTTCAAAGGTAAGTTCCTGAACAAATATGAGTGTAATATTACAGAAGATTGTACTGTATGAAATATACTGTGTCGTATTATCTTTCCGTATTAGCCTACAGGGACTACAACAGAGAATAGTACCATTGTAGGGATTCTATTTGGGTCGGAATTATTGAGCGGGTGGTATGAATTCTTGATAGTTACGTATCAACATTATAATGGGATGGATCCAATTGTAACTAACTGTAAGTTAACGTTACAATGATAGGAGGAGGCGTCATCAACATAATAAAATACGCAGATTATCTAGCATTACTGGCCATAAATAAAAAAGAGTTGGAGGTAATGATGGATTGGCTGGTGGAGATAGGGAAAAGATATGGCACAGTGATTAACATTGAAAAGTCAAAAGTGATATTGATTTCCAAAAATGAAAAGCAGCTATAAATCAAAATTGGAAACCAGGAGTTGGAAAGCATAAAGCAGTTCAAGTACCTGGGAGGTCTGCTGACAAAGGATGCCTACTGCACCAAGGAAATTAGGTCAAAGTTCAACATGACCAAGGAAGCTTTCAACAAGAATAGATTATTGCTAACCAGCAAGCTGTATTTGAAACTGAGGAATAAACTGATGAAATGCTACATTTGGAGCATTGCACTGTATGGCGTAGAAACTTGGATTCTTAGGAAGATGGTAAAAAAAACTTTGAGAACTTTGTAATGTGATTCTGGAGAAGATTTGTGAAGTTCAGGGGGACAAACGAAGAAGTCCAAAGTGGGGGAGAAGAGAACAATTTTGGATGTTATTCTTCGGCACAAAGCAAACTGGATCGGACCCTTGGAGGAACTGTCTTCTGCATAACGTCATAGAAGGAAAGGTTGAGGGAAATAGGAGCTTAGAAAGAAGGAGGATTAAAATATTAGATAATTCTAAGGAAAGGAAGAAAATTCTGATTGCTGAAGAGAAGGCAGAGGGTAGGGCGCATTGGTGGCGGAAGTTTACTGAAAATAGGACTGGACCTGTCGTAAGACAGGACACATAATAACAGTGACAAGTTTATTACTAATAGTTTACTCATTAGTTTATACTTTTTATAAAAGGGCTGAATGTTACCATATTTTTGTTCAGTTAGAGCCAGTTTATAAAAAACCTTCCGACCCCTTTAAAAAATCCAAATACATCTTTAACTAGTGAATACCACGAACATTTTCTTCACTTATAAATACAATCGTAATAGGTTCTTCTCGGGACATTACTTAATTATTTTAATCAATGGGATTAGGAGCTCGAAAGTTAATTGTCACACTTATAAAAGTACGCCACCTATTTTTATCTTAAGCTAATTTTATTCCAGTCGAACTCATTACATCCTATCCCTTTCATTTTTTTAAAAATGATATCCTCCAATCTTCGTCTAGGTCTACTCATTGGATCCGACAGTCAATAAATTGAATGCGGTCTAGTTTCCTGGGCCATTAATTTTTTTATAAGGTTGAGTTTATATTCATGCATAGTGCATAACTAATAACGAATAATGTATATCACGTTGTGTGAAAGAAGTTGAAATACAATAGTTTTAATTATAACGTTATCGGGTGCATAGTAAGTAGTGAATAGTGTACAATGCATACATTTGTTTTACCTTAAACTTCTTATAAATTATGCATGGAGTGTAGTATAGATAATATTGACTCGAGACGTATCAGCCAATGAGAATGTGAGGAAAAGATATAGACGATTAAGCACCATTGTACAAACCGACGAAAATAATTAGCTTTAATGCTCATGTTTGGAATGCCTTGTGGTAGCCATATTTGTTTCTATTTACGAATTTTCTTAGTTTTAGCGTCATTGACTATAATTGTCTAATTGTCTATTTGATTGAAAATTAAAGAGAAATATTACTTTTTTAACTCTCTGATTAAGAAGTAGGTATACTAAATTATTTATAACAATAATAAAATAAGGAACTAAATAAAAATCTAGTTTGATTCGATAGTACAGACTTAACTTAAATTTATTTAAGTTAAAGTTTCAAAAAAATGCATTTTAATAAACGGTATTTTTCAAATAAACTCTATATTAAATTATTTTTAGAGACATTTTCTAGTAGTGAAAAGAGGTTCGGCTATTTTCCATGAATAAAAGACAATCAGTTTAAGTACGACTTTATAGACTACTTTTTTTTTTACACACTGATGAATTTTTCTTATTAATATTGTGTTCCTTATACACTTCTGCTTATGTGTTATATATGAATATAAATCTAATCTAAATTGCGAGATTACTGAATGAAGCTCTGGTGACCACCGGTACGTGAAACTTTAAAAAATTTATAATATTAGAAAGATGAAACTTAGCATACGTACTTAAGGAAACATTTAGGATGTGCACCTCAAGGTATTTCTTAAAAACTTTTTATGTCACATTTGATCCTGACGTCTTATTAAACGTTACCAAAAATTTGTGTAACTAAAAGAACAAAACCTAGAAAGTGTAATGTAGTCATAGGCCTACGTACTCATGGTAACTTTGTTTTGTGCTAGCGATGATGTCTTAAATGACATTATCAATGGTTCGGCTAACTATACCCAGTAAAACCTGGGAATGGGAGATTTAGGCTTTTCTCTAAGATTTGTAACTATTGCAAGCCTGATGAGACCATAAGCTAAGTGATCATTGGTGGGGGTAATTACAACACCTATAAATATAAAAACCGGAATCTCAACATGTGTGCTTTTTGGAAAAGTGATTGTGTATGGCTCGGGGTATTTCTTTACGATTCTGAAGACTTGAATTGTTACGTGATCACCCGGTTGGAATTAAAGAGTAAGAAGAAAAAGAAAAACACGCAATTATTTTAATTAGTCTTAACCTAAAATACTTAATTGTTAAAAAAAAGACTAATTTTTAGTTGACTACCAGAAAATGTTTGCATACTTCGTGAAAGACGTTGAGAGAAATGAAAGATATGGAGAATCGATAGAAACTAAAATTATATTATTTACAATCGAAAGTATTTGACAACATCTCACTAAAAAGTAACACTATTTGTTTAGTTTTTTTAATGGCACTTGCTACAAAAGTATTAAATTATTCAAAGAGGACTGAAACTGTTCACATCCTGACGTGTTAAACTCTCTTAATATGACTACTACAGCTTGGAAGTAACAATCGATATGTTGTTGCAAGTAATATTACTACAGTAATTTAATTAAATAATATTTAGGGATGATAGGTACTATCATTAATTGTCTTGGCGCTTAAGTTAAATATAGTATTTGAAAAATGTCTACTTGAAGGCGGGAAACAAACCTGGGATCATTATAATGATGGAAGTACCAAAGTACTACTTTTAAATCTCATTTTTAAAATAATGAAACGATATTGAAACTTTATAGACTGTATGCAAGAACGAAATGAGTAAAATTGAAAGGTGAGTGGTATTAACTTTCCTCGATATTGAGACTTCTGCAAGAACGTACCCTCTAAGATAGCTAATTAACACCACTCACACTTTCGAATCTGAATTAATATTTTTTAAATCCACTCAAAAATCACACTTCTCATTCACTCTTTATGTTTGCTCATTTCATTCTTGCATTCTGCCTTATCCCTTTACTGAAAGAAAGACTCTAATTTTCGTATTCAGACAAGTAATTACCCTAAACGCTACTCATCAGGATTAAATCAAAAATCCCCTCAGATGCCATGAGCTAGATGGTAAGACTGATTGATGCCTTAGTCCCTTCATACATCAATACATTTTTTAAATAATAATATATAGCCATGTTTATATGATCAAATTTTACCAAACAAATAATTATCATATAATTTATATTACAGAATTTTAAATTTTAATTATCTTACATCGATGAGCAAATGATTAATTGTAATTTGTATGTTATCATTTGTTGTGAGTTTTTTATTCACTAGTTATCGCATTTGGGATAAAATAATTACTGTCTAACAGTAAAATGTAAATTTGGAGGTTCAAACTTCTCTTCTAAATTTAAATTGCACGCGCGCTATTCTGCAACGACACTAACGCTATATGGCTTCAATGTCTGGTCACTGGAACTAAAGAGTAGCCATACCCCTATATCTTAGACTCTGGAAATGACGCAAATATGGTATTGGGAATTTTTTCTTTATAGTAACATTTTATATACGTAAAACTATAATACAAATAAATTATTCTTCTGTCGATTGATGTGTAGCTTTAATTTAAAAATTGCTCACTACAATTTAATAATCTATTAAGCTGTAGTAACCAAGCTAAACAGATATAACACAGTTTTTTCTTTCTTGAATTTTGCAATTAAAAATAAATTAGTTAAAAGTTTCTTTAATAGACATAATATTAATGTAGCTTATGTTTTCTTTAATTTCTTTGATCTTTACATTCTAGTAAACAGAATCTCTGTAAAAAGATTTTTTCACATCAAGATAGTAAAACAGACTGTTGTTTTCATATTCAAGAATCAATATCCTTTGCTCTAAATTTTACTTGCAATAAATGGCAGACATGCTCTAGCTATTTTTATGATATATATTATGAGATTTCAAATACAATTAAGGTATGATATTATTTTTTAACATTTTTTTTTCCCAATAAAAACTACTTCAACCTACATTTCCTTATACAATGCATTTGATACCCTTAACACCTAAGTACTTGCTCAGAAATACGTTACACCAGTCATATATTTTTATTTATTAACATTTCTGTTTGAGAGAGCCATGCAACTTCACCGACTTCACCGTTCATAATATTATTTAGCATTGTAGTTAAATATAGATACAATTGATATGTAGGCCTAGATAATTACATTATGCCATTGGCTTATAGAGAATTGCTAAAGTAAACAAAATAACAGTGGATTATACTAAATTACTAAAATTAACAAATATGTTTAGGGATACTGTAACTTAGCAGGTTTTCATTAGGCCTTATAGTAATAAAAACATAGCAAGAATAGGCAACAATAAAATACTAGGCCGTATACCAAATAAAGTATTTAACCAGTAACAGACTATTTGACTATAATTAATGGGAACAACAACATAGCTTGACAGTAAGGTACACACATGCCAAACAAAAAGGAGTGTTAAGTGGCAGATTTTGTTGAAAAATTTATAAAACAGTTCTAAGACAAAACCAGTGATTTTAACATAGTGTTTTTTAAAGTTAGAGAGGACATGTTCATTGTGATGATGATTAGGCCCCTATATTCATATTGCTTGTTACATCCAATGTTGTGAATGTGAGGAATGCCAGGCCTCCACCGTGGTTCGGATTCCACGTTAAACTGTAGGTCCTCCATTTCATCTCACAATCACCCTTCCATTACACATTAGCGTAAGTGCGTATAACCCGAACGGGTAGTAAGACGCGGTGCTAATAATAATAATAATAATAATAATACATCCAATGCATCACAAGAAATCATAAATACTTTACTTTATAACTCTAAATTAACTTAGCCAAAATAACTTAATTATTTGTACACACATTAACATAGGGCCTACAAAAATATATCTAGGACTATTCCAGGAGCGAAGAGGGTGCAAGGTTAGATCACTCATTCATATACATGTTTGTTTAGTAATGTCCATACAAATTTTGACTTTTATATTATTAAATGGACAAGACCATACCACCTTAGGTGGCCGCATGGTCTAAGGCACCATTCTCGCAATAGATTAGACGGCCAATGACAGGAAGATCCAGGTTTGAATTCTGGTCGGGTGTATTGGGGGCTATTTTTCATAAATGGTTTACCAATCTGCATGTGAATGCAGGTACACTTCCTCAAAATTCAACCTTTCCCATCCCTAACTCATTAGCATGTTGATTAGGCTACATATGCATATACCCTGTTTAACAGATAGTAAGACGTGATGCTAAAAAACTTCACTCCTTTTTTACTTTATAGCTTGTAAACAAACTTCTAGAAGAAGCTCAATTTTCTTTTAAATTTAATTCATTTAATAACATTTGTATTTTGTTTGTTTTTAAAAGAATGTGTGGCCGGTGTTTCTAAACATATGAACAATAATAGTTGGTAGGCCTATAGTTAAATGCAGCAGTAATATATGTAATTTCTAGTATAAGCCTACACATAATAAAATGTGTTTGTGATCTTAACAGCTAGCTTCTAAAAATTAATATACTGTAACATTGAGTGTTCTAATACAATTTTAATATATATACGCTACAGTAGGTACCTACCTAAAAATAAAGTTATAAGTATTCAACCTCAGTGGTCTTGCTTGGGTAATGTGCTAACCTTGGGACCTGATGTTTGTGGGTTCAAGCCCAGCCGAGGTCGATGGATTTTTTTATCGTTAAAAATCTGTAGAGCAACTTTCTATGGAGGGGAAGTAAAGCCGTCAATCCCATGTAAAAGAACCCTGAAAAGGCCCTTTCATTCTCACTCATTGAAAGTCTCGTGTGTTGATATAATCATTTGGTTCAGAAAGTGCATGCTAAATACCTCGAATAAATAAAATAAAGTTAAAAGTAACACTCAAAGGTATAACTGGAAAAGTGTTCACATTCATTAAAATTGAAACTTTTTGAAATTAGCATAGGTATATTCTATATTTTATTAGAAAACCTATTAGCATAGGTATATTCTATATTTTATTAGAAAACCTATCAACTTAGGAATTTATAAAAAATAAATGTGTAACTTAAACTGGAATTGGAGTAGGGAACTAGGTATTTTACATTTAGTCTAGGTGGACATTGAAATGCTGGACAGTGCAATACAGAGCTGGAAGAAAAATAGGTGAAGGACACTTGTTTGTGTGATGGCTAGCTCACATATATGGACTTTAGCTCTGACTCAAATGCTGATCCAGAAATGAAAAGTTTGCAAATGTTGCTGTGTGATTTGAAAAAAATAAATGGTATGGTGCATTACACAGACTTTCTCTATTTTATCTTAAAATAGAGATATTTATTAAAAACTCATAAAATTAAGTGAAAGGAAGTGATAAATATTGTTGCTGAATCACTCCATAAAATAGCATAAATAAAATAATATTTAATAGCCTGTAGAAACAATGGAAAAAGAGGAACATACTCTGCCCTTCAAAGAGAATAACAATCAATTTCAATAATTTTCAAACTTTCATAAATAAATTAATATATAGCCTATAATTATATATATATCATATGTTTATAACTCTAGCTTCATAGGCCTTATAATCTAACTTAAGGCACAACATCCAGTCTTCTGCCATTAATTCATCACTGTGAAAGCGTAAAACCACATTTCACCAATGATCAATTTTTCGGCCATGCCGAGAATTGATCCCAGGACTCTTAGCTCAATAGGCAAACATGGTACCGACTGAGTTAAGGTGTCAAACTAGTTCAGGAACTATTGGTTTTATAAAATATATAGTTCTAAAAGATTTTTATTTTTAATAGTACTACAACTTTTACAATGCTAAGTTATTTCATATCTGAAATAGCTGAGGAGATATGATCCAAACTGAAAACTTCTGCATACAGGTATTAAAAGTACGTACCCTCAAAGTCAAGTTGCCATCCTTTGTTTTGTAAAGTTAAACAATGCTTGGATACAAAATGTAATAAAAATCGTTTGAGCGGTTTTTGAGAAAATCAATTTTTTTCTCTTTTTTCCCTTCAGTAAACTACCCTTAATTTTAGGGTTGGATATCAAACTCCGAAAATTCCTCATAGGAACCTTATGAAAACCCTAAGATACAAAGTTATATCCCGATTGGTAAAATGGTACAGCTTTATTTCAAGCTACAAACAGACGGAATCACGAAAATCACATTTTCGGTTTCAGGTGGGCATGAAATGTTGACATTTACCAAAATCTCGAGTTCACTTTTTGATGGTAAAAATACTTCTCCTAAGGGTGGTAGGGAGAAAGTAATAACTAGATGGGAATGTAAAGATGTGGAAAAAATAAATATGCATGGTGAATTTGCCTTGACATTTAAAATTTGTATATACAATATTTAGGCCTGAGTTACTAATTATTTCAGACAGAATAGGCAACAGTAGGTGACCTGGCAGTCTAGGGGTAAGATGTCAGACTTTCGTGCTGGGAGTCCAGGGTTCAATCCTCAGTCCTATCACAGATTTATCAGATTGCCAAACCCTTCCTTCACCTCTGATAACATGTGTATTAATCACAACTTGTGAATGTGTGGAATGCCAGGCCTCCACCGTGGTTCGGATTCCATGTTAAACTGTAGGTCCTCCATTTCATCTCACAATCACCCTACCATTACGCATTAGCGTAAGTATGTATAACAGGTAGTAATATGCGGTGCTAGTAATGATGATGATGATGATGATGATGATACGTTCAATTATGTCCATAATATCATCAAAAAAAAATTTTTTTCCCAAAGGATGCACTGCCCAAACACTTATTGAAAGTAAAGAAAAACTCTGTTTTCCAGTCAGTATGTGGCAAGTAGGAACAGGCTACTTAGGAAACTGCCTAACCACAACTAGAGGTAGGCTTGCACTGCGCTGCCCTGCTCTGTACTACCCTAAGCCATCATGTTCCAGCTACCATTCATTAGCACTATTTACAAAAACCTGCCCTGTGTTGCATCTCCTGCATTAACTTCGCTTCATTGTGTGCCTAACCTATAACAAAAACTACTAAAGCTACATCCATAAACCTATATTTTCATGTAAAATTATATGTTCTACATCACTGGCACCCAAGTCCAAAAAAAGGGTGTTGCAATGGCACCCCATTGATATCCTGACTCCCCGGGAAGCTAACGAGTGAGGGGGAACATTCATTGCATTGAAAAGCTATTTAGGAGTGTGTTTTACTTTCCGCCCCCCTACCCCCAATCCCCCATGTTTTTCCATTAACTATTTGCCTCTACTGTCACCCATACTACCCTTCTTACAGCAACAACCTGCTTCAGTGGCCACATGGTCTAAGGTGCTACTCTCACAATAGACTAAATTGCCGATGATGGGGAGATCGTAGTTTGATTCCGGTCGAGTTTACTGAGGGTGGCTTTCCCTAAATGATTTCCATGCTCTCTCGCCACACAAATGTGAGTACACTTCCTCCAAATTCAACCTTCCTACTCCTTAACCAATTGCTGTACTTAGTACATAAGCGTACAGCCAGAACGAGTAGTCATACTTGTTGCTTAAAAAAAACTTTGCCGCAACACCTTGACCCCGGGATAGGTACCACTCCTCTGCATTTATAAATTTTGAAAAATCATCACACTACATATAAAATGACGCCAATATATTATACTTACATAATCATGTCATTCCCTTACAGAGTAGGCAAGAAACTGTGAATATAGCACAAAAAACAACTTTTTACTTAAACCATCCTCACAAACTTTCTCCACACTTCCCTATCCTTACATACTTCCTTCATTTCAACAACATCCATACACCGAGCAATACATGCTATTTTATTCTTAAAACTCTTAATGTTTCTCTTTTTCACATATTCAACACCATCTAGCCACGTCTTACATGGCCTACCCCTTCCTTTTGATCCATACACTTTACCTTCATATATTTGTTTCGTCACTCGATCCATACTCATCATCTCAATATGCCCAAACCATCTTAAGACACTTCCTCCACATTGACCTATTGGATTCCCTTTAAAACCTCACTCCTTCAGCACCCATTCATTACTCACTCTGTCCATACAAGTTTTTACACATACATTTCTTAGATATCTCATTCCAACCACATTCACCATGCTCTTGTGTTTCTCCTGACAAACCCATGCTTCACATCCATAAAACAACGTTGGTGTCAACACACTTTTATATATTGCCATCTTTGCGTATTTTGATACTAACGTACCTCATTCTTTGCAATAGTCTACAAACATCCAACTACTCACGGAGATGCATTCACCCATCTGTCGATTTCACCATCTATCCTTCAATTTTTACAGAACATTCTGCCCAGATACACAAAATCATTCACTTGTTCTAACAGTTTTCCATTTATACTAAGTTGACAATCATTTCCTGATCCGTCCTTATAAAAAAACAGTAGGCCTACCTTAGTTTTGGAGACATTTATACAAATATCCATTCTGTCTGTCGCCACACTCAAATGATTTAATGCATTCTGCAAATCACTTTCCTTCTCAGCCTTTAATACAGCATCATCTGCATATAACAGCACACATTCACATTGTCTGAATGTACACCAACTGCGTCTTCACAAGCATCCCTCATACACTTATCCATGAAAACATTAAACAACCATGGAGACATAACACAACCTTGTCTAACACCCTGTTCAATGTCAAACCATTCGCTCAAAGCTCCATCCACCTTATTGCACGCTTTACTTCCATCATACACCACCTTAATTGCGTTTACTAACCATGCATCTACACCATACTCTCTAAGAACATTCCATAACATATTCCTATTCACCCGATCATACACTTTCTCCAGATCAACAAATGCAAAATAAACTTTCTTTATTACTGCCATACATTTCTCAATCCCTTGTTGCAATGAAAAAATCTGGTTCATGCAACCACATTGCACACCCCAAATCTTGCCCACAGTTCTTTCATGCACTCTCTAAATTAAAACCCTCCCAAAAACTTTCCTGGAATAGGCTTACTCAACAAACTAATTTTCCTATAAATCTTGCATTAAGTCTTACTGCCTTTGTCTTTATACAAAGGAACAATAACAGCATTCTTCCAGTCATTAGGAAAGTTCACAATCCCATCACACACAATGACAAACTCAAACAATCTGGCAAGTAATACACTCTTAAGCACACCCAAGCACACCCCCACACTTAAGCATTTCACTTGTGATCCCATCTCCCCCCTGCATCTTTGCTATTCTTTAACATTTTCATAGCTGTGAACACCTCAGCCTCATTAATTCTTTCACTCTTTATAACATTTTCCCTATTTTCTGCTACTCTAACCACATTTCCGTCATACAATTGCTCAAAATAATTAATTTCTCCATCACTCTCATATACCGTTTTCATCCCAGATCATCTCACCATGTTCATTCTGAATGCCATAGGTTGTTCCTTGCACTCCTGGTTTCGTTTTCTTTACCCACTTCCAGAACAGCTTCTTATTACCTTCAAACTCACTCTGCATTCTTTCTCCTTCTTTTAATATAATTTGTTCTTTACTCTCCTTTACTACTGTTTTTGCCTTAATCTTTATCTCGTTGTATATGTCCCACAACTGCTTATGTTCTGTTTCACTATTAACAGCAATCATTCATTTGTATGCACCTTTCTTTTCTGTCACAGCTTTTTTCATTTTTTCATTCCACCATGCTTCTCTTTTTAAGTTTCACACCACGGCTGATCCATACACATCTTTTGCGCACTCAACTACAACCTCTTTTATTCTGTTCAAAGCTTTTTCAATAGCAATATCATTTATTTCAACACTCCATTCATGCTCTTGTACAGTTAATTTTTCGCCCAGCAAACTTTCATATTTTGCTCTCACACTTTTATCCTGCAACTTTTCCACTTTCACTCTTATTTGCTTACTACTCTTCCGCTGCAAAATTCCTACCCATTTCAACTCTAAAATCACTAAAAAGTGATCCTTTTCACATTAAGCTCCACACACAGCCCTAGTATTCTTTACTAAACTTCTCAGTCTCTCATCATACACCACAAAATCAATTATTGTTCTTGAATCGCCCATTTGCCATTCATACACTTGAATATCTTTGTGCTTAAACCATTTTTTCGACACAAATAAACCTTTTTCTAAGCACAGACTCACTAATTCATTACCATTCTCGTTTACCCTGGCATCACCATACCTTCCTAGCACTCTTTCTGAATTCTGTCTTTGGGTACTCACCCATCCATTCATATCTCCTAACACAATAATTCTTTCACCAGTTCACATGCATTCAAGACTTCATTGAGCTCATTACAAAACTCCGCGCTCACATACTTGTCTTCACCTTCCACCGGAGCATAACCAGCAACCAACATAATTCTATGAATACCTATTTTCGTACGTACCCATAGAAGTCTAAAGGACACCAACTCATATCTTCTTACAAACAGCTTAGCTGTTGGTCTTAGGATTAAACCTATTCTCGTACTTCCCTTTACCCATTCATTCACACCTGACCACAGTGCCAGGATACCATCAGTTGTCTTCAAAACATCTTTCCCTTTTCGCTTGGTTTCACATACACACATAATATAAATTTTTCTTCCAATCATTTCCTCTAACAGTTCATTCTCTTTGCTACACACTCCTTTCACATTCCACGTTCCAATAGTCCATATTATCACCAGTTTGGTCATACGAGGCTATTCTTTACCAGTTTCTTGTAGTAATTTTAAATAGAGTAGACCAGGTTACTAGCCTTGATCATATCCACACCCATGACATTATTTGCTGCTTACGGTAAGAATGCTGTACCGATCCTTTTTGGCACATTTTAGCCAGTATACCACAGGTACAACCATTGCTCAGTCTTACCCTGAGCTCGCTTGCACTATTCTTGCAAACCATTATCCCTACCATAGAGACTGCCTTGCTGGCCAGTATACCGTTGCTCGTGTCAATACCACTAGGAGGTAAGACGATGCACCGACACATATAAAAAAAACATTTCCTAGTGTATCTTTTTTTTTATAATCTAAACTATTATTTCAAACATTTCAAACATTTTAGCAGATTGATTACTTCATTTTTTGTTTTCAATTCATGCAATGCACTATAGTGAGATTTTGTTGATGCTTTCTGAGGTAAAAAAAAAGTATAAAGTCCTGGCTAGTTTTTCACAATCCATGCAAGATGGATGATAAAAACTGATACGGGAGTTAGGATATTACATTTTGCATTATATGGTTAATTAGTGGGCACATAATACCTAAAAACAAACTGACGGCATTTCATTATAATATTGAATATAATAATTATTGCCATGAGTAGCAAATCTGTGCAGCCTGGTAAAGAAGGTTGGTCACAGTAGGCTAGAGTAGACATGTTCTATATGCTTTCCTAGCATTTCATTATTTTATCCATGCATCTTAAAAAAGAGAGGAAAGGCTAGTAAAATGGCATTGATCTGAAGGCCACACAGGGACACATTAGTGTAATAACTTAAGTTTGAGTTCCTGAACTATACCAAAATGCTGGCCAATAACATCCCGTTCCATCACATGAAGCCAGGATTTGGTGGAGGGATTTTCCAGAGCTTTCCAACGAGGTCAGAGTCATCACCTGACAGGGATTGGTGGCCTGAACAATAGAGGGTATGATGGGGGTGGGTTGATAAATCCTTGGAACTGTTTCTCATCGTGAGCACCAGATGTTCTGCTGATTATGGATTTGGGTAGTTTATCACTTATATAAAGAACCTCTGTCTCAGCTTCAGGTATGCTAGATATGCACTTCTGATAAGGCTGGACCGCTGCCGTCCCAGTCTAGTTTAGAGGGATTCCTTAATGTCATTGCCACACTAAGGTTGTATCGCTTTGTGCTTGGACATAACATACCACATTGTCTTTGATTGATGTTAATTTATTATTGAGCTCCTTTTATGCATAACTGTATCTATACTCATGCACCAAACTGTGTACAAATACAAGTAAATCTCTTGTTACCTAATCTTATTTGGACTTTTTTCCTTTGAATAGGTGGTGCTATATTTTTTTAATTATTCTTGCAGTAGACTAGACCACCAATTATGGGAAGATCAAAATTCGAATATCATTCGGGTGTACTGGGGGTGGTTTTTCCAAAATAGTTTTCCAATCTTTCTCTCTCCATGAAAATGCGGGTACACCTTCTCTAAATATAACCTACTAAATCCCTAAAACCATTAGCATAATTAGTATAAAAGTGTATAACCTAAACGGGTTGTAAGATGCAATGCTAAAAAAAATTAACAAAATAAAAATATATTAACTTATTATGACCGGTAGGTTTGATGATCAGGATAGGTTAAAAGACTTTGACTCTAAAGACTGAAGTTCAGTTCGTGGGGTTAAAAAACTTATTCTACCATAATGTTCTTAGTGTTTTCTCATTTTGTTTTCAGAAACAGCTGTAATGGGCCTATGGGACAAACTAGTTAGCCTTTTAGGGTTCAAAAAGAAAGAAGTAAATGTTTTAGTTATTGGTTTAAATAACAGTGGTAAATCAACTGTCATAAACCATTTCAAAAATGAAGAAGAAAGAACTGTTGACATAGTACCAACTGTGGGGTTCAATGTTGAAAAATTCAAAAGTAAGTTGTATTTGGTTGTTGATTAAATTTTGATGAATAGTCACTTTTATGTAGCACTTATGAGATATCACACATTATGATAATGTTTAATTTTTGCACATAAGCTTTTTTGGTCAGTGTTTGTGTAAAACGCTATCCCAATTTTCTTCTTATGCATGGATTGACAGCTAGAAAAATTGACTATGTTCCCATATTCAAACGTCAAGTCATGTATTCTGCAACTGTGACTTTTGATAGATATCAATTCTTATAAAATAACACAAATAACATACTAAAATATTATCACCTGCTTCGGTGGCCACATGGTCTAAGGTGTCACTCTTGCAATAGACTGGCCCAATGACAGAGTCAGGGCTCCAATCTCGGTCAGGTGTAATAAGAATGGTTTTTCCTAAATGATTTTACACTATCCCTTCATGCAAATGTTGGTACACTTACTATATATTCAACTGTACTCATATATAACATATTAATGTAATTAGTACCTAAGTGTACACACCATTTTTTTTTATAAAATCACTAGTTTCCAAGCTATAAGCAAATATATTTAAAAAATAGATGTCTGGGAAATGGGGAGCTAAAAATTTACAAAACTTAGTACACCTCAGATAATTAGAAAAGTCTTAAAATTAGAAACTCTAAAATGGGGGCAGACTTTAAAAATTTAAAAACTAATAGAAAAATTGTAATAACTTGATTGGCCAAACATCTCATTTTGATTGAGACAATGCCATTTTTTGCTGTCTCGGCCGTTCTATCTTTTTAGTAAAAATGCCATTTTGGTAAAGTTTTTATAAAAACTTTAAAGTATGCTTAAATATTGGCCAATCATATCCTATAATCAATTTTGCATCAATGGCTGATTTAGTATGTACCAGCCATTCGTGTAACCATCAGTGAATGTATGTTGATCGAGATTGACATTTGCTCATTGAATAAATAGTATAACTTTAAAGGCAATGAACTATTCAAAGAAAAGAAAAAATATGTATTGGCTATACTTACGCAGCTCAGATCGGTTCTCTAGCGTTAGTTTTTTTTCTGTATGCTTGTCGATTCCAGCATATGCATGTAGCATATTCCTGAAAGACCGAAATTTGTTGCGTATTGTAACTGAAAAATGCTCATGGTATGAGCATGATGAAATGCAATCCCCTTCTACATAAACATAAACTTGTGTGTGGGTTCTGCGAAGAATGATTGTAAGTTCAATATTTTTATGTGATCAAACATTTTAGATTGATTAAAGTCCTACTCTTTATGAACATTCTGCCCCTCCCGCCCCCCATTTATGTTTCAAGGAATTGTAATCAATTTAGTTATAACAATTTCCTAAACTACCGTACTTCCTGGTGGGTGAGCTAGAAAATTGTGATTTTCTAAAGGAGACAAAATAAACCTAAAAATTAACAAACACCAAAGATAATCAATATGGGGATGAATTTGTGTAGTGATTAAACTGTAACAACCTTAATATACCATACCAGGAAGCATGAAAAAAGTCAAGGAGTTTCAAAAGAATAACAGTATTTATTTATTTGATATAAGAGTAATGGATTATACATAATAGAAAATACAAATGTAGCAATATTGCTTAAAGTTTGTTAAGTTGAAGTTTGAAGTTAAATTAAATATATTATAAGAGACCAAAATGACTAGCAGGTCCCAAGCCAAAAACTTCACTATAAACATTATGTCCAATAAATATTAAAACTGACTAGAGTTTAAAGTTAAAGACTTCAATGTACATATATTTTCCCATTTCTCTAGGTATAAAGTGGAAGACTTTAATACAGACATATTTCACCTTTAATGTGAAAATAGACTAAGCTTTAACATGAGAAGTTTTAATGTAAACACATTTTTCCAAGAAAATTTACATTTCTTTAAAGGAAAGACATTAATATATAAAATGGCGTCCCCATAAATATACATCAGTCAGCCAACTGCCTATGGCCATTATAAATGATGAGACGTCACCAATATACCAAGTTTACTCGACAAATCAAAGATAAGTAAATTAACATTGCACCAAAACTTTACAATACCATATATATATATTTCCCAGAGCACACTAACATAAAAACCATAATATCAGCTGAGCCCGCCAATAACGGCGTAAATACCCCAGGCACAGCAATGACTTGGATCCCAAGATTATGTAGTATATTTATAATACAGTTTGCCAGCCTCCCGAGCTAACGATCTGACAAACGACGCAATAGAGTAGTGAGTAATACAATACAACATCAGAAGGACGTCTTACAACCTCAAATAAGCTAGCATGTTATCTTACAATAAACACAGAGTCAAATTAAGTACCCATACCCAATGTAAATAAACATAAAATATGCAGCCAAAGCTAGCATCCCTGAAATATATTAATTTTCTAAAGTTGCAAATGATTTAACAAAGGCGGCAAGAGCGTGACTATAAGTTCGCCGACTGGCGGCGAGAAAAGAAAGTTTACCCACGAACAAAGTTTTGGTTCCCCAAACAAATAAATAGAAAAACGTAGCTAGAAATTACCCACGTCAAAACCCCGAAGAAACCCATTCGAAAAATTATCAATCATATTTAATACACCCGAAACAATAATTTAGAAAAGATTTCCCCATTTTATGCCGAAATAGAATTTTGGATAATGCAATTGAGTTTAAGCTTAATCCGGCGCTCTCACCTTAGAAGTCAGTGATACAATGAGTAACCATGTAAAAGATACATCGCAATATATAGTCGTCACAAATACCAGACATGCCCACAGAGAGAGGGAAAGAGGGAGGGAGAAAATGGAGTGGAAGAGGGGAGAAAAGCAGCGCTTAGGAGGGATAGTGGTGACTCTAGGAACTGCTAGAAACTCTGAGAATCATCAAGGTGGCAGAACCGGAAACTCCACTGGTCAAGTTGCAGCCTTCGTTTGTTTCTGGGCGGGGCCTCCAACACGAGTGGACAATTGGGCAGTATCTCCATTTAGTCAGTGGGATATTGTTCTAGGGAGAGGATGTCGCAGCACATGTGCTCCAGTGTTCACGTTCAACAAGGCCGAGGGTGTGTGTACTCCCATTTGATTGAGTTAGTTGTTCTTCTTTTTGCAACATTGTTACAAAACATTTAAAAATTGAAGCGAAATTTGTGCCTAAGTAGCTGCCTACGCCAGAGTAATTAAAATAAACATCATCTTATGACATAGCCCAGTAAACCATTACACTCTTTGGTTAACCTTGAGGTTCCTACTTAAAAAGCTTTGTATAGCAGTGTCTCTTATTTTCATTTATGCTTTTTGATAAAATGTGAGGCTCTTATGTTTCTGTAACAATATATATTATTTTGTTTCACCTATTTTATGTTCACTCTTAGGCAAAAATTGCTTTTCTATTAAATGCATCCATTTGTGCACTCAGTTTGTTGCTATACACATTGGCTAATGCTAATTGCATAATGGTTTTGGGATTGTCATAGTTACTGTACAAGGATACATTAAACTAACGATGGCAGCTGGATGTTTGATGTTCGATGTTCTTACTTGATATAGCTTTGATGCGGCTACCTATGGCTCCATTTTTAGGTAAAGGAGTGAGACAGTATATGTGATGTGCTGTAATATTTATTTTAAAAGGCTCTAAATGGTGCAAATAAGTTGCCTTCACTAAACATGAGAAAACTGAGTTCCTGTACTAAAAATTAAAAAAATAAATAATAATAATACACTTGTATTATTACTATTATTAGAGTTAACTAATAAGATTTATATTTCAATTGTCTACCAACAGTAGTGTGCATACGCACTACAGACATTCATAAATCCCGTATTATTTAAGAAGTGGTTTGCTATTTAAAATATGGCTTGCATCAAAATAAAGCCAAACGGTAAAGTCCCTATGGAATTAACAACATATATTTTAAGTTTTACTGTTTTAAAAAATTTCATCTAAAATGGAATTAGCTTATTTTCATTGACAGTATATTGAAATTTTCCACCTCTCCTAACATATTTGCCATTCTTCAGTCGTTTTTCACCAAGGTTATAAAAGGAAATTAAAAAAAAATCATGGATGGATTTTATGTTTATAATGCTTCAGAACTACCATTCTCATAAGAACTACTGCAGTCTAAGGATGTATGCCATCAATTAGGTGGTACCCTTAACACTAGAAACAAATATAATGAAATAAATTAAATAGTGTCCAGATATTCAATCATTTAGATATTTGTTTAAAACTATCTGCTCCAGTGAGCATGCAGACTAAATGGAAAGCTAATCTAGTCTGGTTTGCAAGTGATGGGAAGGTCAAGGTTCATATCTCAGCAGGGTGTATTAAGGGTGTTTTTCCTCATTGTTTTCAATCTCTTCCTCCACCTGCATGTTTATATGTTTCTTTTTAATTCTATCTTCCCCATCAGTACCTGTTAGTGTTATTAAATGCGTATAGTCCGGATGGGTGGCAAGATGCTGACCAAAATGAAATATTTGTTTGGTTATCATCATATTATATTTTTAGCTGAATGTTCAAAAGTAGTAAATATAAAATTATTTTAGAGATGACAAAAAATATAGACAGATAATGAACAAGGAGGGCAAAGACATGTCATGTTCAAGCAACCATGTGTAGGTCTAAGTTTTTAATTCAACTCAGCTTTGCAAGATTTTTAAAAAAGATGGGAAGGAGTTTTATAGCAATAATTTATAAATAAATAACCTATCAAATAAACAGAGTATAATATGTCAATTTAATCTACCCTAGTCATAAAAAAACTTTTTAAAAGATTTATGTTTGTCTATTTAGATATAAAGGCCTTATCCTAGGTAGGAGATTTAAATGTTATTATTCAAGGACAGTAGGAAGGATGGCTTAGAAAATGAAAACCTATGTTTCTGTGCTCAACATTAATAGTATTTTATTATAATGTGTTTCGGTGGCCTCGTGGTCTAAGGCATCACTCTTGCAACAGACTGGACTGCCAATTACAGGGTTTTAATCCCAGTCAGGTGTACTGAGAGTGGTTTTCCCTAAATGGTTTTCCAATATTCCTTCATTCAAATATGGATACACTTCCTCTAAATTCAACATTCCTCATCCCTAATACATTAGCATCATTAGAACACAGCTGTATAACCCAAATGGGTAGTAAGATGTGGTGCTAAATATATGCATGTTAAATACCTCGAGTAAATAAAATAAAGTTAAACGTAACACTCAAAGGTATAACTGGAAAAGTGTTCACATTCATTAAAATTGAAACTTTTTTGAAATTAGCATAGGTATATTCTATATTTTATTAGAAAACCTATTAGCATAGGTATATTCTATATTTTATTAGAAAACCTATCAACTTAGGAATTTATAAAAAATAAATGTGTAACTTAAACTGGAATTGGAGTAGGGAACTAGGTATTTTACATTTAGTCTAGGTGGACATTGAAATGCTGGACAGTGCAATACAGAGCTGGAAGAAAAATAGGTGAAGGACACTTGTTTGTGTGATGGCTAGCTCACATATATGGACTTTAGCTCTGACTCAAATGCTGATCCAGAAATGAAAAGTTTGCAAATGTTGCTGTGTGATTTGAAAAAAATAAATGGTATGGTGCATTACACAGACTTTCTCTATTTTATCTTAAAATAGACATTTTTAAAAACTTATAAAATTAAGTGAAAGGAAGTGATAAACATTGTTGCTGAATCACTCCATCAAATAGCATATAAATTTAGCACCACATCTTATTACCCATTTGGGTTATAAATTATACATATATGCACAAATTACACTAATGTGTTAGGGATTAGAAAGATCTAATTTAGAGCAAGTGCACCGCTTCTATGTGGAGGGAGGGTGGCGACCATTTAGGAAAAAATCCTTCAGTGTACCTGACAGGGATCAAACCCCGATCTCCCCGTCTTCGGCAGTCTAGTACAATACGAGAATAACGCGTTAGACCATGTGGTCACCGAAGTGTGTCACACACACATTAAAAATGTGTTTCATATATAAGAATTATCTTTCAAAGGTGACAGCTACAGATCACATTAGTTTCGTTAAGAATATATGCTATGAACGTAGTTACGCAGCTTTTGTACGGGTCAGATACTGTTCTTACTATAGTTGGTTGAAATTGGTCCGAGAGAGATTAACAATCCTGCCAGAATTTTTTTACTTTAAAGTGGAGCCAAGAAGAGCAGGAATTCAGAGA
The DNA here is from genome assembly GCA_033556935.1 of Timema podura. Lineage (NCBI taxonomy): Eukaryota > Metazoa > Arthropoda > Insecta > Phasmatodea > Timematidae > Timema > Timema podura. Next base: position 85,627,286 of record JAVRXN010000010.1, read on the forward strand.
AATATTATCTTTCTCCTATATCTATAATTTCTTCCAAACAATATCGACAAATTGGAACTGCAAAATCTTATATAATTTTTTCTTATACAAGGGATGTTCTGATTTCAACCTTCCTTTAAATGTACCTCACAATGAAAGCACAGTAGGGAGCTTGCTCATGCCAAATAGCATCACTTAAGGCGTTATCTCTCTCCACACGTCACACATTCAACCATCTTTTGTTAGTTTTCATTGTCTTATGAACGAGTGTGTGCTGCAATTGATGCTCCAGCCAGCTTTTTAAGTTGCGTTGTCATCCATTTTTCTCACGCCGAGGAAAAACTGCTACTGAAATTCATCGGAAAATGAGTACAGTGTACTGTCCGAACGTTATTAGTAAAGAATGTGTGAGAGAGTGGTGTATAAAATTTAGAGATGAAGGAGGTCAATGTCACTGGTCATTGGTGACTGAAACCTGTTCCAAGTGTTGACCAATAAAATAAGTTAAAATCGTACATGAGCGGTGCTGGACCACTTTACTAGGGAGATTTTGACTACCTTCCATAGAGCTCGGACCTGGTACCGAGTGATTATCACCCCTTTCACTCACATGAACAAATTGGTATCAATGAAGAGTTGAAGGATTGTGTCTAATCATGGCTGAGCCTCCAGACGGCAACCTTCTTTGATACAGGGATACAAAAGCTCATACCTTGATACAATAAGTGTATCATTTCAAGGGGTGACTGTATTTAGAAGGGTGACCTGGTGGTCTAGGGGTAAGGTGTCAGACTTCTGTGCTGGGGGTCCGGGGTTCAATCCCCGGTCTCGGCACAGATTTATCCGATTGCCAAACCCTTCCTTCACCTCTGACAAGACGTGTATTAATCACAACTTGTGAATGTAAGGAATGCCAGGCCTCCACCGTGGTTCGGATTCCACGTTAAACTGTAGGTCCTCCATTTCATCTCACAATCACCCTACCATTACACATTAGCGTAAGTGCGTATAACCCGAACGGGTAGTAAGACGTGGTGCTAATAATAATAATAATGTATTGAGAAGTAGCTTAGACCTCTAAGTATTTTTGTAAATAATAACATAAAGTAGAAAGTGTGATGGAAGAAGACCAATTTGGATTCAGAAAAGGAAAAGGAACCAGAAATCCTATCAGGATGCTGAGAACAATTTCAGAGTGTGCTGGAAGTCAAGGAAGAGGTCTACATTAGTTTCATCGACTGGCAAAAGGTGTTTGATATAGTGAAGTGGAAGAAACTGATGGAATTACTCAAGAAGATCGGCATCAACTGGAAGGACAGAAAGTTAATTGCAAACTTGTACCTGGAACGAGTGAAGGTGAGGCTGAATTATGGATAGACAAAGAGCCTAGAGATAAGAAGAGTAGTGAGGTAGGGATGCTGTTAGTAACCCAGTCTGTTAAACTTGTACAGGGAGTGGCTGGTCAGGGAAGCCCTGGAGAGACGTGGCAATTTCAGGATAGGACACGTCATCAACACAATAAAATACGCAGATGATCTAGCATTATTTGCAAAAAATAAAGATGAGTTGCAGGGCATGATAGATCGGATGGTGGAGATAAGGAGAAAATATGACATGGAGATCAACGTTGAGAAGCGAAAGTGATGTTGATTTTTAAAAAAATGAAGAAATGGAAACCAGGAGTTGGAAAACAGAGCAGTTCAAGTACCTGGGAAGTCTGTTGACTAAGGATGCCTAATGCACCAAGGAAATTAGTTCAAGGATAGCCATGGTTAAGAAAACTCTAAACAAGAAGAGATTATTGCTGACCAAGTTGAGTTTGGAACTGAAGAAGAAACTGATGAAATGCTACATTTGGAGTATGGTGCTGTATGGAGCTGAACTTGGACTCTTAGGAAGATGGAAAAGAAATACTTGGAGAGCTTTTAAATGTGGTGCTGGAGAAGACTTGAGAGGATCAGGTGGACAGACAGGGTGACAAATGAAGAAGTTTTAAGAAGAGTGAGTGAGAAGAGAACCAATTTGGATGTGATTCTTTGGTACAAAACAAACTGGATTTGACACATCCTTAGGAGGAACCTTCTTCTGCACAACGTCATCGAAGGAAAGGTTGAAGGAAAGAGGAGCTTAGGAAAAAGGAGGATTCAAATATTGGATGACTTGAACGAAAGAAGAAAATTCTGGGAGCTGAAGGAGGCAGATAATAGGGTGCATTGGTGGTCTAAATTCACTGACAAAAAGAATAGATCTGTCAAAAGACAAAACACCTAATAATAATCATCATAAAATATTTTGTCCCAATTTCTTGGTTCCTTAACAGCCCACCAGAGGTTGAAATCCGAATATCCCTCATACATTGACCAAATGTATGGTTTCACCCAACCGTTATCAAAGCATAGGTTGCTTGACTAAACCTTTTTGCTTCGAAACTCAGGCAACACAACAATAAACCTCGTTGTTGAATTCATGGCATGACTAAAGGAATTCAAACTCATGCAGCAGGATGATGTTCTTGTGTTTTATCTTTTAGGAATCATCAGATTATACAGCCTGTATTCAAATTTATACAATTACTCCTTAGAGTACAATTTAAGATTTAAAAAATAGCTAAATGTGTAACACAGCGAATATTGTTTGAAATTTACGGGTACAATTCTGCAAATGGCCACTTCAACAACTAACTTGAAAGAACATGATTGTCTACGCACACCCTTGTGATTGGTCATTCTCTATGGATGGTGCTGACAAGTAACAAAATTGCACCAAATACATGGTGGCTGTTTTAAGCACCCACTCAATGTTGCATGGGAAAAAAAATACTTCCATTGCACATGTTGTGCTTTTGATTATTTTGCTTAGTGCAAAGGTGTGTATGCTTACTCTAGTTGATAATACCACCTAATTCAAAAGCAAAGCATCAGGTGACATTTACTGTCCTATGTTTATGGCATGATTTGTTATAAGAAATCATTCTTTTAAAATTAATTTTATAAATTTGTATACACCCTGTATCAGGTTCACAAAAGAAAAAAGGTGAAAGGTACCTATTGTATTTATTCATAGGGGGTCTAAAAAAATCCTTTCTTTTAGTTCGAGGAACATAAAATCCATAACCTGTGTATTTGATTTATAACATTTTTAGTTAATTGGTCTATATTACAACAATTTTAATGTCTTAACCATCTTAACAATATATGCTACTAGGAAATATATTTTAAATTTAATTACCATTTCATAGTTTTTCTTGGATGGTGATCACGTGAGTTTTGCTATATCAAAGTTTGTATAATTCACAGGCCTAGAAATAATAATTTCACATTATTGTTGTCCGGACATTGGATTTAAAGCAGGCTAACAAATTCTTCTCATCTCGCTTGTACTCTTAAATATATTTTTAATGAATAAAAAAGTATTCTATTTAACATTTTTGTTAGCAAGACAGTAAAATAAAAAGTATTATGGTAAACTACCAATGTTAACTAGTGAAACTCTGAAACTAGAATTTCCTTGCATAAAACATACATACTGTTTTTAATTTCATCATAATAAAAGTACCTATACATTATGGTCAATGGTTTTATGATTGTATTTATAGCAACACAAAGATTTATATGCTTACCCTGCATAGTTTCATTGAAGCAGATATTTTAACAAAATACAGGATATAGAGAAAGCAAAGCCCACTTAACCTTCCTAATATTCCTAGATTCTTCCAAATGACCAAATCTGAACAAATAAATAGGTATTAATATGTGTATGTAGTTTTTACAAAATATTGTTTCCCATTCTTTCTACAGGTATTTAAATCTTTCCTTTAGAATTTTACCTTAGTTCTATTAAGTCAAATAGTTTCCAGCTATTTAAAAAAGAATGCAAATGCTCAATCAACTGCAATGACTCTGGTCGTCATTTTGAAACTCTCATTACATCATGTGTGATGTTATCAGTCAGTTTCAAATTCATTTTCTTCATAAAGTATAAACATTGACAACTTGGTAGCAGGCAAGTGCAAAGCTTTCTGAATATTTTGCTAGTGCTCCCATTTATTAACAATGTATAAACTACCCTATATTATTTTTCAATGTGTCAACTACTATAAATTATTTTGCAAATGAATGTAAATGCACGGCGTTGGTATTTCTGACTGGTAAAAATAGCTGGTGATAGGGTATTTAAAATAGTTTTGTGTACTATGAGAGTGAACTCAAATTAGAAAATTACTATATGTTTAGTATATATAGTCTGATAAAAAATTATGGGATGGTAAATATGGCTGCAACTGTAAAGTTTGTTCAGGAAAAGGAATCATTTTGAGTAGCATATTCTTTTGAAAGGTGCCACAATGAAACTAGCATTTTAGAAGAGAATAATAAACACCCACCTGCATAACAAAGATGACTAAAACAATAACACTTATTCTATATATTGAAATGATTTTAAATATTTTATATTGTAGACTTCTGAAAAAGATTTATTTTATACATCTTTACACTCAAATAAAGTTACACATAGTAAGGGGTTTTGCGGTTAGTGGAGTCATGCTTGATGGGTTAAAATAAGCCACCAATCTCAATATTTGAAAAATCATATGAAAATATACTCTAATAAAATCATAAAGTCAAAAGTTTGTGGTAATATTTTGTGATATCCTTTTAAAATGAATTACTAGGTGTACCCTCCATTTTTACCCTGAAAGATGGCAGAATTACTCTTCAGAGCAAACTGAATGTACACCTGTTATTAAAGCCAGCTCTAATTTTAAGATAGGATTTCTAAAATTTCACTCTTTCAACATTCGGACTTTAATTTATAATATTAACTTATCTATAACTATTGTTTACTACACAAAGTATTACCATCCATTTTGTTGCTCTAAGACAACAAGCGAACTAAATATATATATATATATATATATATATATATATATATATACACACACACAAACACACACACACACACACATACTCGCAATTTAACTCACTTATATATTTATTGATGCATCAAGGTTTAATGGAAATTATATTTTCAGATCAAAATGTTGGATTTACTGCCTTCGACATGTCTGGAGAGGGGCGTTATCGAGACCTTTGGGAGCATTACTACAAAGATTGTCAAGGAATAATATTTGTGATTGATAGTAGTGATAGGCTACGATTAGTTGTTGTTAGAGAAGAACTTGATTTACTTCTACAGCATCCAGATATTTCTGGACGTCGTCTACCAATTTTGTTTTTTGCTAATAAAATGGATTTGCGTGATGCATTATCTAGTGTAAAGATTGCTTCTGGACTTGGACTAGAACGTATACTTGATAAACCCTGGCACATTTGTGCTAGCAATGCTGTAACAGGAGAAGGTCTTCAGGAAGGTGTTGAATGGCTCACTCAACAAATTAGAGAATTATTTACTAGATCTGGAAAATAATCCATGCTAATACAATATCAGGAGTAATCAAATGAAACAAGCCACTTAGAAGGAAATCAGAAAATCCCTCCTGTGTAGCCAATATGAGTAGTATTAAACATTTCTTTTTACTTTAAAGATTAACACTTATTTTATGTTCTAAGCTGTTTTTTATCTTCTTATTTTATCGATTTCTGATATACAATTTTTACAGTTGAGAGGTTAAAAAAGCAAGGTCCATGCACAACCTTGGTTGAGTTTTTTTTTTTTACCTCATACTTGTCTTTGTACTTCAAACATCTAGCCAAGGACAAACACTTAGTAAGGGCCTGATTTTAAATAGTGCTCACAGGCAAAGCGCTTCGAGCATACTTTTCTTAATACTAGATATTTCACAATTTTGGTAATAGCTCACAATCAAATCGTATGCATAAAAGTAAATAAACGTGAAATATATAAAAAAAACAGATAACAAAGTTTATTTAACACAAATCAAAGTAACAAAAATTACACAAACTTTATCGTATTCATATGTTGCCAATCAGTATAATATACAGGTGTCTTTACCAATTATATTTTTTCAAAGCTTATACTTTATTACTTTAGCTCCCACTCTCTATCATTGAAGCAACTCTTATCAAAATTGTTGGAATCTTGTTTGACATAATTACTGCTAGTAAAACAGGAAGGTGAGAAGTGTGTTAATATAGTGGATGTAAAGAAGAGAAAGTATTAAGGTATTTATAAACTGGGAGAGTTGAGCCTGTAGTGTAATGATCGCTGTTCGCATCGAGTATCCTCATTTAACGAGCATGCCACGAGAATCCTCTGAACTGCTGGCGATCTGGGCACACCACGAGCAAATGGTGTAGTTATCTCAGCTCAGTTCAGAATTTCCAAAGGTACACTACAGCTAGAACATGTCTGATAATGAGGAAGCCATATCTTTAATTCTTTGCAGTAGTGCTCTGCTAATTAGGTAATTAAAAAACAACGAAAGCTTTGAGGATGGTGGTGTACTGAATTGTATATAAAAAAAAGGGCTGTCTTGGAACTACTGGAAGTTACAGCACATTAGCAGACAGTACAATAACTTCACCAGGAGGTCTCCCACAGACTTTAAGAGTTTGCTAGATAAAAAAAAACAGGACCAAAAATATCCTTAAAGGAAACACATTATAAGTATATTATTTATTGCTAATATTCCAAGTTAGCCATGACTACGGTTCCTAGCCACAGGAGATTCATTTATCTCTGTCCTGTAGAAACTCGAATGCTTCATAGGCAAACCATCAGCTGCATTATACTTCTGATGCACCTGTGAGAATATAAAAATATATATTAAAAATTGCTACCATGTGCAAATATTACTTTCTCACCCACCACTGCTTTAAATATATATTTATGCCCATCTTTCTTAGTACTGCTTTGACTTCTTTCAAAGCTTACCAATAGAATTATTTTAATAAAAGTAATATTTGTACCAATTCTATGTCAATAAATTATTTATCTATTATTTTAATATTAAAATTACTCCCCAAACCCTGCACTTTTTAAAATAATTCATATTCTTTAGATACCATATAACAATATCATTTTTATAAAAAACTATTTTGTAAAACAGAATCCTCTTACCAGTTCTCCTTGCTTGCGAGTGGGGCTACTAGTTAGCAAACCGTTCTAAACAATGTTCCAACTAGAATGACAAATCTCTTTGTGTTCATTGCAAAAGCAGATTGACACAAATCGCTCTCAAGCCAATTGTAGCATGCTCGCAAGAAGGTTCGTATCACACAAATATGTTACATTACAGGCTCGGCTTGCCTAATCTATACACACCTTAAGAGTTTTTTATGACACAAATTGCTACTACCAAAGAAAAAAATATGTACTACTCACACTATTGTTTTTCCATGGTGTTACCATGAAGAATAAACTTAACATACAGAAATGTTATTTGTACAGACAATAGACACCATGGGCTCGGTCATGACTCCTCAACATAGATGTAAGCTATTGTTTGATTTGTACATGCATGCACACATGCATTTTTATGACCAGTAGGGTTGGTTGGCTTGTTGCTAATATGCCCAGTTTTAACCCAGGAGGTTTAAATTAAGTTTAAATATTGATCTGTTATAAGAGGGGTTGCTCTCCCATCTTTCTCCATTCAAATGTTCAGGTCTTCCACTTATTCTACTTTTTGGTAAAATGTCTTACATTTGTCCTACTATTTTGTTGTGCACTAGCAAAATCCATTGCAAGAAGTTAATTTGGAAAGTTTTTTTTGTATGGTTGCCAAATTATTACTCGTCTTTAAAAGAATTCATTCTTTTCTCTTCACTCATTCCATATCAAGTAAGTATCTATTTACATTTTTCTTAAAAATTCTTGTATTTCGACAAGCAAGGCAGGTGGTTGGTGGGAGTTTGACTTCATAGATAGGTTACGAAGCCTTTAGTACCATTAGTAAAGCATTTATTTATATATTTTAATAACTGGTTGGCTAATGATACAATATAATTTACTACACTATACTTATAACTTTTATTTGTTGCGGGGAGAAAATTAATGAGATAATTTTATCCAGAAATGCCCCATGAAACACATTTTATTGAAGAGTGGATGATTCAATTGGACAGCAATAACCATGTTATGAACTTGTGAATTAGTAAGGGGAGAAATGAATCTGAAGCTTTTTGCTCATTGTGTAATGTGAACTTCTCATGTGTGAATTGGGGAAAAGACCATCTTGTAAAAAACAGTGTCACAAAAAAAATCTAGCAAAGCAAATGTAGCAAACTCCACCAGTAAGAGTAAACTTTTTATGGGTAAAGGGGGAGTTGTTGGGACATCATCTAATAATGCAGATAATGTTGCAGTTAATGATCCTGCCAAAGCTGAAATTCTATGTGCTTTTAAAGTGGTTGATTCTAATTTTTCTTTTGCATCATTTGAGGGTTTGAAGGCTCTTTTTGTAGTAATGTTTGAGGAAGTTGCTAAAAACTTTTGTATGGACAGAACAAAAGTTTCATATTTAGTATCTCATGGTCTTGAACCATTCATTGTACAGGAATTGACATCATTCATCCTCTTCTGGTGTAAACTTTACTTTATGTTTGGCTGAAACAACAACAGCCCAAGTGAAAAAGCAGTTGGATATGTATGTCCGATTTCGGGGTCCTGATGTTTCTCAGCCAGTTCACTGTCGCTATTTGTCTTCAGTATTTTTAGGTCATGCAATGGCAGAAACAATGTTTACAGAGATCTGCAAACTTGAAATGGAAGGGCCTCATTTGTCCAAAATGGTCATGCTAGCAATGGACGGTCCAAATGTAAACAAATCCCTTTGGAAAGAGATGGACAGTGCTTTAAAATCGTCCGGTTCCCCTGATCTTATTGACATTGGGTCTTGTAACTTACATATTGTGCACATTGCTTTTGGAAGTGGTCTCAAAGATGCACCCTTTAATACGATTGAAGATTATGCTCACAATGTATATAAGTGGTTCAAATAATCTCCTAACAGGAGACAGGATTTTAAAAATTCTCAAGAATAATTGCATGTATCAGAGAACTACTTTTTACAGTTTGTAAGCTCTAGATGGCTTACTCTTGCTCCAGTAATGAAGATACTCATTGAATAACATGAAGCTTTACTACATTACTTTTTAAAGTTCATGCTAAAAGATAACAATTCTGTTTGTGTAAATAATGCTTGATATAACAGCATTGTTAGTGTGCTAAAGAACAAGTTGCTTCTACCCCTGATGAAGTTTTTGGTTCATATTAGTGAGCTGTTTTCTAAGTTTCTTTGCATTTTTCAGAATGAACAGCCACTTGTTCATATTTTGTATGATGAACTTTGTGAACTTCCAAAGAAGTTGTTGAGAAAATTTATGAAACCAGATGTTGTGAAGGTGTTCTTGGGTAATTTCTCAGCAGTAAATTTCATCAGTGAAAAACTATTGCCTTCGCACAAAACTGAAGCAAAACATACTTTGACTTCATCTCAAGTATCTGACAGGGATAGGCTTGAATACAACTCAGCAGTCTTTTGTTTTTATAAGAAAGCAACAACTAAGCTTTTTTACAATGCTGCTGATCAAAAATAGGATCCCGAAAAACCTACAGTGTCTTCATGGTTTGATGCACACTGAGGATGATAGCTACAACTCTTTTAACTACTAGTAACTCAAGTACCTCATGCTCTGGATGACAGTGACAGGGACAACGTTCAAGATGAATGGAGATCAAACCAGGTGGATGATGAAATTACAGAAAATTGGTTTATAAAAAAAAAGGACGATGAAATTAATTAGCACAGAATTAACAGTTGCAAGTATTCAAGATCAAATTTCTAGAGTGTAAGTGCAGGTACCCTCTTCTGGCTGAATATATTCCTTCCTTTTGATACTAGCACATGGTAATTCAGATATAGAAATAGGTTTTTCCCTGAACGATGTATTGGTGACATCTGAAAGAAATGCTTTGGCAGAAAATACTATCAAAGGCATAAGAACAGTAAAAGATTAAGAGTTCAAGGAAAAATTGAAAATACACCTATCACCAAAAATATGTTAGAGGCAGCAAGGGCTTATAATGGAAAATATAAAGTAGCCTTGGAAAAGCAAAGACTTTAATTTAAGAAAAAAAGAATCAAAAGTTTCAGAGATATCTAAAGCAGAATAAGAACAAAGTCTTTCTAGCAAAGACACATTCAAAGAAACGACTGCTGCACATAAAGCACCGAAAAGAAAATATTTTAGTGAAGCATCTCTAGCATCTGATATGATTGAAATCTCTACCAAAAGATTGAAAACATTTGATGATGAGCTCACAAAAAAAAGGAAAAATCTAAATTATTAGGATTGACTGTGGTTAGTAGTAAGACACTGGTTCGTTTGTAGCTTCTCTTTTATGTAATCATATTAAAATATGTTTTGTCATCAAGCTTTTTGAGATTATTTCCTTAAAGTAAATGTTATTGTTTTATATTTTAGTGTCAACTAGACCAACCGCTAAAAAATATATTATTGTACTGGTAAACATTACATGTGGGAGGTCTCCGTGAAGCTTTAATTAAAATATATTACAATATTAATTTGAGTTATTTCCATAACAAATGTCCTACTTTTTCCTTAAAATGGTCCTACTTTTTTTAATCAAGCTAGTGGGAGCCCTGAATGTTGCTATATTTACTTGAATCACTCTCTCATCCTGTGTCCTTTAGTATAAATTATGACTAATCTAAATAGGGAGCCAGTCTAAAAAATATATACACACTGGGGTTTTAAATTTTAAGTAAAGTAGTACTTAATGCATTTTATATTCATGAGGTACATTTAGGAAACAAACATTTATAAAACCCTAAAAATGAATAACATTTACCTAATTATTTGGGAGCTAAAAGAATGCTTGCTAAGAAAAAGATAAATTTCTGTTAAAATGCGTGAAACTCACTCATATTAGTATAATCATTATATATCCAGGCAGTCCTTTAATTTCACCTATATAATATCACAAATATTGAGGCTTTTAAGGTGTATCAACATAGTGTTATTAGCGCTGAATTTCCTATGTAAATTAATAGTAAACAGCCAATGTAATGGCCATTTCTGCTTATGTACACCACCTATCTTAAATAAAATCCAAGATATTTGCATTAGAAAATAAAAGGCTACAGTCCAGCCAGTATGTCCTTTAACATTTGAGTAATCACCCAAACCACTATTTGTTTTAGTATTTTTAAAGGGATGACACAGAATGATCACAAACTCCTAATGGTAAATTTCTTATGATTGGTTGATAAGAGAGAAAAAAATCCTGCCATAAAAACAGAGGAAAGTGTGTGTTATATATATATATATTATATATATATATATATATATAAAAATTTAAAATTGGTTTGTTCAAATAAATTTTTGTGATATGCGTGCACAATTTTTTCACATTTAAATACAGTAAACATGTTTTTGTTTGTAGTACAATTCTTGTTTGAGTGACACTATGCTCTATTTGTTAACATAAGATTATATTAATTTATTTTTTCTTTGAGTTTTACGTTTAAGCAACAAATTTAGGCTAGTTAAATAAAACTTGAATTTTTGTTGAGTGAGCTTTTTTTTATCTCTCATTCTCTTTCCCACACCAAGTATATCACAAAACCCCTTGTTACACAACTTCCTTTGTTTTTTAAAAAAACTTTAATTTCTACTTTTGAGTTAAAAATTAGTGTTGCTAGTGTTTGTGGAGTATGTATGAATCACTAAAGATCTAAACCAGCACAAATGGTGACAATACATTAAATTGGTCTCGTATTTTATTGGGAGGGGGAGTGATGGCTTTGGCCATCAAAAAATGAGTGCAGCTTATGTATAAAATAAAAACTTGCTAAACAGCAGGAAGATAAATAAATATATAATTTCTTCACTTCTAAATGTATTGTCAAATTATTATTGTAGTAAGACTTTATACATAATTGTCTACTCACCAAGTTAATTTGTGTAACTGAAACCACATAATAGAGATTATTAATTTAATGGAGTACTACGTCTATATTGAGCTTGAATTAAATAAGAGCTTTTTTTTAAAAAAAAGTTTTAGATATCTGTAGAAAAATATATATAGATATGATGCAGGAATCAAACTGGGAATTTTGGCTTAATTTAACAATGTTCTCTCCCAAATTAAGTTCATATCTAACAAATACATGTTTGTCAAAACTACTCTTTTACCTTTTATATAGGCGAACAAAGTAAATAAGTATTTTAAAAAATTACAAATTTGTTTTTGGAATAAACTAAAATAAAATATTAAATTTTGGATCTTTAATGTACACTACATTAAACCTGAAAGGTAGCAGTCTTACCTTGTCAGATTACACTTTAACACTACAGTCAACTCTTGATTCTACGACCCCAGGAATAACGCCCCTCTCGAAGCAACGACCCTTTTTGGGGAAACCGTGAAAAATGTGGAAAAAATTGTCGGAAATTTTAAGGAAATTGGCCGTAAAATGTGTTTGTTACACTTATTTAGGTCGCTGGGTTGTGATTTTTTTTAACGCTGTATAACTAGTAACTGGAGTAGGTCAGGTATAAAAATAGACACCACCCTATCAATGCCAGCCAATAGCACTTGACTCTGTCCACCCCCTCCCACAAGCAAGACATTGTTTCCTCGCACACGACCGCCACTACATCACGCGCCAGGCTTGTTTTTGCCATTTTTATTTCGATTCTCGATTTGGTTACATTTTTGGTTTGATTTTGTGAACGATTTTTGACGACCCAAGCTATTTTTTTATTTGATATGAACTTATAATTTCAACTAAATTAGGGGAAATAGGACCTTCTTGACACTCATGAAGAAGTAGGAAATCATCCAGGAAGTGTATGAGAAGAAGATTACAAAGGCGGAGATTGCGCGGCGGTATGGCATCCCGAAGTCGACACTTTTCAAGATTGTCAAAATGAGAGAAGAAATTGTGAATGCAGTGCAGAAGGAAGGTCACAATGTAAAGGCCAAAAATTTGAAGGGTGCGATGCACTGGAGCAAGATATGCTGGAGTGGTTCAGCCAGCATAGAGTGCAAAATGCAGAGCAAGGCCGAATGAATTTGCCTTGAGGCTGGGTATAGAAAACTTTAAGTGTTCAAGTGGGTGGCTAGAGCGTTTCAAAGTGCATCACAGCACATCCAGCCACAAGGTCGTCTGTGAAAGCGCATTGGTCAACCCAACACCAGAGAGGACGTGGATGCCCTTGCTCCGAAACATCCTTAAGCGCTATCAGCTTCAAGATGTATACAACGCTGACGAGCTGGGGATGTTCTACAACTTCATGCCAGATCACACCCTGTAAAAGGGGATAAGTGGAAGGGTGCAAAGAGGAGCAAGGAGCGCCTCACCCTCCTTGTGTGCTGCAACATGGACGGCAGCGATAAGAGGAAGCCCCTCATGATCGGGAAGGTCAATAAACCCCGGGGTTTCAAGGGCTACATCCTACCTTGTGACTATGATTTTAATAAGAAGGCATGGATGACCTCTGGGGTGTTCACGAGGTGGCTTAAAGGCTTCAATTCGAAGATGGACGCCGCAAATAGAAAAGTCGTGCTCTTCGTTGACAATTGCCTCGCACATCCTGCTTTCGACAAACTCAGGAACATCGAGCTGGTGTTTCTGCCAAAGAACACCACCAGCATGCTTCAGCCCCTGGACCGGGGGATAATCCAGCAAGTAAAGCTGAAGTTCTGCGAGGTGCTTGTACGGAGTATGGTGTGGAATCTTGACATGGGCAAGGCGGTAAAAAAGTAGAACGTGTTTAGGTCCATGGAGAGAATCGTCACCAGTTGGAGGGCAATCGCCAACTGCTTCCAACACACACACTTTGTCCTACCAGTCAACGCAGAGGCTGGCATTCGTATGCTTCCTGCCGCTGCCAGCGGCAAAGACCCAGACGACCCACCCCCATTGGACGCCAATTTTCAGCAAGGCTCCTACACGGAACCACAGCCTGGTTCATCAACAGCACCTTCGTCTGCCCTCTGACTTTCACTTGGCCGTGCGACGAGGAAATGTGGCAGAGATTAGCGCCAGACTGCACGTATGAGGAGTACATAGTAGCAGACAATGACGTCACAGTTTGGGGCACCCTCGACAACGCCGATATAATCAGGGAGCAGCAGGAGTACAGCGATGAAGAGGGGGAGGAAGAAATGGAAGAAGAACCTGAAGAGATCCCCACAACGTAAGATCTTCTGAAAGCTAGGGACGTCTACTCAAGAGCACTTAAGCGCCAGGGCGCTAGCGAAGAGCTGTGGTTCCAGTTCTATTATGTGAAAAACTTCGTAGAGCAAACTGGCGCTAAGAAGAAGCAGGCCCCCATAATGGACTTCTTTAAGAAATAGGTAGTTTTTTAATATGTTGTCTAAAAAAAAGCAATTTTTGCTATGATGGTCAAGGGTGGAACAAAATCGGTTAAAATTCCAATAACAACCCCTTCGAAATAACAACCCTTTTCCAGGGAACCGTGAAAGATCGTAGAATCGAGAGTTGACTGTATCTTATAAGTAGTGCTAGGATTTATATGTAAATACATATTCTATTCCTCGCCATTTAGATGATCAGAAAATATAAATCTAAACGAATGACCATATTAGGGTTATATATAATTTTACATATTTTGTGATTTTCTATTATATTTGTGTATTAATTGCGTATTTGTATGATTTTTTAAACATTGGTTAGATATTGCAGCCGAAAGGAATTAACTAATGAAATGGGAAATATTTCAGCTCAATAAGTAATTTTTTTTTCCGCTAAGTAAATATTCCTTCCCCTACACTCATTTATGTTCACAATGAGGATGGATTCTAAACAGATAAGGAATGCTGGTCCCCCACTCCCCACAACACACCTCTTCATTCGGATTAACGACCTATATTCTTGTCCTGTAATGTCTCAAAGGAATTTATTTTAGTTTCATATGAGCAGTTGAATGTTACCACCAGAGTTTTTTTTTTTTCACAATGGCAACAGTCACATCTTTGATGGTTACGAAATAAAAACCATGGTTTGCAATCCACCACTCCTTCACAATCGACATTAAAGTTGTAATGTGACAAGGTTGCTACAGAAAAAATTTAATGTTTCATAAAATCACATTTGGAGCAATATTTACAGAGCACACTTCATACAAAAAATAAACAACTAAGTTCTTTGAAGAAGCAAGTACTTTTAATACAGATGCAGGATCCTTCCAGTTAAAGAAACGACTGTAAGGACTTGTGTAGTTAAAGGGTCGCTGCAAACATTCCATGGTTTAAACTTCAAGTGCCTAAATTTCAATCCTTCTTGGATCGGTGAATGCAGTTGGAATGATATATCTAAGAAATGAATGTGGAAAAACTCGTATGGACATAGTCAGAGGAAGGGGTAGGCCATGTAAGACGTGGCTAAATGTTGTAGATGAATATGTGTAAAAGAGAAAGATTAAGAGTTTTAAGAATAAAAAAGCATGTATGACTATATATGGATGTTGTTGAGCTATATTCATAGTTTGTCTACCCCGTAAGGGAATGGCGTGATTAGGTATGTATGTAATGCATGTGTGTCTTGGAAATTACTGTAAGTGACAAATTCCTGATCATTCAACATTCAGAAAGAATTATCTGCAAATCTGCTATGAAGTAACTATGGAAAACATAATAAGTTACATAGGATATGCCCTCATATGGGCTGCTGTAGATGAAACCATGGATGTTAAGGGTCGCATTGTCGCGAACCTTGTAATAGGGGAGCTAGATACTGAGGAACCTTCCAAATCATATTTAATTTAATGCAAAGTGCTGGGCCATACGAAACGTTCCACTTTGGTAAGAGTCGTGAATGATCGATTGAAAGTGTTGTGGCTTAATGGAGTTCACGAGGAGAAGATCCTGGTGTTGTATTCGGATGCCGGGGCGCATATACTGAAAGCTGCAAGCACGTTGAAATTGTTCTATCCTGATATGATCCATTTTAAATGCTTGGCTCATGGACTATAAAGTCTTGTGGAATACATTAGAGCCCCCAAGAGAATAAATTAATTTTTGTGACAAAAAAGAATTTGTGAAAGCCCCCTCCCCAAGTCTAAACTTACAAACAGCGCTTGTCAGATGTGTCGTTGCCCCTAGAACCAGTTCTAACAAGATGGGGAACATGGATAGAAGCATCTAAATTATACAATAAACATTTTGGAGCTGTGAAGCCAGTAGTAGATATGTTCACCCTTAAGTGTGCGACATCTGTGCATGATTCTCAGGACCCATTCATTCATTGATCCGAAAGTAGTGTGTTCAACTGAAAACATTAGGATTCACTTCAAATGACTTCCAGAGAGTATCAAAAGACTGGAAACTCTTGGACTTCCATTACAAGAATATATTGGCATAATGGAAAACGTAATAGAAAAGTGAAGTGCTGTGCGAAATAAAACTGGTTAAAGTGTTTCTACTAAATTGCAGGCAGTGTTGAAAAGAAACCCAGGATATTCAACGTTAGTGAGTGCCATGTACTTAAAGGAAATTAATTAGATCCCTCTGAGGACATTACTCCAGAGAAAATTCCTCTGTTAAAATACACCCCAGAGACATGTGACATGTAAAGGACATTGCCTGCCTACAACAATAATTAATTATTATTCTCTCTGAAAAGAGGCAGTCATTGTCCCCAGAAAACATTGAAATATATATGATTGTGTATTGTACAGCAAAGTACAAGTAATCCATCAATGTCTGTGCCAATAATATTGTAAACAAGGGAATTGTTGCCTGCTTGATAAAATATTTGTTTTATATGATATTACTTTTTTTATGTACCTCCATATTTAGCTGTTTTTCACTACATATTTACATACATACTTATTTTGCTATATGATACTCCATAAAAAAAAACAGCTCTACTTATAAGCTACACCATAGTGGAATAATTTAAGGTAAGCATACTACCTTACAATACAGACGAAGAGTACACTCTTGTTACCCTGAAAGGTATCAGTCTTCCCTTGATGGATTATACTATGGCCCTCTCATATAAGCTACATCATAGTGAAAATGTTCAAGATAAGATTGCTACCTTCCAGGCTAATTGGAATACACAAAAAGGAATGACTACCCAAACACCCGCCTCGGTGGCGTAGTTGGCTAATGCGCCAGTCGTGTAGAGCTAGACCACCAAGGACGGGGAAATCGAGGTTTGAATCTAGGTTGGGTGAACTGGGGGTGGTTTTTCACTCTCCCTCCACACAAATGTGGGTTCACTTCCTCTAAATTCAACCTTCCCAATTCCTAATCCATTAGTGTAATTAGTACTTAAGCGTATAACCCGAACGTGTAGTAAGATGTGGTGCTAAAAAAACCCTACCCAAACCATAGTTTTGATTTATTTTGTGCATGAAGAAACACATCAGATCATATTTTAATAAATTGTTCCACTTGTCATAGAATATTATATTCTGCATTGTATTGGGTTTAAAGAACTCGATATGCCTGGCAAAGATCTAACTTGCTATATGAAATTACAGGTAAGGTATATTTCAAATGTTGAGAATGAAAATATTTACAATCTTAAGCATTCTCATTATATAGGCTCTTTAATTACAATCTTAAACTAAGTAAATGGTACCACAGTTCTGAAGGTTAGAACAGGTGGTCTTAGGAGTAGGCTGGAACACTGGAAGATATTCCAATGGGACAGTTTACTTGGGTCTGCCGCAATTACAAGGTGTCTACTGAGTTGGAGAAACAAAAATTAGTGACTTTTTTGTGACCTTTTTTGACCACAAAATTCCTTCGGTAAATGGTCGAACATTATATAATGCACATATAGGCATAATGCCCTCACACACAACATTAAACCTTAACTAGATGGTGAACATTAACCTTGTCCTTGGTATCATGGTAAAAACAACCAGAAACTTGCGGCTAGTGCATGGCATCAAAGGTAGTGTGTGGCGTGACTTTCGATGCGCCCATGTTGTTACGATGCTCGGGAAATTCAAACAAATATTTTCGTACCTTTATGACCAAACTTATTGAAAATTCGTGACTTTTCAGACACTTTCGTGACCCAGTAGACACCCTGAATTATTTTTAGACTATAGTTATACTTTTCATTAAATTCTAAATGATTGTTTTTGATTAATTTCCTGACAAGTTCCACTGAGATAGTCCAAGATTGCCACATTAAAAAGGTGAATAAAATTAACAAGGATGTGTAAAAAAAAAATTCCAACCTTCAAATTACCCAATAAAAAAGATTTACAAAATAAAACCTTTATATTTTAGGTTTGTATGAACCTAAGATTGAAATTATAAAGGTGTTTTGAGTTTTTAAGTTTGCTTTAAGGATGATTGCATCAATTTTAAATATTTCTCTTGTTTTGTAGGCCTATTTGGTAAACACATTTCTGGAAATTATTATTCTGGGTCTGTAGGAGACCTGGTGGTCTAGGGGTAAGGTGTCAGACCTCTGTGTTAGCAGTCCGGGGTTCAAATTACCATCCGGGAACAGATTTATCTGATTACCAAACCCTTCCTTCACCTCTGGCAAAGTTTGTTCTTTAACACTATGTGAATGTGTGGAATACCAGTCCCCCACCGTGGTTCAGAACCCACGTTAAACTGTAGGTCCCCTCTACTTTTCACCATCATCATTCTCACGTATCATCCTATCATTTGGGGATATTTATCCTTACCTACCTGTCCTGATACCTAGTATGTAACTCAGGACCTATTTCTACTTACAGTATTTTGTCTACTTCAATTTGTTTGTCTAGTTTTACAATACTAGAGTATGGAAAGTAACATTTAAACTAGTTGTCCTAAATTCCTACTTTATAATTCTCTATCCTACTAGTTGGTCCGCCCCGGGTATTTTATGTCCCTGGTACACTGTCCCACTGGGTGTCCCGCCACCCTCTGGATCTAACAGTCCCCAGATCGGCGAAAGCTCCAGTGGGGGGCGAGCATCACCCTATCCGCCACCTGGACCTAATACTAACTTAACCTAACAATAATAATAATGATAATAATAGTAATAATTAAAACTAACTTAACCAAAATACATAACATTCTTCTAATGTGGCTGCAGGGTCTTCAGTTGTTGTTGCCGGTCACATCTTTTGTAATGACAGAAGTCGACGAACCGGTTGACGGACCAGATGCCCGACAGCTCCAGCTCAGCAACACACTTGTTTGCAAGTGAGCTGGACTCTTTGAGTGAAGGGTTGATTCTTCCGTCTAAGAAGGTGTTAATTTTTGTGAGTTTCTTCCTAGCTGGTATTCCAGCGCTCTCTGGTTCATTAGCAATTTACACTACTGGAATCCAGAAAGCGCCTTCCCTCAGCCAGGCTTCAGTTAGCCAGGAATTTCCCATCATGCTCTAAACTTCCAGCCTACATCTAAATTTTGTATACTCTAGGTCGGGCTGTGCCAGTTCGGCAGTACATCGTCAGAGTCTGATGTCGCGTCCCTACTTTCAGTAGTGTCGCTATCATCCTCAGTTATGTAATTTTCTTCAATGTCAAGTCTAATTTGTCTCTTAAGTCTTCATTTCTGTCACATATCCGTCTTGTTCTCTTTTTGATGCATCATCCGCAATTGCGTCCAAGAGTTCCCATCGATGCACATCTCGCATTATATGATATATTGTACTAGCTTACAGTGGACCCTACAGAACCTTCCTATCTTCTATCGTTTTCACACAGTCTAATACCACATGCTCCGGCATGGACTCCCTTCCACAATCGCATTGTCTAGACTCTGTTAATATTCTTGCAAAGAGAGCGGCCCTATACGGACCATGGCCTGTGATAAAGAGTACTAATCCAGTTGAGGGCTGCAGGAATTCCATTTTCACTCTTTCCCTAACACTAGGAAAGAGCTTATGTCCTTCTACCCGTTTACCCCTTGTACTCTTGTTCAGTCCTCTTGCCATTCTTCTTTAAGATAGTTCTTTACCTTCTGCATAATTGTTACCCCCTCACGTGTTAACTCTGCCACCTTCCCATCTGGGGATAATGGAATTCACCTTAATGGTGTCCCCACCTCAGAAATGAATTACTCCATACGCCAGGAAAGCAGAGGTAATATAAAGGTCAAATGGCCAGATCTAGAGCATTAGCCCCACATCACCCATTATTCTGAGTCTTAAGTGCCATTTTCAATGATTCATTGAACATGAATACAATATGAAAGTCAGAACCCTGATTTCATTAGGCTGAATCATAAGTGAAAAGGAGTCATACTTTTCTTCATTTTTAATGATTATTATCTAAAAAAGGAGAAAAAAATGAACAGTGAAAACATGTACAAGAATTACTGGGTTTTTTTTTTTATGGAAAGATGTATTTAAATTACACGTTACTTTGCGACTACTTGCAACCTTGTATTGGATTTAATCCTCACTTGTTTTCCAGTTTCGACTCATATTGACATCTGGACAGGCCAGACAACCTTTGATGAAATTGGTATGTTGACGCTCTTATCAACGTTTTTTATTTAATATATTTTATAACTTGTGCGATGACAGCACACATATTTCACAAACAGCAGCTCGCATTAATTTTACACAGCGCCATTTATATAATTGAAACTGTTGTTGATAAGTCTCATCATGATCAATGCTACATGTGAACAAATTCTTTTTTATTTTATGAAAAATGTATCATTGGAAATGATTTATTAAAAATGACACAAAAACTTGCCTTTAGGTACCAGTACCATTAAGCTTTGATTTGCTTCTTTAAACAATTTGTTTGCATTGCTTCATTTTTCTACTTCTTAAATTGTTCATTTCTGTTTAGTTAATTTTGTGTACAGACACTCGATTTTCTAATGTATTTAAAAATCTATTTTTTTAATGCCTTAATTTTCTTCCAAGTAGATTTGATGACTTCTTTGTGCAATTTGCAAGCATCTATGTTATTTTATGAATCAATGTATAGTTAAAGTTACTAACGCCGGTCCCACACTATTCGTGAATGATAACGAATGTTTGTGTATTAGGTGACTCTGAGTAGTGTGGGAGGTACACGAATGGCGAAAAGTGAATGTTCAGTCGAATATTCGGCATTCGAGGGGCTTTGCCTTGAGAGCGGTCTCTTGGTACGAATCAAAGGAAGCGAATGGTCGCTACTGGAGTCTTGGCGAACATTCAAACCGCTCCCACACTACACTTATGTCATTAGTGTTGTCTAGTTGCGCACACACTTGGCACTGTACTAATTCTATCATTCTGTGGTTATTGTAGAATAGTCAAGTTCATTCACTTAAATGCTTAGCTATTATTTATACAATATAGTATTTTGTAGTGTACCATGTAATGTAACATTAAATAATAGTTTTATTTAATAAGCTAGTAATTGTTTTGCTAAGACCAAATAGCTTTGCTTTGGTCCTTACCTTGTTTTACTCTTGTTGAGAAATAATATCCACCACATCCATTTTCTTCTGGGTATTCTGTGATTACTATGCTGCAATAACAATACACACTATTGTAGAATTGCAGCAGCAACAGACGTGATGTCATCACTTGTACGGTCCATTGTGCATTGGCAGCCAACTACTGCTGAAGTGAATGATTTGTTCGAATATTTGAGGTAGACATTCGCGAGAAGTGTGTGAGGTCTATAGAAGGTGAATATTCGTGTAGGTCTTATGACAGCATTAAGTGACGAATGTAGGTGAACATTTGGGTGAATATTTGGCTGAAACATTTGTCCGCATTCGCGAATAGTGTGGGACCGGCTTAAACTATGATAGTCCTTAAAGTTTAAAAGCCTTAATTAATGGCTAAAGTGAGAAAAGTGACTCACTTTCATCCCTGTATCTATACATGTTTGTTAAGGGCAGTTATATTTTTTGTCCAAGGCCATTTAAAAAACTTCCAATCCCCAGGGTGTATTTGTGGGTTTGGAGGAGCAACAGTCTTAGAAATTGACATACAATTGTATAGAAGGGTAGAATTTAAACTTGGAAACCTGCTCTGTAAAATAATTCTGCCAAGTAATTTTAGTGTGATAACAACACTAATGTGAGAAACATTTTCCAGCTGATTTTTAAAATATATCATGATTTAGAAAATATTGTCATTGCAATGCTAGTGAATACCCCTGATATTGCTGTAAAACAAACTAAGAACTAAACATATATTTAATGAAAAAGTAATATAAACATAAATAATATTTAGTCGATAATAAAGATTTCTACTTTCTTGGAAAATCTGGAGGTTTGACTTTTGAAATAGATTAGTTTTCTTAATAATTTAAAAGAAATGTAGAAATCACAATAATATTGAAGCTACCATAGTCAACAAGTAAATTGGAGGTTGTGGGAATGAAGTTTATGTGAAGCATGCTATCACTCAAGAAGAGAAACAGGATTAGGAAGTGGTCCGGGCTATAGTGGTGGTAAAAGGAGTGCATGAGATGGTATGGACAAGTAATGAGGATGGAAAAGGAAAGGATCCCAAAGAGAAGAGAATGTGGAGATGGAGTATGTAGGCAAAAGACCGCAACGGAGAGAAGAATGGAGAAGGAAAGAAGAAGATGGAGGCATTTTACTAAACTCACCCGACCAAAGGATGATGATGATGATGATAGAATGTTTCAAGCACTTACTACATATTTAAATGAAATATTCTTTGGTTAATATGAAAAACAAAAAACTTGTTAGAACATTGGATTTATTTTAATTGCCAAACTATTTAAGTTCAATTACTTGCATGCTGTTTATGTTTCTCTTGTAATGTTAAGTACACTTAATATAGCCTGAAAGGTAGCAAGCTCACCTCGTACTTAAGCACCATAATAGGACCTTAATTATATTAAAAATATTATTATGAAGACAGATGGTGTCAATAATGTTTTGCAACAATTAAAACATTACAAAAGGCACTCAAATACAATAACCTTGACATGATGACTTCCTTAAGCTAAATCAATGGTTACCATTTTATATGTAATAAATCTCCAATAGAGTTAGCAATGTTTCTGGGTGTTCAGAGGAAAAAGTTTTACTTAAGTATTTTTGGTGACCCTACACCAGATTCATAATAATAAAAAATTGTTATTGATGCCACTTAAAAGAATGATTATAAAAGGCTAACACAGTATTTAGGGAATAATCAAAAACTATTTTGGCCAGTAATAACTGAATTTGTATTCATTTTAATGAAGACGCCGTTTACTTATTGCATACATTGAGCAAAATAAACACAAGAAAGAAAAAAATCCCCATATCTGGTAGAAATTAATGTTCTTTTGTGACCACTTTCAAATGAATATTTATGTGAGAAAGAATTTTTACCACATACACCTAAACTTTGACTTAATACAGAACCTTTGATACTTTTACATCTGTTAAACAGATGAAAACAAGCACATACACTATACTTAAATTCTAGTTTAAAATCAATGTAAATATAAATAAATTATTACTAAGCCTTGTAAAAACTGCAAATATGAAGGGTTTATATTATATTTACTATTCTTTTAAGTTTAAATATAATAATAGTGTTGTTTTTATTATAGCTATATTATAATTATAATAATCAAAATAATGTTCCGAGCATTAATACAGTTAAAACACGTTCATACTTGAATTTAAATTTGGTGTGTTATTAAGTGAAGTCTTAAAAGTTTTTTTAAGCACCACGTCTTACTACCCGTTCGGGTTATATGCTAATATACTAATTACGTTAATGGTTTTAGGGATGAATAAGGTTATATTTATAGTAAGTGTACCCGCATTTGCGTGGAAGAGTAAAAAAGAAAAATTGGGTAAACCACTCTCAGGACACCAGGCCGAGATATAAACCTTGATATCTCCGTAATCTTAGTAGTTTATTCATTAGAACTTAGTAATATTAAACAATTCGATACATACCTAATCACACTGTTGCCTTACAGGGTAGGCATGAAAGTGTGCATATAGCTTAAATAACTTTATACTTAATCCATCCTCACAAACTTTCACCACACTTCCCTAGCCTAGCTTACTCCCTTTTGCTTCAACAACATCCATACACTGAGTCAAACATTCTCTATTATTAAACAACTAAATTATACAAATTGAATATATACATATGATAAATAAGATACACATATACTTAAGTAAAGAAACTAAGCCAAACTATATTGGGATTATGGAAGGAATAAACTTAGAAAACACAAACATATTTTTGTCCTCAAGTTTGTTAAGATTTTACTATATTATTAGAGCTCTTTAATAGATATTATATATATTATCTGACAAAAGTGAAAGCTGCAAATCACTAGGTGTCTGCAAGCTTGAGTTTTTTATTCGAGCCAAGTATTTCGAGTTCAGGTAGTGTTTTGAGTATATTAATAATTTTAATATTAAGAATATATGTTGGTTTATTTTAAAGTAAAATAGTATATTAAATTGTCACCAATTAAAATAAACTTAAAATGTAAAACCACATCTGTGAAATGTGAGATTTAAAAAATATATATTCTTAAAATAAGAATGACATTTATTTTTATAAATATTCAATATTTTTGAAAAAATAAGTTTAAAAATGGAAATATTGGTTTTTAAATTAGAAATAACACTTTAAATTACTCTCAAATAATAATATAGAAGAAAAAATAATTAAAAGGGTTTCAGCACTCATGTCTTCAAATATATTAAAATTACTAATAATAATTACTGGAAAAGTTTTTAAAATCTACATTTAAATAAACCAATATTTCCTCAAAAAATTCCTCCGCAACTTTATTTATTCTATAAGAAAACGTAAGAATCTCAAGTATTTAGAAATTTGCAATGTTTCATATTTTGTTTATTAGTCCTTAATATAAAAATCGTGCATAATCATTTCTTCTGTTCTAATTCCATTCTTCTATGCACAGTTGTGCATGCGCCTTGTATGAGTTCTTGCTAGAAATTATCTTATTACTAAATTTATTTCAATTCATTTTTTAATGCTTTTAAAAGTTGATAATATTATTAATGAAAAATAAGATAGTTAAAATAATATTTCTAGTAATCAATATAAAGTAATAAATGATTTTTTTTAATGTGTTAAATTTGGTAAAATATTTATTGCAATGTTGATCAACACTGATTTTAGACAGGTTAACCAACACAATTCTTTAACTAAATAGTAACTAATGCTTGTTTTGAAGTTGAATGTATTAATAAACACTTTAAATATCTTAAATTCGAAAACAATGCTAAATTTTTAACTAACTGAAATTAATATTTTTGAAAGAAACAGTATAAAAATAATAAAAACAATGATTATTTAATCTATTTTGTTTTTATTTTAGTTGCCTTGTCATGGCAATGCAACTTTAATCGAGGATAATTCAAAAAAATGTAAATAATGGATATGTTTACCGGTCCACAGTAGTTTTACCTCTCGATTATGTTAATGTGATATTTTATATTAATTTTAACATTTTGTCAAGTTACTGAATAATTTATAAGGGAAACTGCCGATATCGTCTGAATTAAATAGTCTACACTTACCATTGCATTTTAAAAATCAATTTCTACTTATGTCAAAAGGAATCTCGAAAATGACAAGCCTACAAAACTTTAGATCTCAATCCCAAGCTTAAAGACTAGCTCAGCTCGAAGCTCTGAATCCGAGTACTCACAGAAACCAACAAATCACATTACTTAATACATGAATATGTGAAAGTAGATCTGTTAGCTTTTCTAGCTGTCAAAGTATTTCTGAATATTGGACTGTAACTGAAATTCTTCTAAAGGTATGTGTTTGTGTGTTTTTGCCATACATCGGTTTGAACATGTAAAATTTGATCCTAGCAATTTATAATATAAATATATCCAATCTATACCAGACTTTTTTCCCTATGTAATATATGTTATTTTTTTTTTAAATGATGGTTGAACCTTAGATTATGAGGTGATATTGTTTTGTGTGTAGTTTTCACACCCCCTTTATATCTAAAGTTAACCCTTTGATGTTTATTATATTCAAATTTCTGATGTCAATATTTTATTCATCTTTTAAACTACAATAGGCCTAGCTAGCCGTTAGTGGAAAATATATGGTTTGGATAAAAAATTGACCCAGGCCACAGGCTGGAAATAGTATTGGATGTAAAATAAATTTATCTTTTAAAGTAGAGCCATATTTTTAGAATTTGCATTTGTTGAAAATTCAGATCTTATTAATTCTACATAAGAGTCAAGCTTTTGGAACACCTGCAGTTGGTAAACGACTCCTCCCTCTTTTGTTTTATTGCATTCTGTATGTCATTCATTGGTGGATGAGGAAAAATAGAGTTTGTTTTGGATTTTAGAGACTTATTAGGGGTTCATACAAGCAAACCCAAAAATAACTCTGTGGCTTCAGTGGACTTGATCAGCAATTATCTAACTGATCAGATGTTGATTGCTCAAAAAATGTTAAAAAAAAAACAGCATACATTGTATTCAGAATTTGTTCCAAATTCTTAAAGAAATAAGATGTTTTACACTAAATTTTACATCCATTACTGTTTCCAGCCCATGGCCTGAGTCAATATATTTTTTTATTCAAGTCATATTTTATACTACCGGCTCGCTAGGTCTGTTGTAGCTTCATATTCCTTATAATCTAACTTAAGACTAAGACGGACACAACATCCAGTCCCCGGGCATTAATTCATCACTGTGAAAGGGTAAACCCATGTTTCAC
Organism: Timema podura; assembly: GCA_033556935.1. Taxonomy (NCBI): domain Eukaryota; kingdom Metazoa; phylum Arthropoda; class Insecta; order Phasmatodea; family Timematidae; genus Timema; species Timema podura. The sequence continues at coordinate 85,653,885 of JAVRXN010000010.1, forward strand.
CAATGATAAATCTTCGGCCATGCCGGGAATCAAACCCGGGACCCTTAGCTAAGTAGACAGATACACTACCGACTGAGAGAAGGTGTCAGATTGTTTTACTAGATACAAATTGTTAAAGTGCACAGAAGTGTGTTTAGATGGAAATTATTACCTGTAAAATTCAATATGTGTTTTTGGAAGAATAATAATAGTAAATTATTCTATGCCACCATTACTCAGGGCAGTAAGGGAAGAAGATTGAAATATTATAAAAAAAAAACTGAAGATAAATGGATTTAGGTATGCGATAAAAACTAATTTTGTATTTTCAATGTCCCTACTTTATACTCTAATAAGACCTCTAATAAGAACCTTGGTAAATATTTAATTTTGAGTGTGTGTTAGCAAGATTGCATATATTCATGAACGGTAGTTGGGAAACACTATAGAAATATTTGCATGTTAATTGCTTAATACATACCATAATTATTTATGTTTTATGACATCTCAAAGTATTACATGAAATATATTTTACATACAATTTTGATATAATATGATTAGTAGTTTTCATTATAATATTAATAGCTATAATGTTTGAAACTATTATTATTGTCGAACCACTTTCAATTAAATTCACAGGCCCTAATTTTTTTTTACATGAAATTTGTTTTTTAAAATATATTTGTAAAAACGTTATTTGGTTACTTTCTCTTGAATTATTTTGATAACAAAGGTAACAATATAAATAACCTATATCTACCCTTATGGGGAGATCAGTATTTTGATGGCCCTTAAAGTGTGGTTAAAATCTTAAAATAAATGTGATTAAATACAGTTTATTCACTTTTATTGCTTTTAAAGAAATAACACAAACAAATTAGGTTAGTAATTATATTGTATATTTACACTAAAATTTAATAAAAACATCACATTTCTTAAAAACTATAGTTTTCTTCTCTTAGCACACACCTACAACAATGAATTATTTTTTTGTTCTATATATTGCTACAGCTAGTTTTAATACAGTAACACATTTATAAGCATATTCACAAACTCTGAGCTATATGCCTTTAATCATCTTTATAAAAAAGGTAATAATAGGTTTAAATATGATTTTTGCGGAAAGCTGCAAATTCAATTATTTAAAAAACAATATTTTTCTTATTAACAGTAAAATCAATTAAAGTAGTTATGCATCATAACTCCCTACAAGCTTGATTTCTTCATTTTTCTGCCTCCTTTTATATATTAATTTATAATTCAAGATTATTTAATCAAACTTTAAATGTACATAATTTAACCATGAAATTAATCAAATCCTCAAGATTGAATGATAATAAAAAAAACATTTTTTGATGCTGAAAACACTGATCTCCCCTCAATTATTATAAATAAATTTGTTTAACTGGATTGGTAAAATTGTATTATTTCATTTATCTTCAAATGTTTTCCTCTCAACATAATTAACTATTTTGCACACAAAAAAAAGATGATTGTCAAATAAATTACTTAAGTAAACTTCACATCCTGAATTATCCATACAAAATTCATAGCAGGCATATTAAATGTCTTATCGTTTATGAATTTGAATATATATATATAAACCTATGAAACTGTTAAACAATGTAAATTTTTAAGGTTAGAGATCAAAATTGGTTGGTTAAATTTGAGCTCGCCCAAATTTAATTTGAAAGCAGGAATTATTTTAAACACTTAGAGTATTGAATCTTATAGAATAATCAACTTATTTTTATTTAAAGAGAGTTTGTTTGGAGTGGATTTCACTGTATAGTTAATATTAATCCTAAGAGCCGAAGCAAAATTTTAATTAGTATTTATATAAATATTTTTAATTAATACAAAAATAATAGCTAAAAAAATATCAAAATAATTTCTAGCTACAATGAAAGTTTTATAAAACAACAATAATGTAATATTAAAGTAAACTAAACATTCCAGATTCACAATAATCAAGGAATTCCTTAAAAAATGTATAAGATACATCTTAATTGAAATACTATACATTCCTCTAACTAAACTAAAATAAAAGCCTACTTTATTCTTAAACATATATCCATAAAATGTAAAGACAAAAATGCAATTATTCTATATGAAAGATTAATCAAATAATACTTGAAATTAAAATAAAGTGGGATGATGGTCATCCTGACTAATTGTCGTCAATAATCTAGATAGTTAAATGTTTTAAGTATGTAGGCCGCAAAAGATAAGGTGTGTGTTAGCGAACACCATATTAGGAATGGAAAATAAATGCATTAAAAACCAAAAACCACCACTCTGACTGAAAAAAAAAGGCAAGCAAAAAAAAAAAAAAAAGAAACATATCTTAGTGTTTGCACTGTTATGGCCATTATTAAAGATGAGATCGTTATAACAATTAACACAACACCACTAGTTCTGGTGGAGTGCAATAGCAAGACACAAAAACTACTGTTAGATGCTATTTAGTCGAGCACACCCTACCCTTAAGTTACAAACCGATTCATCCTGAACCGCACTAAACATGGCCATTATACATTTTTTCTCAACCTAATCCATATAACCAATAATCACAAGATTAGTTATTTTTTGTATGTTACTAAGTTACATAATTTCCCTTGATTTATGGGTATACACTGCCACCAACTATGTTTCATAAGCACTACCTAAAAAATAATAAAAAAATACTTAATAAATATTAAACAATAATTTCAATTTACTTTTAAACAAAAAATATATGTGAAAATCACTAAAAATGAGTGTGTGCACTTAACTCATTAATTAAAGGCACCTTTGTTGTGATGTGAACTTCAAAGCAATGTGACTATACATTTATAACTTTCAAGTCAAAGTTATATAAATACTATAATTAACTTTGAATAAATAGGAGAAAAAAAATTTAACATATATTACAACCAAAAGTAAATCTCATTCCATGTATAGATTTTAGTCAAAACGAGAAAAAACATGTTTTTAAATTGGTGGCACTGCTGGATGAAGTTTTTTTTTCATCATTGTCAAGTCGTGCTTGATCGATACTCGATGCAGATGGCAAACCACATGGCAATTCTAAGAGGTCCATTTCAAACTGCATTATATTTTCTGCTTCCCCTGAAAAATTCACTTTATTTCACCAAAGAGAACAGTAATCAAATTAAAAGAAAAATTACTAGATTCTTGTGAAACATAATTAATAAGTGTTTATTAGAAGCAATAAAGAGGACAAAATAAGAAGATAATTTATATTTTATACATATAAAAATTTAATTATTTATATATTTTTGTATACCTACTTAGCTAAAAAAACTAACCTAACCTTACCAAAGCTAAACAAACTTAGCCTCGAGCTTAACTTATAATTTAACTCAAACTTATTAATAATAGTTTTTAAGATTTATTATTTTTCATTACACTATTTTTGATACTTTGCTTGATTAGATTAATTGATACCTAAAGGATTTGTTATTGTCTTTAAATTGATTGAAAAAGTTTCCTGGACATAATGTATTTTTATTGATATTGTGTTATACATCCTAAATCAATAAATACATTTTATAAAATGAATTGAGACTGTATAAAACACCAGTTATAAAACTATTAATATGTTAAATATTATTGACTATGTTATAAAAATATAATTTATGACTCAGTCCTACAAAGTATATGCACATCAGATGTAACTATTCTACTATGATAATTTTACAAGCGTCTGAGTTTTGCTTTGCAAACTTTACTTGCTTCGGGCAGACTCAAATGCAGAGCTGGTGTAAGTCAGTTAGCTTAATGAGTACTCTCAAAAAATCATTCCTATTAGTCATGCTCTTCAGCATGACCTGTGACTAAATTGTTCCCAAAACGTTTACAGACGTGAATAAATGTGGTACAATTTATCCAAGGATTATTTTCCACTATCCTTGTAAGTTATACAAGAAAACATAGAAAAATAATAGGTACGTATAAAGTTTTACAATCTTAACTTACACTTAACATGAGATGAAAATACAATATATAATACATGACAATTTAATAACTTGGGTATCTTACTCAAATTATTATTTACAGAAATAATACATATTTAACATAAATTTTCATAAGCTCCAGTGGCGCTATCTAGAGTTGTGTTGTTGCATCGCCAGCTCCTCTCGCTCGCGGTGCGGTGGCTCACTTGGTACGAGTGAGCTTGGTCGGTCATCAGTTCATTGTGTCAATTTATTAATTAAACTTCTGTTAGTATAATAAGCATCATTATTATTCAAGTTGGGTTTGTGTTGTGTCAACACAAAATCAGTTTAAAGGATCAAACACTTCTATTTAATTGGTATTATGTATTTCAATGGACTGTTCCCTTGTCAAAAGAGTCCTCCAGTATGTCCTATCAGCAGTTTATTTTCTAGATCCTGAAACTTAATTATATTTTGTTATGAGGAATCTGTTTGCTTGACTTTTCTTTGTAGAATCACCTGCATAATGGTGGGTTTTTTTTCATTGACTTTTCTTATAACTTTTTAATTAGTAATCCAATATGTTCAATTAATCCTATCTATTCTTATCCAACACCACATCTCAAAACCTTCCAAATATGTCTTTCTATTTTTCCTCGGAGTCCATGTCTCAGATCCAAACAAAGTTAGGCACAGTATGTAACATTTCACCAGTTTATTCCTCTCCAAATCTAGTTCGCTGGTCAGTAGTATCATTTTCTTGTTGAAAGTAGCCTTGGGCATTGCTATTATTGTATTTATCTCCTGTGAACACTTCAAAGTTGCTGCAATTATGATTTTTTTTAACACCACATTTTACTGCCCATTTGGGTTATTTACTTATGTACTAACTACACTAACAGTTTTAGGGATAAGGAAGATTATATTTATAAGTGTACCCCCATTTGCGTGGAGGAAGAGTGATAAGGTTTGAAAAAACATCTTTCAGTACATCCAAAATTTGAAACCTCGATCTCCCCATCATTGGCAGTTTAGTCTACTGTGAGAGTAGCGCATTGGACCATGCAGCCACCGAAGTGGGTTCGGTGAAATTAAATTTGCTAAATATGTGAAATGTTCCATATTCTCTATTCCCTATTGATTTACCACCACGATGTTCAGTGGTTCTTCTCTCTGGGCTATTCTAAATACCTTAGACTTCTCGATGTTAATTTCCATTACATACTCTCTTCCTGTTTCAACTATAGGCAGTTTCACTATTAGATTGAAGTACAGGCTCTTATGAACACGTACTATCTCTTTCTAGCACATTGGTTCCCCGTCAGCACTGTCCTTTTTTTCCCCCCACCAGAGTTGCCATTTTGTAGCTTAAAAATGAACATAGTTATTTCTGTGAAATTAGCTTACTATAATATAACATTCACTGATGTGTGTATTTAAAGCAATACAAACTACAAAATAAAATTAAACCACTTATTTTCTACAACAAAGAAAATTATCATTCTGTCTCAGTTTTACAAGTTTCCAAATATACCACATCATAGGTATCATTCCAGTTGTTGGGAAATCCAATAATTTTATGGTGGCCATAGTAATAGTCATGAACGATGCCTGCAAAGTCTGAAATTGATATATTTTACACAGGGTTTGATAAATTGTTAAACATATTATACCAAATGAAATATTTAAAGGAAAACTTGAAAAAGTTGTCTTGTTAAAAACATTTTTCCTTTTGGTTTTACATGAGTATATATTACTAATTATATAACTAGTTCAAATTTATCTTTGAAAGGAACCACAGGCCAATAGCACTTCCCATTTATGTGTGGTGGCGTTTAAAAGTTGTTTGGTTTGTAGCTTGATTTAAACACTGCTCGGTCTTGAAGAGTACAGGACTGTACAACAGTTGTGGCGTTGAAAAGTGAAGTTATGTCAGCTAATCCCATCCACATAAACAGTTTTAATATTGGCTTCATGTACAACATTTAGTCAATTTTATATTCAAATGGAAAATGTTACACTTATATGTTTGTTTCGTTCAATAAGCTGCAATTATTTGAGACAATGTTAAGTATCTGAAAATATATTTTACATGCAACCACAATTTAACATAACATAATAATATATTTTCAAGTGAAGATACCATTCACCCAAAATGTTGGTCTATTAGAATAAAACATTACACAATTATTTACATAAACCAAACTTATAATGGATTACCATTAAGTGCATACACTACCTTGATAAATACCTTGATAAAATTCTAATATAAAAATTGTCAATGTCTCAAGTATATAGGATCTACCAAGTGCGCGTTCCATTGCTCTGTATTGCAATTTAAGAGTGGAACGGCCTATAGTTTGTTCATTATAATTTGAAACTCTTATTCTTCTTCCTTCGCCGCCATTATTACCAAGTTATCTGTGTATGTCACTGTACTTGTCACATGTCCTCCTATTTTGAAATCCCCAGGTTCTTCCAAAGCTTCCTTAGCAAGCCATTTTATGTAGAGGTTGAAAATAAATGGTGATAAGTAACACCTCCCTTACTCCACATTATTGATGTCCTCTATATACAAGCTTGCTTAGTACTCTTTGCATCATGTACTAATTTCTTATTAATCTTCTATCTTTCCAGTAAATTCCTATTTCCTTTAGAATCTTCATTGGTTTCTTCCAATTTCCCGGTTGAATAACTTTTAAGTCTATAAAATAAGCACATGTTTCTTCCTTAATGTCTAGAACTCTTTCTGATACTATAATTAGCATTTTAATGGCATCTATAGTTGCTTTACCCTTCCTGAAACCAAATTTGCCCTCTCCTAATACTTCCTCCATCTTCTTTTCTAGCCGCTAAATTAGTAATATTTTAACAACAATGCCGAAATATTCCTCAATTTACATTAAAATTTGTGTTTAAATGTGTTTTTGACTATTTCTACTTTCTCTAAGTGGGCTTTCTTGATTAAATTTACATTTATTAGTTTATTTTCCTTTTTCTTTATTTTTATCAATTTCCATTATTATAAAATTATTTAGCCACTGGGTCACCTCATTGTTAGACAGTAGAGGAATTTTAATAGTTATGAACTATGGGATGTGTCAGGTGTTTATATGTCAATTCAGAGATAATTCCTTAGGTAAATTGTTTATGCAGGCCAACTATAGTTCTGAGGAAGCTTGGTTTGATTCCAGTTATCTAAAATAATTTAGTACACAAAAGTTTGTTATGATTAGCCAGGTATTACAGTTTGGAGCATGATTTATGAGTGCTATGCTAGTTAGGTAATTGTATGTCTAAGTTGTGTGTGGGTTTATTTTAAATTAGCATGCTTAATATTACAAATCGAAAAAAAAATCCTTAATATGTCAAGTGCTTATAAATAAAAGAAAAAGTTATTTATTTACAAACACCCTAACACATAATGTAAATATACTTTTTAGTCAATTAGTTTTAAATGGCTATATATGATTTATGTTTTTAATAGTTCTTTTGTCATTAGTTTAGTCTGACAAGTTAACAAACTTGGCTTACCTCTTATACGATGTAGCTTATTTCCATATGCCATATCTGCTTGATAGCCTCCAATGAAAGAAAGTGGTAAAAGTGGAGCAAGCACTCCAGGTTTTCTTGTTCGACGAAATCTAGAAACAAGCAAACTTCACCTTATACTTTATACTTTGCAGCCAATTTATAAGTTAGAGCCAAAGTAAAGTAAACATTTAAAACCTTGAGGTACTGTAGAAAGTGTGCAAGTTTAGAGACACCATTATCCAATCTACAAATACATATATTACTAAACAAATAAGTCTTGAGATGTTATTTAATAAATTTAGAGGTACTTAGAAAAGATAAATAATATTTTAAACTAAGTTTTAAGTGTTAATTAAAAGTACTCATATTTATTAATACTAAGCTTTGAAATCCTTACAGATATTCATCGTTTAAAAAATAAATTAGTTTAAGTATTTGAACATACTTTTTAAGCTATTTAATTCTTAAAATTGGGTTACTAAACTCTAGGTGCTCAATGTGGTGCTTAACTCAACACACTTATCACACTTATTTCAGAAAAGCAAACTTTTTTTATCACCACACTTTACTACCCGTTCAGGTTATATGCTTATGTACTAATGATGCTAGTGGTTTTAGGAATTAGGAAGGTTTATATTTGTAGGAAGTGTACCTACAGTTATATGGAGGGAGAGTGGGATACAATTTTTGAAGAAAAAAAAACACCCTCAGTACACCCGAAATTCGAACTTCAATCTCCTCGTCATCGGTAGTCTATTCTACTGCAAGAGTAGCACATTAGATCACGCAGCCACCGAAGCGGGTAAAACAAAATTGAAATAGCTGTATTGTAGGGAGGTGAAAGAAGCTTAAAAAGGTTTGGCTTCAACAACCATGAAGATATGCTAAAAATATATTGACAGCTGAAATAGTTTTACTTTCATTTTTTATTATTTTATACTATTATGTATACTAAGTTTACCCTGAAAGGGTACAGTATGGTCCTACCTTATAAGTAAACTTGCTACCTTTCAGTGTAAATGGAGGGTATATTATAATTATTTTTCATGCATCTAATATTTACAACCATTGATATACACATTTTAAAAACAACTTTTATTATTTTAGATCTGTTTAAATCTGTTTAATATTTCTACTTTTTAAAATAAAAAATTTGTAAATTATGTTTAGTGTTTAAAGCAAGATAAATTTTCAGAATATAATATTTTGTCTCAACATAAACAATGAAAAACTTGTTCAAACCTCAATTTGAAAAATATTTAATATATTCAAATCAATTTCGTACAACTCTTGTATAATGCATCAAAACTATTATATTGAAAACTTTATGGTTTTTAATATTAATCTTCATAGTTATGGGAGCTTACCATGAATAGTGTGAATGGCTGCAGTGGTGTTTATTTTTTCACACTTATTTGTTTTTATCCTCTCTTCAATTGTATATTAAATAGGTTCTTCTTACTTAACCTAATTATTATTATTATTATTATTATTTAGCACCGCGTCTTACTACCCGTTCGGGTTATACGCTTAAGTACTAATTACGCTAATGGATTAGGAATTGGGAGGGTTGAATTTTAGAGGAAGTGAACCCGCATTTGTGTGGAGGGAGAGTGGAAAACCATTTAGGAAAAACCACCCCCAGTTCACCCGACCGAGATTCGAACCTCGATCTCCTCGTCCTCGGCGGTCGAGCTCAACACGACAAGCGCGTTAGCCAACTACGCCACCGAGGCGGGTCTTAACCTAATTAAACATTCTCAAATTAACTGAGTTGTTAATAAGAATCCACATACATTAATACAAAACTAAAATTATACTAGATAACTGAAAAAATTACACACATAAGGATACATTGAAAATCATCCAATGCTAAATTTATTTTGAATATGCAATAACATTGTTTTTGCATGCACACTTTTCAAAGACTTGAAATTTGAGTAAAATCAAGTCAAAAGTGCATCAAAGGTTTTTATATCGATAGTAATAGTTATTATCAACAATGAAAGAAAATTGTATCCATTTTAAGCTTGCTTTAAAAAACTCAAAAAGAATTAAATGCTGTCTAAGAAATCAGTTCATCAATTTTTCATCTATTCCACTAAAGAATCTGAACATTGTATTCATAGTTGGTTAAGTAAAATTATAAAACTATTCACCAAATCATAATTTAAGCAATAGAGAAGCCTCAAACACAAAGTAGCTAAATTATTACACTTAAATATGTTAGGGTGTTTAATTACAACAACAAAATATATAAATATAAGAAAGAAGATGTATGAGAAAGACATAGAAATAGGGTCATCCAGAAAGTAAGGTTACAAGGGCTCCTGAGGCTGAGGGAAATTTTTTGTTTTGAAGTTGGCGCACCTGGCGTGTAGGGGGATCCTAACAGTCAGTCTGTTGTGTTTGTCGGCCATTTTGTTCAGTCACAGTAAATTCTTCTGATGGAGAGGTCGTCGCACGCTCCCGCCACCTCCTGTCCATGCGAGATCCATGCGGTCGTCCGTTTTTTGACTTTGCAGAACAATACCGCCGCGAATATCCATCAGAAGCTCGTGGAAGTTTATGGTAGTGATGTGAGGAGTCGACAACATGTCACGAAGTGGGTTAGGTTGTTCAGAGAAGGCTGTACTGATACTCACGATGAGGCAAGGAGTGGGAGACCATCAGTGATTTCTGACGAACTTGTGGAAAAAATTGAAGAACAAGTGCGAAATGACCGTCGTGTGACGCTTGATGACCTTCACGAAAAATGTCCTGACATTTCTCGAAGTCTCTTTGGTAATATTGTGTCGGAAAAACTTGGTTACAAGAAGTTGTGTGCGAGATGGGTGCCCAGAATGCTCAGACCAGAGCACCGTAAAAATTGCGTGACCGTCGCACGTGAATTTTTGGATCGTTTTGCACATGAGGGAGAAGCTTTTCTGGACTCTATCGTGACGGGGGATGAGACGTGGATGTGTCACTACACCCCAAAATCCAAAAGACAATCACTTCAGTGGCGTCATTCATCTTCCCCTGCCACCAAATGTTCAAGACGGCCCATTCAGCCGGAAAAGTCATGTCATCTGTTTTTTTGGGACCGTAAGGGGGTCCTTTTGGTAGATTTTATGCCTAAAGGGACTACCATTAATGTAGAGGCTTACTGCAATACCCTAAAAAAATTTAGAAGAGCCATTCAGAAATGCAGAAGGGGAATGCTGACCCGGGGAGTCAGCCTCCTGCATGACGTCAGGCCCCACACCGCGCGAGTTTCACGGGAGCTGCTGACATTGTTTGAATGGGATATTGTCACCCATCCCCCCTATTCACCCGACTTGGCGCCTTCGGACTTTCACCTTTTCACTAAACTAAAGGAGTTTTTGGATGGAAAACGTTTTTCCAACAATCAGGAGGTCGAGGAAGCTGTGAAGAAGTGGCTGAAAGAGCTGACGGCGGAGGTCTATGACACTGGCATACAAAAGCTGGTGCCACGACTACAGAAATGTCTCGATATCGACGGCGATTACGTTGAAAAATAGTTTAATATATTTGTGAAGTATCCTGTGAATTTCAATTAAATACAAGCATTTTTCGATTCTACATAAGTGTTGTAACCTTACTTTCTGGACGACCCTCGTAAAAGAGAAAAAAAACAATATTGCTTTTACAACTAAAAAAATAACACAGTTTACACTTTATAATGCTGCCACTAGGCAAAGAGGTATGGCTGCCTCTTGAAGAAAATCGATTATTACCATCCAATACCTTAACCTAGGTTTTATTCTATTGGAACTCATCAGAAGGGAGTGTGAAATGGACAACGCAACTTCCTAAGATGACAGCACAGTAGAAGCAACTTATCAGTAGGCCCTATGAATATGAATAAATTGATGCAAAGTGCCATAGCCAACATTTTACTTAAAGGAAATAGGCTTAGCATTTTTCTGGTAGGCGAATCAAAATTCAAGTATATTATAGTATTTCCAGTATCAAAAATAAAATCAAGTATATTTCCAGTATTGAAAGCCCCTTGTTATTGTTTGGTAAAATGAGTTTTTAAAAAGTTATGTTTTATTATTTTATAGCATATAAGTGAGTGAAAGATAATGAGTTATTGTATATTGAAGCTTTATTTCAATTGTAATGTTATGTTACCTTTTAGTAGAATTAAGTCAATTTTAATGTGCCTCATTACTTTAAGTTCGTTTCTGCGAAATAAATGTTAAAAAGAAAGGAAGACTATACTTTTGATTTTTTAACATTAACTCTTGAGTAGAATCTAAGAGGAAGACAGGTATAGGGGGGCAAGAGTATGCAGTCATTTATTTCAGTGGTTGATAATGATGAGGGTAGTTTGGCGGTACATTGGTATAATATGTCAATTACCAAGTTCTATAAACGCTTTAGTCTTTGTTTCTGTGTATTTCGCTGGGATGTACAGGTAAAAACTACCTTTTGATACTTTGACTGAAATTTTGTGACTTCTTAATATCAGGCCAGGCTTTTTTAGATAATTATTGAAACTAATTACGGTTGAGCCATTGCAATTTAGTGTGTGTCTAATAAACAATCATTTAGAAGCAGTCTTCAAGTAATACAGGGACTGGCATCTATGATGGTTTTTGTTAAACACTTCATAGACCGTACAAGAGTACGCATCGAATTTAAAGGTGCGTACTCTTGGGCGCTTTCTTCATTGAGATACCTGACCATTACAACGTCGTCAATGATAAATCAGAAAATGAAGATGAGATATAATTAGAAGAGGATGCAGTTGTAGAACAACATAACTCTCTCAAGGAAAGGGTCCATGACTGAGTTTCACCCTCTGCCAAAATTCTAGAATGAAAACAAGAGAAAGAGACAAGGACAGAAGTCCAAAATACTACCTGGGTCACTATACAAAAATGTACTTCTAGAGAAATGAAGGAAAAGCGAGGAAGAACTGTGTATGAAAGAAGAAAGGGAAAAGGTGAGAGCTGAGAAGAAACAGAAGAAAAATATAGAGAAGAGAACTATGGCCAAAAGACAACTTAAATTGGATAGAGCAAATGACAATTCGTCAACCTCAACTTCTAATGTTATTGAAGTTGAAGATATTTCATGTCCCGGCTGTGGTGAAACACGCAATGATGATCAGAATAGTGATATGAACAGTGTTAATCCTACGAGGGCGCCGGAACTGTTGTTGGTGACTTCTTCTAGGAGCTGTTGAGCAAAACCCTCTTTGTATAACCATATATTCTAGTTCTTTAATGAGTATTCTTTCATCATTCATGGTTATTTTTTTAATTGCTGAGGGGTAAGTCCTATAGACAAAAAAAAAACTAAGTGAGTACTCTTGTCCCCTAATACCTTATATAACAGGGGTGTTTTTGGTGGCCGACTATGAATTAAAAGTTTGGTAAAAATCTATACATTTTTCATATTTTATTTGAGATGAATAAGGAGACACATTTGGGCATTATTACTATTTTACTTTTTCTCGTCTCATGGTAAAGAGCTTAAATAAACATGTTCAGTATAATGTTGGTATAAAGTATAAACTGAATCAGGAAAATTAATCTACATGAGTATCAATGAGATTCTGCAAATAAACAGTAGGCTACAACTATTCTAAGTAATAAGCGAGTGTGGTGTTCCTTATCCATGAAAAACTGACCACAAGTATAAAGAGTATTCTATGACAGAGAAACTCCTTTCTGCTATCATGAAATTGGATTAAATTATTGCTGGCAAAACTCATAAGGGGAAAAGAAGGACTTCTAAATTGTTATAAATTTTCCTATTCCCACTCCAATACTTTGCTTTAGTATAAAAAAAGAATATTGAGTTACACTGATAAAAACTGAAAAGAGCAAAATTATAAAAACAAAAGGTTGTAATGTAAAAAATTTTTTTAAGTATTTAAAATGTATGCCAAAAATTTTAAAAATATACATAAGCTATTTCAATGACTAAATCTGACAAACATACAGTTCACAATTAGAGTAACCCTTTAATGCTCTAAGTTTATAATCTATATTTCTTCTGCCAAGGATAAATTTTTTAAGCAACTTAACGATGTAAAAAATTAGCAGATTTTACCATAAATACCGTGGTATTAAAATAAAAAGTATAAACGTATATAAATATTGTATGTACAAAATAAGCTAATTTTTTTTAGCATGATTAATTGAACCAGTATGTGCATGAAGGGATTTAGTCAAATTTTTGTAGCTTTCAAGAGAAAATAAAAACTATCTTATTGTTTCATCAATTGTTTGGATTGCTTCATATATTTTTAGAGGTTTTGCGGCTCAGTAAGTTATCTAGTAGAGGAATCATCTTAACTCTTGGCTTTTTGGTTTAAAAAATTATACTAGTATATTTTTAGCACCGCATCTTACGCATATTTTTAATTACGTTTGTACTTTGTTCCTTTCTGCACCAATAGTGGAATAATGTATGAACTTTAAAAAAAACTATCAAAATTTACATTTTGATAATATGATAAATTAGAAAAATATTTACATTACAGAAATTTAAAAGATAATAGTTGTTGATGACCAGGCCAACAAGCTACCGCAAAAAATTATAGTGAAAGGAACTAGTTTATTTATCACTGCATCTTACTAGCTGTTAAGGTTACAAACAAGGAACGAAGTTAATGGCCAAGTGCGTTTCTGAACAATTTGTACATAACTATATCGTTACCACAAGGGATAGCACAACTTAGTTCCTTTCATCAACTAGTGATAGAGACCCTGAGTTGTGGTAAATAAAAGATTGGATTTTGCTAAATAAAAGTTGTATTTCGGTATTAAAAATTGGTAAATAAATTTCCTATTCTGGCTAGAAGTTGGAAAAAAAAGAATCAACTCAAATATAAGTGATAAATTATTATCAACAGAAAAATTAGGCTAAATTAATTTCTCTTTCGTTAATTTAAAATATTTGCCTTTGGTCACAATATGACCATCATAAAAGCCAGATCAAACACATATTTTACTTCTTTACCAATAATCTTTTGCTGAGGGAAATACATTTTCTAGAGTGAGAATTTTGATTGGTTACAGGAATATAATAGTGCACTATTTTTTCTGGTAATTTCATTAAAAAAAAAAGCAGCAAAAGTCTGCTACTTAATAAAAATATGTAGGGCCTAAATGACAATTTTTCGCATATAAATGGAAAAATAGTCAATTACAGGATAAGATCTTATTTAATTTTGTGTGTGTAAAATACATTTTAAAATGTTACAACGAACTTTAAAAATAAGTTATTCATTTTAATGCGCTAAGAGTTCACATCTTGCAAAATGTTGGTGTCTACCTATTGACATAGCCCCACCAAAAACTTAGGTCAGAATGAAGAAAAGTAAAATGCATATAATGATTAAGTTCCTTTCTACACACACCGACTGAATCACAATGAATACTGACCAAACTTGGTTAGTATACTATGGACCCTAATTCTTTGATACATAGTTAAAGATTGATATGTAATAAGATCTTGATATCAATATTACTCAGGCCATATGCGAACTAGCTTATAAAAATATATTATTTATGTTTGACACTCAAAAACAACGCAATAAATAAAACTTAATAAATTAATATAATTTTACCTCAGTGCCCAAACCAGGAAAACAAACATTTGAATGTGTTTCTGAAGTAGGCATATATAAAAAAAAATGATTTCAACATATTTTAATCAAATTTGATAAACACTTAGTAGATACTTTGAGCTTAAATTATATAATTTTTTTTTGTTATTTTGGGATGCCAAAACTGTAAAAAAAAAAAAGAAAAAAAAGGCACTATTATTTTAGTCTATAAAATTACTTGTCTAACAAGTAAAACTCACAAGAGACTAGATTGCTATTGGTGTGAATGTTGAGGTTAGACTTTTTCCCCAAGTGACTTATCATTACGGTTTTCCTATATCTCCTTGTTAGCGAATTTACTTTAAGTTACCCTCCCAACCCCAACTCCTTAACTCTGGTGTTGATTATACTAACATAAAATAGTTTTGTATTGTATATTCTAAAATATGTTTATTTAGTGAATGGGTATGACAGTAAGTTTGTGGTAATTGACTTTGCTCAGAAATGAATACTACAATGTGTAAGCTATATATTATAGTACATACAAAGTAATTGTAATGCCGATTAAAGTGCACCTCAAAATGATTAGTTATCTCATTTTATGGTAAATGAAGTATTAAACCTATTAAATTCAATATTTTAGCATGGACAGTGTAGAAAGACTTGCAAATAGAATATTTCCTACCCTGCAATCATCCCCAAAGCAGCCAATATATAAAATGACCCAAACCAATACAAAAGTTCTCGAGCACGAGCTACTTGCATGGAAACCATCCGCTCTCGCATTTGGTTTTGCATTTGTATTTGTCGTTCAACCTGGAAAAATAATTTCAACTTATTAAAATAGAGTATACTATACTTACTGATTATGTGATCAATCCAAAAGAGAAAACTTAATGACATAACCTTATTTTTTATTGATAGTTATAGGAGTAGTATATTGTGTTTAGTGAGTCAATCTCATGTTTTTAACTGCTGATTAAAAATTATTGTACAGTTGTAGTTAATATAAAACATATATTTTATTGTTTTAATTTTATAAAATGGTTTTAATTTTAGTTTATATTCATCAGAGAAAGCTAAGACTATTTAATTTAAATGATTATAGTTTAAGCCTACAATTTTTAAATAAAATGACAGAACCTTTTTTCAAGAAAATTCTGAAGCAATTTGAAATTAGCATCTATGGTTCCTGAAACTACATGTTTTTAAGGTTAGGATGTAGAAAGAAAAAGGTCAGTGTTTTTGCAGTTTTTATAGCAAAACATTTTTGGCTAAAATAAATAAATTATTGCTTCAGTATATAAATAGTGTTTAATATTCTTCACATGGTGATATCAACAGCTGTTGAATATCTGTAATGATTAAATGGTAAACTTTTTAAATGAAGAGAAAAAAATGTAATTGAATTCCAGGACACCAATGACAGATATTCAAGAAATGTCAACGTGACCAGGTGAAGAAGATTAGACTGTTTGTACTGAAGCAATATTTGATTTATTTTGACCAAAAATATGTTTTGATATAAAAGTGCAAAAACACCGACCTTTTCTTGCGTTCTCTTCATCCCCACCTTAAGTAACTAATTTGTTCTACAATATTATACAAGAATGTTGGATATATTTTTAAATTTCAAGAAATAATAGTGCATAATTTGTATTTTATCTTGGTATATTATTTCTTATCAAAAAAAACTTTACCAAGAAACTTGAATTAAAGATTACATAGTAACTATAATTTGTCTAACTGCAAGCAAATAACACCTCATGGCCTAATAAATAACCCACTCCACCTTAAATTAACATATCACAGAAACAGCAACAAGGAGTAGACAGATTAAGTGAGTTTTATAGGCAGTCCTATACTCGACATC
Source organism: Timema podura (assembly GCA_033556935.1). Classification (NCBI taxonomy): domain Eukaryota; kingdom Metazoa; phylum Arthropoda; class Insecta; order Phasmatodea; family Timematidae; genus Timema; species Timema podura. The sequence goes on from JAVRXN010000010.1 coordinate 85,670,785, forward strand.
AGAAGTTAAGCGAATTAATAAAAATAACCTCATCTCAAAGTATTTTTGAGTAAAACAAAATTCACTCCATCATATACTAGCTTTCAGCAATAATTAAATCATAGTGGGTTTTTTTTAAATTGAATTTTAAGCAATTTTATTAGAACTAGAGATGTCATGATACCTGTTTTTCTCGATTCTGATTCTTAAGTTCAACCTTGATTTTTCAATTTTCAAACAACTTATTTTTCATTATTTTCCATGAATCTAACCTCATCTTAAAAATGTTTATCTAACTTAATAACATAGCAAAAAAAAAGTCATTAACTGAACCAAAATATAGCTAATAATGGAGGAAAAAACTAATATGAGAGATAATCAATTACTACTCATTCTGAATGTTGCCGTTTTGCTTAGTTACCAGTAATATCATTGAGAGCTAAGAATCAAAGCATTGAGAATCATAATGTTAAGATAGATTCTTTCAATATCAGTAGAAATCGAGGGTGTCAAGGTTTCAAATTTAACACCACTAATTATAACAATATATAATATGGGAATGTCCAGGAATATATTGAAGAGCATATGAGTGAAGAGCAGTATGGCTTCAGGAAAAGAAGATTACTAGTTTTTATGTTAACTTACTACCCGTTAGGGTTGTACACTTATGTACTAATCACACAATGGTTTTAGGGATTAGGAAAGTTATATATATGAAGAGTACCCACCCTTGTATGGAAGGAGAGTGGAAAATCATTTTGGGGAAAACACTCTCAGTACACCCGACCAAGATTTGAACATCGATCCCCCCATCATTGGCAGTCTAGTCTATCACAAGAGAAGCACCTTAGATCATTCAGCCACCGAAGCGAATAAGATACTTCTGGCCTCATATAAGCTGTGAAACAACTCAATGAAAAAATTTGAGAATTCAAAAAAAAAAAAAATAGTGGTGAAATTTTTGGATATTGATTAGGCTTGTGATAATGTACCGAGAGAAAGGGTTTGAGAATAGTTAAGGAATATTGGAATACAATGTTATTTATTGAGTGGATTAGAAGGATGCATATAATACATTAATGTTGTGCTAGTACTGCCCATGGAAACTCAGAATGGTTTGAAATAAAAGATGGATTGAAATAGGGTGATGTGATGACATATCTATTATTTAATTCAATAATGAAAAGTGTAGTAAAGAGAGTCAAAGTATATAAGAGAATATAAACATAATGGTCTATGCAGATTATATGGGTTGAAACACCAGTAATGGTGCATAAACCATTGAATGCATGGGGCAAGAGCATTAAGTAGTTTGGACAGGGAGGTAGTGCCATGGTAGACTATGAGACCTTCTGCTGGAAGGTTAATATAAATAAATAGTAATATAAATACTATACTATATATGTATAATAGTAATATAAATATAATATCTATTAAAGTAATTTAAATATTATAAGTTTAAAAACTCTCAAACTGATACATTACCAAAATGCTCCTTATACAGAGAACATATTTTTCTCTTTCACTTTCCCTATTGAGACTAACCACAATTTGTAGCAAATTTAACTCTTTCTAGTTGATATCACTACTTTAAGATTCCCGCCCCTCTTCACCTACTCCAATGCTAATAACCTTTATAAGTTCTGAGCTGGTCTCAATGGGAAGGTAGGATGAGGAAGGGGGGGAGAGGGAAGCTAATACTTGGGAAGATTACTATGAAAGCTATTCTAGTCATATATTTAAATGAAATAGAAATCACTTTTTTTTAGGTCTACAGGAAGAATCATTTCACCTACAAAAAAAAATTTATTAAGAGCTAAAACATCAAAAAAAAGTATTTTTTCTAAATGCCAGTATTTGTATAAAGAATCTGAAATTGTGAGAGTTTTTTTCCGTTTGGACATTAGAACATATTCTTTCTAAACATTATTGTTAGTTACTTTCAGTTTTGAGTCTGAAGACAATGTTTTGTGTACCATGCACATTCAAATAATTTTTAAATTAATTAGTTACAATCTAGTTTTAAAATGGAAGGTGAAGTACTATTTATTTTACTTACAGATAGTACCATCATAAAATTTTTGTGTTTTATTCACAAAAATTGATGATAAATCTATCTGCTAAACCATCAAATAGAGATAATACGTAAGGAGATACAGGTTGAAATGCTTTAGTCCAACAAATTCCATGGTCTTGCATGTTTAAAATTTGCCGTCATTAATTTGAGTGGTGGCCAATAGTACGGTGCTATTAGCAGTACAAAGTCACCAAAGTTCTTTACATCCACAGCAGAGTGTTTTGGTTTATTTTTTATCTAGCGTATGTTGTGGTTATACATTCTGGTTTTGGTTTGTATTCTGGTTGTATTTTAGCCCTTAATTATGTCTTTCGAGAGACCAAGAGTTGAGAAAAGTGATGTATTATTTCCTGTTTTAAGCTTTATTCTTCCTTGCATGACATAACAAAGTATGAAGTGATATGACAAGCTTAGAGGATAGGCAATAGGAGTACAGGGCGAGGAGTTAAATTATGTAGCCCGGCAATTTTTGTGACCTGGTACTGTTCAGGTCCCAAGGGTGCTGGGCTATAGAGTTTAAATCTGAATAAGGTAAGATGACTGTGTTTACAATATATTTCTCCTCTTCTTCATAAATGTAGCTAAACCCCTTACTTTGGATTAGAGATGAGCCACTAGAAAAGTGAAACAAAAGTAATAGCAAGAAAAAAGAAAACAAGCTGAAGAGATTGTAAAAACTGAGATGAGAAAACCTAAAATTAGTGGAATGATCCATATATTTAGGCACAATAGTAAGTGAAAATGGTAGAATAACAAATGGGATAGCGAGAAGGTTACTACAATAATAATAATAATAATAATAATAATAATATTTAGCACCGCGTCTTACTACCTGTTCGGGTTATACGCTTAAGTACTAATTAGGCTAATGGATTAGGAATTGGAAGGGTTGAATTTAGAGGACGTGAACCTGCATTTGCGTGGAGGGGGAGTGGAAAACCATTTAGGAAAAACCACCCCCAGTTCACCCGACCGAGATTCGAACCTCGATCTCCCCGTCCTCGACGGTCGAGCTCAACACGACTAGCGCGTTAGCCAACTACGCCACCGAGGCGGGTAGAAGGTTACAACAAAGAGGAAAATTTTACAGCATTGTGAAACCATTGATATGGGATAAGTAAGTACCAAGAATGATAAAATTATTGATACATAAAACATAGGTGCCAATTATAATGTAGAGGAAACCTGGGTAACAACCACCAATGAATGGAGTAGAATACAGGCAGCAGAGATGAGATTCCTACAAAGTAATATGGGAAAGACAATATAGGATAGAATTATAAATTATAACACAAGAAGGGAACTAAATTAAGAACACATTAGGAAAAAAGTTGAGAAATTAAAATTGCGATTGTTTGGATATATGTAGAGAATGGACAATAGTAAATTATCTAAGATAGCAAGTACCATAAAAGTAGGGAGGAAACCCAGGGGAAGACCACAAATGAGATGGAGTGATACAATAAAAGGAGTATTACAAGAAGAGGAACAAAAGTGTAAACAGTGGAAGAGGAGGAGTGCTGGGAGGACAGAGAAAATTTGCCGGGGCCTTGTCATCACCCAGACCTGGTATAATTCTGGAAGCTGGAAATGATAATGATGATAATTTGCACCAATAGTTGAATAAACAAAAATGATAACATTAGCAATTGAATAAATAAGAATGATAATATAAATAACTATTTTAACATCACTCTTCATTAAACTTGTATTAACTGTAATACAGTTTGAACTTTGATTTGATTGAAACCTATTTTATTTTATAATTTAGTTTGTCAGCTACCAAATATTTTAAGATTCGAAGATAAATGGTAAATTAGAGGTGTATTTGAAGAGACAGTTGAAGTTGGTTGCTATGATAGTAACTCAGATCATAATGGTGAAATTTAATCTGAATTGATTTCTCTCAGGTATCTTTTTTTTAGCACAGCGATTTACTACCTGTTCAGGATTTACGCATATATACTAATTGTGCTAAACATTTAGGGATGAATAAGGTTGAATTTATAGGTGTACCCACATTTACAAGAAGGGAGTGTGGAAAACCATTTTTGAAAAATCTGTCCTCATTACACCTGACAGGGATTCTAATCTCGATCTCCCTGTCATCTGTAGTCTAGTCTAACACAAAACCTTAGATAATGTGGCCACCAAATCAGGTAGGTATCAGTTAATAAATGATATTAATTCTGTAAGAACTGGAATAGGTTAAATTGAAAATGATACCTTTTGAAATGTTATGATTTTTGTTTCTAAAAATATATTGCTTTAGGAAGTCCTTTCTGAAATTTGTTATTTAATGCCAAAATCATACTTACTGTAATTTTGTTCATTTCTGTGAAAAATTCTTGATTTTTCTTCAAGTTCTCTTCCATTGACTTGGTGAAAAAACTACCCATTTTTAATTTAGATGTAGCACATTAATATCTAAACAAAAATAAAAAGTGAAAATGTAATATTGTTATTGTATTTAACACCTTAACATAATGGTTAGTAATAATAATTTACTGTGGGTTCTGTTTTGGTATTTAAAGAAAATGTACCCACATTAGTGTGGAGGCAGAGTGGGAAAGAAACAATTTAGGAAAAACCTCATTCAGTACACTCAACAGGAATTCAAACATCGATTTCCTTGTCATCGGGAATCCTGTCTATTGCAAGAGAGAGAACTTAAACTATTTGACCATCAAAGCTTGTGGCTTTGTATTGGCTAGATCTGTAGCCAGTCTTTCTTTCCACTTGGACAGAAAAACTAGTTAGTTAGCTAAAACATTTTTATACTTATAATGAAGCATTAGTGAAACATTAGTACAAATAAATAGATAAGCATTAAAAATTTCCCTCATTAATGTTATTAGAAAAAAAAGGTTTGTGATTGATTTGTCTAATTTACCTCATTCAACCATGTTATCATGATGTAAGCATATGGAAATTAAGGGTGACACATATGAGGTTAGGGTTTATGTGAACTAGGTTTATCGTCAGTCAGACAATAGTATTTATAATGAGTTTACATTGGGTTATGATATGCTTAAAGTTAAAAAAGGGGTGGTTGTAATCTTGAGTGTCTTAGTCAAGGTTAAGTCTGGTTTAGTCTTAGGCCTATGGTCTAACCTTCCCAGTCCTGAAACAAATTACATATCCTCTCTATAGCTCCCCTGAAGCAATTGTCCTGTGCCAGTTAAACAGCATCTTGAGCCTCGCACCCCCCTCCAGCATAATGACCAATCAAAGTGGGGATAACACGGTACAAATAAATGGTACGGCGCACCGCACAAACTTTCTCTCTCTTTCTATAAACTCGGAAGATTTCTGAACGGAATAATGTACATTGTATCATCACCACTCCACATAAGAATACACATAAAATAATATACAATGATATATAATCAATGAGAAAAGAGGCGCATCTTTGTACACCTAAGAGCATTTCAAACAGTCTAATGTCTTCCACAAGGGTCAACACTTCGTATTAAAATTTCGATTTCTGGTTAAAATTTTAACATTTTATAAGGTGTTGCATATCTTCAAGTCATCGCATTGATATTTAATTATTCATTTATACATTTTGACCAATAAAAAATGTAAATATTGACTATTGAGTCTAAAATGGAGATAGATCATTGCTGTGCAAACATTTCTCCTAAGAGCTTTAAGGAAAAATAACATACTTTTTTTAGATACTTATATTTAATTACTCTATGGCATTGGAGAATTATTGCGTTAAGACTTAAGTAGTATATCTTTACAACTAAAGCTCACAAAATTTCTAATAGTCTTACAATTTTGCAATGATAAGTTGTTTAGTTTCTCAAATAGTTGTGGAGATACGGAAATTAACGCTTCTGTAAAGTACCCTAAAAATCATTTTCATATTAGGGTTCGGGGGGTCATAAGACGTCGAAATCCATCAACATTTCAGGTTAGTTTTTTTTTTACGGTCGCAATACTTAAACTTTAATGTCCAAAAATATATAATTGCGTATGGATATAAAGTTATTGATTTTATAAAAATATGTTTCGAATAAAATATTTGTATTATAAATATATATACATATTTGTAATGCTAAGTAATTTCATATCTCAAATAGTTTCGGAGCTATTATAAAAAATGATAATTTACGCTTCAGACCGGAGCCCTTAAAGCCATTTTGCCGAAATATTGAGGGTAGCCATTTTGTTTGGAATATTTATTAATGTTTATAAATGAAATTTAATCAAAATCGTTAGAGCCAATTTTGAGAAAATCGACTTTTTCTCTTTTTGCCCTTCAGTAAACTACCCTTAATTTTAGGGGTAGATATCCAATTCCAAAAACCCCTCGGGGCAACCCTATGAAAACCCTAGATATCAAGTTTTAGCTCAATCGGTAAAATGGTTTAGGCTCTAGTTGGAGGTACAGACAGACAGACGGAAATTCAAAAACCACTTTTTCGGATTCAGGGAGTCATGAAACGTCAAGATTCATCAAAATCTCGAGTTCGATTTTTTTGACGATCACCATACTTTCTCTACCTGTAAGATAGAGAGAAAGTAAAAATGGTACTCAAGGCAAGTGATATTTATACATCTTCAGATGAAGAATTCCAGCAGTATTCAGACTAAGATCCTGTAATATGTCAACCATTCAAATCGTCTGATATAAAACAAGGAACTTTTGTCACAGTGACATTCAATAACCAGTCTAAGAAGATGAATACCAGTAGTCAAAATTTTGTTGGTGTTGTGCAGTGTGTGGTGGATATGAACAACGAAGTGAAAGTTATGTTCATGAAGGGATGTACTAAAGACAACACACTCTACTATGTTGATGAGAATGACACTACATATGTTTCTTGTGATCAAGTAGTTGAGAGTTCTTCCAACTCCAAAAATGATTCTTAAGGGAAATTGTATTTTTTATAAATTCAAAAACTTTGTTAAATTGCAAATGGTTTGCCAATTTGTAATTTAAAACTTAAAAATTTATAACACTAATAACACTTGATATGTTTTTTCAGTTACCAAGCCTATGGACATTTTTGTTTGTGTTATTAATATTTGGTATTGTTGTATCGCTGATATTTTACAGAATGAAGCTTTTTCTATTTGAAGAATAAGTAGTATAAAAAAAATGCATTGTTAGTTTTTAGTAAAAATGTGCAAATAAATTATGGTGTAACTTTTTTTGGCCAAATTAACTTGTGCTGTTTTCCCAAACGTCACTTCGGTAACGTTGCATCACCTAGCTAACGTTTGCATCATTTCACAACAGCAATAAAATCACTTATTTCTAATTATTTCAAAAATAAATCAATATTATTACCTCTCATTAACACCTGAGTTATTCAAAACATATAAAAAAGGTAAATATTTAACTTCAGTTTCCTTGTCTTTTGGGAAATTTTACATTGCTAGCATGTGATTTTTTTTATAATTCTTTACTTAAAATAGTGTGATTTCATTAAATTAGGAAAAATGTATTATTTTTTATAACATTGTTAAAAAAATATGATATACTTAGTAAAAAAATTATTTTATTTATATTTTTGAGATTATAGCATATTTATGTGCTTCTTAAATTGTGTTAGTGAAATGATGGATTATGGGTATTTATTTGGTAAAAACTACCAAAAAAAGAGAAAATTGTAAAATTAAGCTCTGCTGCTATTATAACTGGCTTCTTTAATAAATTTTGTTTAGTCAGGTAATAAATGATAATTTACATGAAATTTTTATTACTTTCTCTTATCTTACAGGTAGAGAAAGTATTGTGATCGTCAAAAAAATCGAACTCGAGATTTTGATGAATTTTGACGTTTCATGACTTCCTGAATCCGAAAAAGTGGTTTTTGAATTTCCGTCTGTCTGTCTGTCTGTCTGTACCTCCAACTAGAGCCTAAACTATTTTACCGATTGAGCTGAAACTTGATATCTAGGGTTTTCATAGGGTTGCCCCGAGGGGTTTTTGGAATTGGATATCTACCCCTAAAATTAAGGGTAGTTTACTGAAGGGAAAAAAGAGAAAAAGTCGATTTTCTCAAAATCGGCTCTAACGATTTTAATTAAATTTCATTTATGAACATAAATAAATATTCCAAACAAAATGGCTACTCTCAATTTTTCGGCAAAATCGTTTTAAGGGCTCCGGTCTGATGCGTAAATTAACATTTTTTATAATAGCTCCGAAACTATTTGAGATATGAAATTACTTAGCATTACAAATATGTATATATATTTATAATACAAATATTTTATTCGAAACATATTTTTATAAAATCAATAACTTTCAATATATACGCAATTATATATTATTTTTAACTTTTTGGGCATTAAAGCTTAAGTATTGCGACCGTAAGAAAAACTAACCTGAAATGTTGATGGATGTCGACGTCTCATGACCCCCCGAACCCTTAAAAATAGTCTTTGCAATGCCGTCTGTCTGTTTGTCTATTAAAACTTAAAATTAAGGGTAGTTTACTGAAGGGCAAAAAGAGAAAAAGTCGATTTTCTCAAAATCGGTTCTAACGATGTTGATTAAATTTCATTTATGAACATAAATAAATACAAAATGGTACTCTCAATATTTCGGCAAAATCGTTTAAAGGGCTCCGGTCTGATGCGTAAATTAACATTTTTTATAATAGCTCCGAAACTATTTGAGATATGAAATTACTTAGCATTACAAATATGTATATATATTTATAATACAAATATTTTATTCGAAACATATTTTTATAAAATCAATAACTTTCAATATATACGCAATTATATATAAATTTTTTACTTTTTGGGCATTAAAGCTTAAGTATTGCGACCGTAAGAAAAACTAACCTGAAATGTTGATGGATGTCGACGTCTCATGACCCCCCGAACCCTTAAAAATAGTCTTTGCAATGCCGTCTGTCTGTGTGTCTATTAAAACTTAAAATTAAGGGTAGTTTACTGAATGGCAAAAAGAGAAAAGGTCGATTTTCTCAAAATCGGCTCAAACGATTTTGATTAAATTTCATTTATAAACATTAATAAATATTCCAAACAAAATGGCTACCCTCAATATTTCGGCAAAATGGCTTTAAGGGCTCCGGTCTGATGCGTAAATTAACATTTTTTTAAATAGCTCCGAAACTATTTGAGATATGAAATTACTTAGCATTACAAATATGTATATATATTTATAATACAGATATTTTATCCGAAACATATTTTTATAAAATCAATAACTTTCAATATATACGCAATTATATGAATTTTTTTAACTTTTTGGACATTAAAGTTTAAGTATTGCGACCGTAAAAAAAAAAACTACTACCTGAAATGTTGATGGATGTCGACGTCTCATGACCCCCCGAACCCTAAAAAATAGTCTTTGCAATGCCGTCTGTCTGTGTGTCTATAAAAACTTAAAATTAAGGGTAGTTTACTGAAGGACGAAAAGAGAAAAATTTGGTTTTCTCAAAATCTGCTTAAACGATTTTGATTAAAATTCGTATCTAGGCGTTGATTAAGATTATAAATAAACTGGCTATTTTCATTTTCCTATGAAAATGATTTTTAGGGTACATTACAGAAGCGTTAATTTCCGTATCTCCACAACTATTGGAGAAACTAAACAACTTATCATTGCAAAATTGTAGGACTATTAGAAAGAAAAAACTTTTATTTGACATATATTTTTATAAAAACAGCAGTTTCTGAGATATTTGCAAATATATTAATACAATTTTGTGAGCTTTAGTTGTAAACATATACTACTTAAGTCTTAACGCAATAATACTCCAATGCCATAGAGTAATCAAATATAAGTAAGTATCTAAAAAAAGTATGTTATTTTTCCTTAAATCTCTTAGGAGAAATGTTTGCATAGCAATGATCTATCTCCATTTTAGACTCAATAGTCAACATTTACATTTTTTATTGGTCAAAATGTATAAATGAATAATTAAATATCAATGCGATGACTTGAAGATATGCAACACCTTTTAAAATGTTAAAATTTTAACCAGAAATCGAAATTTTAATACGAAGTGTTGACCCTTGTGGAAGACATTAAACTGTTTGAAATGTTCTTAGGTGGACAAAGATGCGCCTCTTTTCTCATTGATTCTATATCATTGTATATTATTTTATGCGTGTTCTTATGTGGAGTGGTGATGATACAATGTACATTATTCCGTTCAGAAATCTTACGAGTTTATAGAAAGAGAGAGAAAGTCTGTGCGGTGTGCCGTACCATTTATTTTTACTTTCTCTCTATCTTACAGGTAGAGAAAGTATGGTGATCGTCAAAAAAATCGAACTCGAGATTTTGATGAATTTTGACGTTTCATGACTCCCTGAATCCGAAAAAGTGGTTTTTGAATTTCCGTCTGTCTGTCTGTCTATCTGTACCTCCAACTAGAGCCTAAACTATTTTACCGATTGAGCTGAAACTTGATATCTAGGGTTTTCATAGGGTTGCCCCGAGGAGTTTTTGGAATTGGATATCTACCCCTAAAATTAAGGGTAGTTTACTGAAGGGAAAAAAGAGAAAAAGTCGATTTTCTCAAAATCGGCTCTAAAGATTTTGATTAAATTTTATTTATGAACATTAACAAATATTCCAAACAAAATGGCTACTCTCAATATTTCGGCAAAATGGCTTTAAGGGCTCCGGTTTGATGCGAAAATTAACATTTTTTATAATAGCTCCGAAACTATTTGAGATATGAAATTACTTAGCATTACAAATATGTATATATATTTATAATACAAATATTTTATTCGAAACATATTTTTATAAAATCAATAATTTTCAATCTATACGCAATTATATATATATATTTAGCTTTTTGGACATTAAAGCTTAAGTATTGCGATCGTAAAAAAAACTAACCTGAAATGTTGATGGATTTCGACGTCTCATGACCCCCCGAACCCTAAAAAATAGTCTTTGCAATGCCGTCTGTCTGTGTGTCTATTAAAACTTAAAATTAAGGGTAGTTTACTGTAGGGCAAAAAGAGAAAAAGTCGATTTTCTCAAAATCGGCTCTAACGATTTTGATTAAATTTCATTTATGAACATTAATAAATATTCTAAACAAAATGGCTACCCTCAATATTTCGGCAAAATGGCATTAAGGGCTCCGGTCTGATGCGTCAATTAACATGTTTTTAAATAGCTCCAAAACTATTTGAGATATGAAATTACTTAGCATTACAAATATGTATATATATTTATAATACAGATATTTTATCCGAAACATATTTTTATAAAATCAATAACTTTCAATCTATACGCAATTATATGAATTTTTTAACTTTTTGGACATTAAAGTTTAAGTATTGCGACCGTAAAAAAAAACTAACCTGAAATGTTGATGGACGTCGACGTCTCATGACCCCCCGAACCCTAAAAAATAGTCTTTGCAATGCCGTCTGTCTGTGTGTCTATAAAAACTTAAAATCAAGGGTATTTTACTGAAGGGCGAAAAGAGAAAAATTTGGTCTTCTCAAAATCTGCTCAAACAATTTTGATTAAAATTCGTATCTAGGCGTTGATTAAGATTATATATAAACTGGCTATTTTCATTTTCCTATGAAAATGATTTTTAGGGTACATTACAGAAGCGTTAATTTCCGTATCTCGACAACTATTGGAGAAACTAAACAACTTATCATTGCAAAATTGTAGGACTATTAGAAATAAAAAACTTTTATTTGACATATATTTTTATAAAAGCAGCAGTTTCTGAGATATTTGCAAATATATTAATACAATTTTGTGAGCTTTAGTTGTAAACATATACTACTTAAGTCTTAACGCAATAATTCTCCAATGCCATAGAGTAATTAAATATAAGTATCTAAAAAAGTATGTTATTTTTCCTTAAATCTCTTAGGAGAAATGTTTGCATAGCAATGATCTATCTCCATTTTAGACTCAATAGTCAATATTTACATTTTTTATTGGTCAAAATGTATAAATTAATAATTATATATCAATGCGATGACTTGAAGATCTGCAACACCTTATAAAATGTTAAAATTTTAACCAGAAATCGAAATTTTAATACGAAGTGTTGACCCTTTTGGAAGCCATTAAACTGTTTGAAATGCTCTTAGGTGGACAAAGATGCGCCCCTTTTCTCATTGATTCTATATCATTGTATATTATTTTATGCGTGTTCTTATGTGGAGTGGTGATGATACAATGTACATTATTCCGTTCAGAAATCTTACGAGTTTATAGAAAGAGAGAGAAAGTCTGTGCGGTGTGCCGTACCATTTATTTATATTTGGATTTCCAAATTGCCCCTCAATTTGAGAATGACCCTTATAAACATATCAACCGATTTTGTGGATGGAATTCTACAAGATGTCACAAGTGGATGCATTCCAAGCCTTCTTAACAAATATGGCCAATGGTGGGCCTACCCCGGCACTTCTTATGAGTTTGGTTCAGAATGATTGCAACATAGCAAAGATTTTTTTAATCTTGAATTTAGGTTTATTGGAGTTCCTGCATTCTTATGAGTATATTGGCAGTATAAATTTAGTGATTTTCGGCCTTTTCTATTTAATTGCCCAAAAGGTATAGTTATTGGGTTTCATCCCCCAGGTTATGAATTTTAATTAATTTTTGAGATTTCACTTGTGCTGATATAACACATAGATCAGTAGAGTCTAAGGCTATAGTGCGCGCTGAGGGCAGGTGGGTTTCTTTATTTTTTCCCTCTGTCAAACGATGAGAAATTTAATGTTTTCTAGCACTTATATACACAACATAGGCAAATTTCCAATTATAACAAACTAAATGTGAAAGAATTTTAAATCGCTAAAAAAATTAATAGAAAACTCACCTATTACTATTTTGAAGTATGATCCTACAGAGTCCTGATCCTTCAATTCCTTCTAGTAAAAATATTATAAAAACAATAGTTACCGGTAATCAAAATTTTTATTTATTCACCCATGAAAGATTTGGTCATGCTCGGTTTAAAAAAATATATTAATATTGTGCACAAAAAAATACTATCACACGCCAAAATACTTCCTACACATTTGAGATGTTTGATGGGTTGCTCATGTGCAGTTGAGATATGTAACAATCTACTTGTTGTTTCGTTAGTAGATGTTCAAAGTTCTTTAAATCAACTTAATCAAATAATAGGGTGATTGTCCCAGCGACATGAGTCGCGGTGGGAGGTAAGGTGATTGTCCCGGCAACATGAGTCATGGTGGGAGGTAAAAAATGGCAATGGAAGAAGAGATAGTTAAGACAAATATTACTCTTTATGAAAAACAACAATTTATTAGTGATCTTTCGAATAGGTGGTACACCAGGGTTGGGTCACCACTGAAACTGATCCAGGAATCACAGTGTTATATACCCTCCACTGCTGCCTGGCCTTGTCCAATGGGGGGAAAAGGAGGCTTCCCATTGGTGTGTGCAAACGTGAAAGATAGTGCCCATCACACGAACCAGTAGAGAGAGTAGTTCTCTTTGGTGTTGATGTCAGTGGGGAAATCGTCACGAGCAGCTTAGAGAACATGGACTGTGGAGCGGCCCAGGCAGTAGAGAGGGTGGGTGGCGCGGCATGTGCAAGTGCGGAGGAAAGATACAAGGCCGACTGAACAGTGAGGCACAATAACTGTACAGTGAATAAAAAAAATACTTAGTTGATCCAGTAAGAGGAATGTGCACGAATAATGTAGAGGAATACTGGTCAAGATTGAAAGGTTTTTGAAAAAGGCTGAGTTTTATGATCTAAATTGATTTTTGAACACAGTGACAGGTTTATGTGGACAAACATCTATGCAATGCTATACAATATGGCGGAACATTATCAGGTGAATTAGGCTAGGTGTTTTTTCTAATACAAATTTTTTCTATGCTTTAGAAATTATTCACAATATTTGTTTGAATTCACTTACTTTGTTGTGTGTACAAGTGCTAGAAAACATTAAATTTCTAATCATTTGGGATAGAAAAATACATTTTTAATTCGCCCTCGTCTCACACTATTGTCAGTAGCTAGTCTAGTAGCTATTTTTGAAAGATTTCTAAAAGATTTTTATAGAAGTATGTAAATTCTATTATGGCTTTTCTTTAGCTTTACCCTAGTCTTAAGTTAGTGAATATAGAAAAGAATATAGTGTTCACGTTTAGTAAGATTTAATGCTACCCGGCATTCGTTAGTGAAAACCTGGTGTTAGGATCATCTTATCCAGTGGCATTCAACCTGTGTTATATGTATCCCTGGGGGTACACAAAGCTACCCCAAGGGGTTCGCCAAAATCTGTTTAATTTGTATACAAATCCTATTCAACGCTATTATGCTGTGTGCATTTCTGAAATACTTTTCACATATTGAGAAAGAGGACAAAACACATGATTGGATAGCCAAATCTTGTTGATACCACAATAGTCACTTCATCTGAACTTTCCATCAAATTTAAAGAAGATTTAACTGAAATTACTGCTGATAGCATTCTAAAAGCAACATTCAAGATGTCAATTTGTGATTTCTGCAGCAGCTCACCATGAGTTCAAAGACTTGAGTGACATTGCTATTTCAAATCTTCTTGCATTTCCATCTACTTATTTGTGTGAACAAGTCTTCTCTTCAATAACATGAATAAAAACTAAGGAGAGGAATCATATAAATCCTGAGCTATAACTCATCCTTGCACTCTCTAACTTTTGTCCCCAGATTGAACTACTAGCTTCGAGAAAACAAGACTAGGCATGTCAGTGAATGGTTATTTGTAGTCATTAAATAAATATTATCACATTTATTTTTGTATTTTAATAATATTAATATTGTTTAAAATCCCATTTAATTTTTTATTGATTTAAACAGAGCAACAAATCCGCAAAATCATTGTATTATGCATTTATTTAGTTCCCTGATAGGTTATCCTTACTGGATATATTGTAAAATCCAATAGGGGTACAAAGTTAGAAAAATTATTTTTGGGGGTGCAAGAAAAAAAGGGTGAATACCACTGCCCTAATCTAACCTAGA
This sequence comes from Timema podura, assembly GCA_033556935.1. Lineage (NCBI taxonomy): Eukaryota > Metazoa > Arthropoda > Insecta > Phasmatodea > Timematidae > Timema > Timema podura. The sequence continues at coordinate 85,685,830 of JAVRXN010000010.1, forward strand.
GTTAATTATTTTAACACATTGAGAGAAAAAAGTAGGCTCAATAAGACATTACCTGTGCATAATGACGCTATCGTGATATTTGGTTTCGTATCTTAATACATTTTTGTTAGCATCAGATACAATATCTATGTCAGATAAAAAGATAATACACTAAGATGTTTATAATAATGATGAATGACAATACTAACAAATACTAGAATCTGCTCAGTAGGGATGTTCGATCTTGGATCGATCTTTTCGAAAATTGATTCTTTGCCCTCGAGTAATCGATTTTTTGGTTCGATTCATAGGCCTCGATCTGATTCACGTATCGATTATTTTCTAGATATTTCAAAAAGATCGAATCAAAAAATCGAAAGAAATCAAAACTTCGAATCAATTCAGGGAAATTTAATTTTGTTGGCCTTATGAAATGTTTTTGTTGACTATTAGTTCTAGGAAAATTTCGAAACCAAGTCTTGCTATCTTGGGCTTTTGATTAGTTAGTAATTGTCTTTAGTTAGTAAAGTGAAGAAAATAATCCACTGATCTGCTCTTTTCACGTCTATGTTCTGTAAATGACCACATCACGATTTTATTCTGTAGTATAATTATAGTGACGTGTTGGCCAAAAAGTCAATAGTTTGAAAGTATTTCGTAAAAACCTCATTTACCACATGGAGTTTTCGTAGTTAAAGAATTTACACTACACACAATCTACACTTCCACCAAGCTAGTGATTCCTAAGTTTTGAGACACACCCTCCCACAAAAAGTTGTGAGGTTTCCTCAAGACGGATGCCAACAAGTGTGTTTAGTTTTATTACAATCACTATTTCTCGATCTATTAATTCAAACAAATAAAGTGTACTGATTTCACAGTAAGCCTACCACTACACACAAGTGCCCCTAAATTTACAAATTGGAAAACAGAACAAAAACAAAAGGTACATTGTATGTAAGGCCACACACATTATTTAAATTACTGCCCTCTGTGGTTACCACGAAAATAATACAATTATCTTCCGGAGGCATTTAATAATTCATAGGTTGACCTGGTGGTCTAGGGGTAAGGTGTCAGACTTCTGTGCTGAGGTACCGGGGTTCAATCCTCGGTCCCGGCACAGATTTATCTGATTGCCAAACCCTTCCTTCACCTCTGACAATATGTTAATTAATCACAAATTGTAAATGTGAGGAATGCCAGGCTTCCACCATGGTTCGGATTTCACGTTAAACTGTAGGTCCTCAATTTCATCTAACAATCACCCTACCATTGCACACTAGCGTAAGTGCGTATAGCCCGAACGGGTAGCAAGACGCGGTGCCAATAATAATAAGTCATATACTTATAAACCGAACGGGTAGTAAGACGCGGTGCTAATATTAATAATAATAATAATAAGAAGAAGAAGTCGTCATACATTTTTGCTGCCTCACCACCTCCCCCCCCCCCCCCCCCCCCAAACAAAAATTTTGATGCCCCAACCCACCCCTCGATACATTTTTGACGCCTCCCCTCCCTCCGCTCGATACATTTTGACGCCACCCCTACCCTCCATACAATTTTGACGCCTCCCCCACTCCTCCACTCGATACATTTTTGCTGCCCCCCCCCCCTTTTCTAATGAAACATTTTGACGCTCCCCCACTCCTCACCTCGGTGTAAATTTCTAGGAGCGCCACTTATGGTTAGTTTAGTCAGATAGAGCAAACTTTATTTACATGAATCGTTAGATCGATCTTTGGAAGATCGATTCAATGCACTTGATCTTTTGCCTGAATCGATACTACGCCTCTTGATCTAGATCGATCCAGAGCATCGATTCAAAGTCCATCAATCGATCATCCCTACTGTTCAGTGTTGCCAATGACCATATAAGTGTTGTAGCTAGATTAGTACCAGAAGTCCCTAGATTGTCACTGAACAAAATAATTAAAGTCGTCAGATTTGTCGCTAAACCAAAAATGCATAATATATTAATCTGAACTGAATGTAAAATACATCAGGGACTGACAGGCGTGGATTCAGGGGGAGGTCAAAGGGTCAGTTGAACCCCTTGTGAAGGTTAGAAAATGAAAAAAAAAAATGAAAGTTCAAATTTTAGAAAAAAAATACAACACAGATAAATTATGCCATTTTTTTAAATCTTTTTACGCACAGACACTTCTTAAGCTGGGTTCACACGTGTGTTATTCGTCCACGTTTATTCAATGTTCGATATGACTCATGTAAGTGTGGAAAAATATTCGTTTTAATGTACGAATATTTGTCGTGCATAGTGAGTACCTAATGAAAATTGTTCCGCATAGAGACGATAGACTAACACACATCAAAGGAGACTAATAATCGCCTGAGAGCAGTTCATCTACGAATACTGACTATAGAGTATGTGAGGACAGAAGAGTGGCGGAAGTGTGGTGTACTTTGCCCCCCTGGAAATAATTTGCCCCTCCTTGGAATAAATACCTGCCTCCCCCTAGATATATTTCAAATCCTCTGATATTATCAAACGTGAAGCTGAAAGATGGCCTTAAATCAAACTCCAAATGAATTCTAAAGGCATTCTATTGTCAAAAATTTGCTGGAGAAGACTAATTCATATATTTTTTTTATTATTTAGCACCCGGTCTTACTAACCGTTCGGGTTATATACTTAAGTACTAATTACACTAATAGATTAGGAATTGGGAAGGTTGAATTTAGAGGAAGTGAACCCGCATTTACGTGGAGGGAGAGTGGACAAATATTTAGAAAAAACCACCCCAGTTCCCCGACCGAGATTCGAACCTCTATCTCCCCGTCCTCGGTGGTCTAGCTCAGCACGACTGGCACGTTAGCTAACTACGTCATCGAGGCGGGTCACTTCATATAACTACTAGATTAGAGGCATCTAACTGGCAGAAAAAGTCAGGGGAGGAAAGCTCTAAATAGCTTCCAAGGTCATTCAAATTTCAAAAATGTCTGGGGATGGACAACTTCAAATAGTTTCTAGATGCATGTCGTGTCAGGCGAGGATTCCCCCCCCCCCTCTACAAATAGCCTAATTTATGAAATAACTCAATTTTCAAAATTTTGTTGGTGGAAGACCAAATCAAAGATTACCTTCTAAAGGTATCTAACTATCTTAAGAAATTAATGTGAGGATCACTCTGAATAGCTTCGAAGGGAATCCAAATTTCAAAAATGTCTAGGTGAGGAACCCTTTAAATGGCTTATAAAAGAATCTAATTAAAAAAAAACAAGGTGAAGACTACTCATAGATTCTAGAGTGAACATTTTTTTAAAAATTGTTAGAGGGCCATTTCAAATAGTTTTTAAACTATCTGATTTAAAAAATTGGTGAGGATGGCCACGGTTTAAAACATACATAAGATTACATATGAATGAGAAATTATTAAATGGCTTTAAACAGAAATATAGCATTGTAAGTAATTATGTTATTTATAATTTTGACCCCCCTATGAAAATGATCTGGATCCGCCCCTGGGGACTGAGGTGATCCCGGATCCAAAATTCTAAAACATTAAAATTTAAAATGATGAACATGAACTTGAAAGAAAAATAAGGAAAATCGCCAGTCACCAGATTAGTCGCTGGGCGCTAAAAATTAAAATTAGTCGTTTCAGACCTGTAAAAGTCGCTAAACTGGCAACACTGAGTCTGCTGGACTAAGGACGATTTATAAACAGGGTACAAGCAGAAAAATTAAATCTCAAACCCCTAAAGCAGGAACGAAGACGTCTTCGCCATATTGAGAATGGAAAAATAAGAAAAACTTTTGAAAAATTATGATTGTAGTTTCCTAATTGAGAGGGTCGAGGAAAAAAGGAGATGACATCCATAAAGCTAACTGTGATATTTTTACTATTTGAATGTCTATAAAATCCATAAATCCAGCATAAAATAAATAAAATATTCGTCAAAATTTCGACTTGATTTGTGGGAAGCTACCTTAAATCCGTGAAAACACATTTGTTCATAAACGAAGCCTACCATGTTTTGACCCCAAATCCCTCAATTTGGATTGGTTTATATTTATTTCACTAATAGTGAACAGTGCATAGCTAATGATGCGTAAAATGTTAAAACACATTGTTACATTAACTTGTTTCCAAACAAAACTTAGAAAAAGGTGCTCAATTCATAATAAAGCTTAAAACATTATAATAGAATGTAATGATTAAAACTTACGTTTATTGGATTTTATTTATAAAATTGGGATAACCCTGTTCGAACGCGTATATTCTGATTAATGTGTTATGGTTAAACCCCCACCCCGCTACCGCAATACTAATCCTCCAACCTTAACCATAAAGCTAAAAGTAGATGACAACCAATAAATACATATATTTTTTAAATGTGTTGTTATATGTTTTTATTCAATATTGATTATATTATTAATTAATAATCATGCATGCTTGGACTAAACTAATAAATAAAGGTATATTAATCCTGTAATAAATTGATAAACGTATTACGCTAACCCACTGTTTAGTAGGTTGTTGTATTGTACTTAAGTTTGACATTGAATTGTTTTCATTTCAAATTATAAATGAAAATATTGGCCGTGGTAAGCCTGGCGATCCGGGCATAACTAATTTGTGTTAGCTTTTGTATTAAAAATTTAAGGAGCCTAATTCCTTATAATATTACTATTTCGGATTTCATTTTTGATTTGGGAATTTTTTTATATCATATTATAATATTAGTTAAAGTTTTTCTTCATTCAACATTTCTCACACCTGAATTTAAAAAATTTGACCCAAAATGTGTAACCCCTCCATCCCCTCCAACCCCCGGCTCCAAAGAAAAACCTCGCACGCCTCTTCAGCCTATTGGATAATCAGGCTTTGAATATGTTTTAGGCTTTTTATTAACATTATATACCATTTGAGCAGAATGGGGAAAGAGTACAACCAGGGCGACTTGTCACTTTAGAAGCTGGAGGGCACGACCTGTTTAGTTCCTTTATTATTTATAAATACTACTTTAAAGAAGACACAAATTTCGGAATATATTTTGTTAAATATTTATGTATTTGAACTCAAAAATTAATATCACAAACAACATTCGAAGTTTAAAAAAAATTAAACTCACCCAAAAGAACGTGAATCTGTTGTAGAAATTATGCAGCTGTGTAATGTGCATAAATATATAGGTATGTATGTTCAATGTCCTTACAGCTCACAACATTAATATGTAGGATACACAATATTTACATTATTTAGACTTGCGAAAAATGACTTAGTACGCATTAAACAAAGAAATTATTTATATATGAAATCCATACTCCTCTCCTTTAAGTTAATGAAATTTTCCATAACCCTGTCGTCAAAATCCTTTATTTGTGTGATAAGTTCCTTGTTGATGGCTACCATCGCTAGAGCATTCAGTCTGTTATTGGTCGTTGTATTCCTTAGGAAAGTCTTTATTCTTTTCAGTGTTGAAAAGTAAAGTTCAGATTCATCCGACGTCATTGGGGTCGTTATGATAATTTTAAGAAGCTTTCTCACCTCACTGAAAACTAAAATAATGTTATTCTTCTCCATGAAGTTCAATAGTTGTATTTCTCCTTTAATGTTAAAGTCCTGTCGTCTGTATAATAGTCCCAATTAGACTGGAATTTTTCTTTTTCTAAGAAAGGGTAGTGTTTGATTACTCGCGTGAGTTTTTCTTCCGGAAAGCAAGTAGAAAATTGGGGAAATGACTCATTACATAACAAAGAAGCTGCCTCCAAATGACCAGTAAAAGCGAATCTGTCTTTTACATGAGCTGTAATGACATCACATTCTTCTTTTGCATCCCCCACTCTGGTGCTACATTAAATATTACTTTACCTTTTTCTTGGTTGTTCAGGGAACTCTTCGTTTATTTGCTTCTCTATTGCATTCACTTGCCCCCTCTCTTTCTGCATCTCATTTTCAAAATTGCAAATGCCATTTGGCCACATTACACTGTCTCTGCTCCTGGTTTGTAGTTGTTGAACAATATATCCACGTGAGGTAAAATTTTGTGGAAAAGAGCTAGCCAGAATATGAAATTTGTGTCCTGAAAAGCCCTTCTCTGGCTACTCGCCTCGTTAACAGTAAGTTTGTTTGTGACACTTTTCCTCAAGAACATCGAAGCATTCCTCCAACTTTCTCTATTTTCGTACACAATCGTTAACAGTTCGAATGGTGTAGTTCCATCTTGTTGTAGCAACTCTGAGTAGTCTGACTTGTAATATTTGCTCCAAAACGTCAGATCATAGATATGAGTGCGAAAAAATGCGGGAATGGCAGAAAGGTTCGAGAAAACAATTCGAACTTTGCCGTTTGCACTGGTCAAGGCCATAGTCAGGGGGGGGGGGTTCGGGGTTCAAACCCCCCCCCCCCCCCCCGAAATTTTATGAACAAAATATATATGGCTTTATTTATGGTTCAAACAATATCAAAATTAAGGTACAAGTACAAATAAGGGGGCTGTGTTACCATAAAAAGCACTTCAGAGAGCTTCCAGAGGTGTTTATTATTTTAAAAAAAGTTCTAGCCTTCGGCAGTTATGGTGTTATGTTGTCGTAAAAAAAATTCAGATAGCTTCTAGAGGTGTTTAATATTTAGAATTGTTCCTATTTTTCGGTGGTTTGGGGGTTATGTTGCCATAAAAAACACTTCTGATAATTTCTATAGGTATTTAATATTTAGAAATTTTCCCAGCCCTCAGCAGTTAGGGTGTTATAGTGCCATAAAAGACACTTCAGATAGCTTCTAGAACTGATTTTTATTTAGAATTTTTTCTAGCCTCCGTCAATTGGAGGATGGGCCCACCAAACCCCCCCTGAAATTATTGGCTGGCTACGGCCTTGGCACTGGTTGCTTTTTCCAATATTAAATTTAGCTGATGAGCGTAACAATGTACAAAATAGACAAATGGGTATGTTTCTCTAGTCTTGGCCTGTACACCCCCAATAGAGCCACTCATAACAATAGCACCATCATAAGTCTGTGTTATCAATCTTCCTTTTGAAGTATTTAGAAGAGGTTTGATGTGGTCCTTTATGAATTTTGCACATCTTCCTTCAGGAATAAGAAACCCTCAAAACCTCTCACAAGCCAACCTCTCAAACACATACCTAAAAACTAATACCATCTGACAATGGTTCGTTATATCAATTGTCTCATCACATTCGATGGCTACAAATTCAGAATCTCGTATCTGCTTTTCTAGTTCCTCCCTACATGCATTAAGTATGCAGTCCAGTATGTCATTTTATATTATTTTTTTATGTTCCTTTGAATACAATGGCCGATTCTAAATGGTCTTTCATTGCAGAATCCAGCTCAGCAGAATAATTAATTAGACCTCTGTAGTTACCAGGAATTTGTAGATTGATGCTGATTCGTCATGACCTCTGAGAGGTAATTCAAAAACGACACAGAAATTATCACACAAAATCAACCTTTTTAATATGTGCTTATTTTTGTCAACTTGAGTATTGTGTTTTTTTTAATGTTTTCTCTGTATTGTGAGTCTAGACTAGACGATATGTTTACTTTGCCTAGCAAAGAAAGATCAACGACACTATTCATGTGATTCACAGACACTTCGTGTTTCTTAATTTTTTTCTGTTAAATTTTTTATATCATTGACGCCTTTTACTATCCACAAGCATTCGCCACTGTTTCTGGGAGAAAATAAAGTACAAGTTGATCCTCTCGTATTTACATTTTCTTTGAGATAGCACAATACTTCAAGGGTTGGGTTCAGCATTTCAAAATTTGCCTTCACTGGTTTCACAGTATCATAATGAGCACTCAATCTTGTCTTGTCTTGTATTTTGACAGTCATTCCTACATTCTTACTAAGAATCTCAAATCGATAAAGTGGAACTAAAAAGAGTATAAATTCTCTACAAAGTTAAAAAAAAGTCATACTTAAAGAAAGATATGGTTCCAAAGGACTAGCCCACTTTTCAAAGTTTCAAAGGGTGATTTTCACAAGGCACAAACAAAGCCTCTTTGTGAGCCCGGCAGTGGCCTTTCCGGTGATAGGAAAGAAGCCAAAGAATGTTTCTCTTAGTTCAACTTTGCTATTTTCAATATCGACTTACCTGTCAAACGACAGCTTACTAGATACCTACTAACTGTACTAACATTGCATCTTGCGTTTTTCCTCTGGGATTAAAAAAAAAATTAGCGTGAAGTTTTATTTTAGTTTGGTAACTTATACTAGTATTAGTATAGAATTGCACCCCCTCTTTGCTGTCATCCGGGGCGGACCGCTGCTTTCGCCCCACCCTTAGTATGCCACTGATGAAAGTGTGATAATAATGTCAAGAAAAGAACAATCAAAAAATAAAAGGCAAATGGTGAAACCATGGGTAGTTCGTCGAAATCATTTTGGGGCGTTTGCAACCCTTTTAAGTGAGTTGGTGTTAGAAGATTCCCATGTTACAGAAATCAATTCAGAATGCTAACCTGCAAATTTCTATTAACTTATACCAATGGTTGAGTCATATACTCAAAGAAATAATACTTTGTTTAGGACGCCAAAATCTCCTAGAACAAAATTTGAAGTATCCCTTTGTTATTTGGCTACAGGTGACAGTTTTGCTTTCCTTTAGTTCTTATACAGAATATCCAAGTATTCAATATCTGCATTTCTATTGGCGGTGCTTTCATCATTTATTAAGTTTTACAGATTTGTATTGAGGTAAGTAAATTCATCTCAATTTGTAATAATTAAATTTATATTTCAAATTTCAGCACATAAAAGCATTATTATTTATTTCTAAAATGGTTATTCAAATATAATGTGGTGTTCAACTAACTTCTCTATTTTTATAACACTTTATTTTTCAAGCAAATGATTAAACTACAAAATTTATTTTCCAACGATGCATTTAGGATATTAGTAGGAGATGTGGAATCCTACACTGATGATGGGGAAACTGATTTATTTGAATAAATAGAATATGTAGATGATGGGCTTGAATAACATGGCTGAGTTTAGACATTTGTGGGTGGATTATGAAAAAAACTGTTCTGGAACATATGTTTGATTGCTTGAAAACTATGCCTGGTGTTGAGAAATTTTATAGGCTTCTGCTGCATCAAAACACACATACTTTACTTTGAAATTAGGCTATGTATTTGATCTTACCCACGAAGCGTATTGAAAGGTGTCTAAGGTACTGGGATCTTAATCAGAAGTACTTGGCAGGAGATCAGATTTATTGATATAAGTAATTTCGTTTATTTTCTCTTGTAGGCACTACATTGTCTGTTTCCGTTTTTAAATATTTGTACAAAGCCCTGATTTGTTTTAGGATATTGTGTTCTTTTTCAAATTTATGTTTGTGATATTCAGCACCTGATAGTTTGTTTCTTTTATCGGATATAATGTCTATCTCCAAGTTAAGACTTCGTTTAAAGCCTAACAATCAAAAATTATACAAAAAATGTTTCATTAAATACGTTATCACTGGAGCTCTGTATTTCCGTAAAACGAATAAAACAAAAATATAAATACTTATCACTGTAACACTAAGTAAAATCAATTTACTGTTAATCGCATACATATTCAACTGTACATGTTCAGCTTATTACCTGTGACCAATGTTATCAATTCTCAATATGGAATTATGACTTCCCAATAATTAATGTTGAGAATAATGTTATTTTAGGGAAATTGAAGAAAGGTTTTGACAGGGAAGTACTAAATGAAGACTTTTTTTAATAAACTATTTTTATTTTATATTTTTCAATTTCCGACATTCATGCTGGCCCCCAAAATTTGCCGACCCGTGGGAATGCACGTGTTGCATCATTGATAGAGCAAAAAAAAAAAGTAGATTAGTCTTCTACTTTACTTTAACCTGAATTTCACTTGAAACTTGAATCCAAGTGTCTCTTGAATAATATATATTTTCACTTTCCTAATACCTTCAAGTTACTTGATTTAAAAACTGTAGATCTACTTTATGTTTTAATTGTTGATAATTATTTCTGCCCTACCAGTTGTGAAATAATTTTGGATATTGCAGAAACTACACCCCGCTATCTTGTGATGCTAGGCTCATTTTAAGTAAATAAAATAAGTTCTGCTTATAAGCTTACAATGCATTGGCACATTATTTATTCTTTATCATTTAAACATACTTGATGAAACAAAATTCTGACCTCTTGGATAGATGTGATTGCTTTCCCTTCTATCTCACGTTTCTCAAATATTACAAAATACAAATAATATATTTTTGCCACAAACAATACGTGTGAACTCTACTTTTACATCGTTCAATGAAAAATATCCACTTACACGAGACATGTGTGACATACTTAATTTATCCGCATCTGTTTTATATTTTAAAAAGAAAACTGCCTGCAAGGTATGCATACGTCTGGACATTTCTAAACCTTTCGTGCCTCTATTTTATCAGGTTTTGAAAAAACTACGCTCTACACGAGACATTCATAATCTCCCTTGGTCATTTCACCATGCCAACATTGATGCAACCCATTGGAGGCTTAGTTTTAGTCAAATGACTTTAGAATGAAACAAAGAGATCTATCCACGGGAGGCAATATATCTATTATCTGCCCGTTTAATTCAAATGTGTGTGAACAGGGTCACCGACAGGTTCAACAACTCTCCTCAAAGTTGACTGATAAAATAAAATAATATGGCTTGAGAACAGACTACTGCAAAGAGCTTATAGCAAGCTATGGATAAGTGAAAATCAAAGTAAAATGTTAAAGTGTTATTGTAGAAATAAAGAGCGTTAAAACGGTATTACACTATAAATCCAGTACAATAAATATACTTAATAGTCAAGATTTATCTAAGAAATCAAAGGTAATTATCAGTCAGTATTGTACCCTAACCACTAAGGTTAGTCCATTGCTGTCTGTCAGAAATGAAACAAAATTACCTAAGCCATGATTACCCCTTGTTTCCTTGATTAAATTCAAGCCCCTTGCCCAGCAACCAGTCAGTACTGAGCCGGTTTCATATTATGTCAGAAACACAGCCACTTTCGGGTATCAGATAGAAACCATCTCGAGGTTCATCTCTTCAGATTCAAGCACATAAACGTAAAGCCAGCCATGATTGAGCCCCACCAATGTAGCAAAAAAAAAAAAATTTGCCTAAATGAAGGTAATAATTGGTTAAAGGGGTATAAGGATTTTTTGGTTGTACACATAATATGGTATATTGAAGGTCCATAAATGCAAATTTATTGTTAGTGTGAATGGTAGAGACCATAGTTGGAAGATTTCCGTATATTCATGGTTAAACTGTTGGCTAATCACAAGACGTGTTTGTGTGCGTCACAGAGAAGCTGTCATCTATAATTTGTTGTCAATTGGCAGACTACCACCCATTTGTGTGACCACTACCATTTACATAATAATTGGTTTAGAATAGGTATTAGTCAATGACGTACAGAACTTTATTCATCAAGGAGGGGGAAAAATACTAGATATAATTTTACAAAGTTAAATAAGGATAAGACGAAATCTGTCTTATCTTAGGACGAAAACGAATTTTCGTTAAAAAAAAGATATACCATTCATAACCAATAAGTATATTAATCTATCATATAATTATTTAGATGCAAAATCTTACCATTTATAAGTTTTTGGGTTTGATTTTTTAAAATTTATAATAATCTTTCTAAATTTTTTGGTGAAGTAAGCACTTTGCATTAGTAGTCTATTTATTTTTTCTGTACTTTTACCTAATCATGGACCCTAATAAAGTTCTCGTTTTTCTTAATTTAGTAAAGTTCAACTAAGAACCGTTGGCTATTCTGCTACAGTTCTTACGTGAAGAGCTAAGTTACGGTTTAAATATTAGCGCTAATAAAAGTTTGTTGAGCATACATTTTATGTAAGTACTGAGCAGTCTTATGTTTTATCTTGTATTTCATTAATTTATTGCTCAAAAAAATCTTCACACATGACTGACCTTACTATAAATTCGTAATCTTCTATTTACAGAATTAATCATTTACTGGTAGGCCCCTACTGTTCTTTTTATAATATCATTCTCAAGTTTGTAGCTGTATCTGTTTCAAAAGTAAATAATTTTGATAGACATGAGCTAAAGAATAGAACATCGCTAACTTATTTATTAGTTCACTTCGCATTAGGTTGTAAACGCGCGAAGTACCAATAAGGTTAGTATCTTACAGCGTTTACAACCTAATGTATTAGCATTCGCCCTTTTTCCATGAAAATAAAATATTGGTCAAGGGGATTTTTTTTTTTTAAATTGCCCGGTTTTTGGTAGCAGCGATGTTGCCCAGAAGAAAAAAATCAGCTCATTGATTGTATTTAAAATTAAATTGTGTTCTCTTACTTGGTTCATTTAAAAATAGTGTCATTGTATTTAACTAATTTGATTGATGAACATACCAAAGCGTAAGTGCATAGGCGTACTAAGGGTGAGGTGCGGGGGCGGTCCGCCCCGGGTGCCATTTGGCGGTAGAGTTGTAATACAAGTCTAAGTTACCAAACTAAAATAAAAATTTGCTAAACTAAAAAAATATAAAAAAATCCCAGAGAAAAACAGCAAAGGAATTGTTGGTACGGTTAGCAGGTGGCTATTAAAATGTAATTTGACAGGTACGTTGATATTGAAAATAGCAACGTTGAACTAAGAGAAACATTCTTAAGCTTCTTTTCTATTGCCGGAAAGACCACTGATGAGCTCACAAAGGGTATTTGAGGCAGTTGGATAAAGATGGGCTGGTTATAAACCTGTACTCTAGTCAAGGGTATGAATGTTACAAGTATGGGTGGAATTCATGATGTTCAGTCAAAGATCCAAATGCTTTGTTTGTGCCTTGTGAAAATCATCCTTTGAAACTTTGAAGAGTAGGCTACTCATTTGAAACCGTATCTTTCTTTATGTTTGACTTTTTTTTTAACTTTGTAGAGTATTTATAGGCCCCTACATTCTTTTTAGTCTCTCTTCATTGATGTGAGATTCTTAGTAAGAATGTAGGAATGACTGTCAAAAGACTTTCTCAGAAAAGATTAAGTGCTCATTATGACACTGTTAAACCAGTGAAGGCAAATTTTGAAATGCTGAACCCAACCCTTGAAGTATTGTGCGAATCTCAAAGAAAATGTAAACACGAGAGGATCAACCCAAATTTTGCTAACAGCTGTATGTGATTTCTCATTTTTGAGCTATGTTTATTTCTGGTGTGAAGTCCCAAAGAAATTAATCTCACACACAATTATTTACAAATGGTTGGAATTAGTCTGTAAATGTGCACTGTGAGGCTCCAAGCTCTAAAACTGTTTCTTGAAGATTACTGAAATAAAATTGTGGAGAGGGCCCTTCACTATGCAACTATTACATGCGGAGAACTGGAAATTTCTATGGAGAGAAGAGGGAGAGCCAAGCTCCAAAAAGGAACTCAGGAGAGCCGTCAAAGGATGCTGGTCTCACATTGCCAAAGGAATCGATAAGGTACATGCATGAATGTCTTGATCACTTTAGTCAAGAATTATATATTTGTTCTAAATCAATAAATAATTCTATCAATCCTCGCTGTTGTTCAACCAAACACTTTGGTTGTTGCAACAGAAGAATAACTTAAGAAGCATATTACAAATTTGACTCAAATTTTCGATGACTTCTCTGTTGAAGATATCTGTGGGGAAATCAGATGACTGCGGAGGCATTTGAAGGCTGCCAAGTTCAGTGTTGAAGAGGCAAATAAATGGACAACATTGCAATTTCTAGAGTTTATTGTGAAATGGGATTTTTGTGAATCTCTGCCAAGCTTATCACTGTGTTTAGAAATTTTTTCCATGGGAAAGAAATTTTTCTAAATTGAAATTGATGATGAATTTCTTAAATCTCACTATGAGCCAGAAAAGATTGACAAATCTGGGTTTTCTTTCAATTGAACATGAATATGCAAGGAAGATGAATTTCGAGGATGACGTTAATCGTTTTGCTGAAATTAAGGCTCTAAAGCAGAGACTGTGAATATTTGACAAATAGGTTAAGTATTGAGACTGAATTTTTTAATACAATAAAATTAAGAACTACTTGTTTACTGAGTTTTCAATCACTGTACTTGCATTTTTCTTATTTGCAACTTGTTTGTAACTGTACTGTACTGTTTAAATATCCATTTTAAAAACCTACTATGTATTTTTTTTGTGTCTAAATTTAAAAGTTTTTTATCAGGGGTGCCAAAAGATAGACTCGTCTCGGCTGTCAAATACAAGTCCGCCACTGTGTAAATGCAAATTTATTGAGGAGCTTAAAAATTTATTCGTGTTTTCAGCATTGTCAATGGACAAAAAATATAAAGAGGTAATTTAATATATAAAGGGAATGTTAATGGTGCAATACAATTTTAAGAAAAATTAGGTGTGCACGTTTATAATTATATCATTGGTGTTCCTGAGCTTTTGAATAAAATTGTAACTATGTTTAAATCTTTCATGTGAATGCTTGTTTTGTGTGCCATTTATACATTTAATATGCATTTCTATATCAATATGAAAAAAGTCCTCATTTAAATTATAGAAATTATATTAATATTGAAGCCCTGAACATTACTCAAGACTTGTTTTTGACCATATTCTATAATACAAGTAATTGTACATGTTAAGTAACTATTTAAGTCTCTAGATAATTTAGTACCCATCATATAGAGTATAAAAGATTTATTTTTTATTTCCAAAATAGCAACATTTAATGGTGTAACTTACCTTAACAAATAGGACCACATTCCACCTTTTTTCGTAACAATCTCAACTCTTGCAAATGAATCACAGGCTTTCTGCAGAGAGCGATTCAGTTATATTGGTATCATATTTGAAGAAATCTTTAACATCGTCTACTGAAATTACACAACTTAAGCTCACACAAATATCCATCCCAACTAAACCTCTTACAACTTACACACCCATGTGTAAAAGTCAGATGACACAAATATAAAACCCCAAATTAACTTATTGTAGAAGGACAAATACTTTTTATTATGCCTAGCTCAAGGGTGGATCCAGGGCTAGTTGTCTAGGGTTGTGGGGGGGTTGGAAGGGTAGATAGGTTTTCATGAGGCTCCCTCAAATAAAAATTTAATTAATTTTGCTATTGAGGGAGGAAGGAAAGGAGGTAGGGGGGGGGGGGTGAAAATTGGTTTTCACAAGGTTCCTTCAAGGATAAATTTAAAAAATTTTATTAGTAAAGATTTTATTATATAATTTTGATAATAATACTGTCAGTTTAACTAAATAGTTGAATTAACAATAAATAAATAATAATAATAATAATATAGTAATAATAATAAAAATAAAAATAATAAAAAATAATAATAAATATAAAAATAATAATAAATAATAATAAATAATATAAATAATAATATAGAGGACATTAAGAAAGAACACAATTTGGACTAACCAATTTGTAATTTAAATACAAAAATAACATAAAACAAAAAGTTGCTGTCACAATAAAAGTAATAAATATATACTGTACATAGGTCTAAAGTGTTTTAGTATTAAAAGAAAATATATATTTTTTAATACTAAACTTAATAATATAAATAATGGAAAATCTTTAGTTTTAATCTACTTGTTTTGCTCTAGAGCTAAGTTGAAAGAGCTGTTGCCTAATTTTGATTAGGTTGTGTAGGAAATAGGATGAGGAAGGTGTTAAGAGTCAGTCATTCTTTACAACCTTAAAGTATTGGTTTCAATATTTATTATTATTTTCATGCAGGAGGGGACGATCGCACCCAACCTCACCTGGATCCATCCATGGCCTAGCCAGAAAAACTCAAAGAAATATATGACTTTTGACGCTAATCAGAACCAATTCACTATGCTGTTTGTAAAGATGATTACATATTCCAACAAGTTAATATAAAAAGTTAAATACACTTTTTGGAATATGTGGGATGAAAATGACATTAACTAAAGGTTTTTTTTAAGGAAGATAAACACTTTTTTAATTATGTTATTCAAAGAAATACAATAAGTGTAATGATCTTGATATTTTTAGATACAATTATATATAACTATGACTGAATGCCATTAATGATATGATTGAAATATCTAGGCCTAAATAATAGAAGTATTTGTGAACAAAATTAGATACAGGTTCATATTGTTTACACTGGCATCATACAAACTGGTCGATAAGCTGTGAAAAATATCTTGAAGGCTAGATGAGACATGTGGCTGACACGATTTGAACAACTAGTTGACAAGTTCATGCTTAGGTGGACAAAGTGACAGCAAACTGGTCGACCAATTGGGGTTCCAGCAAACTGATCGACAACACACTGGTTAACATGTGTGGAAAAAGTGGTCAACCGACAAGTGACTGTCACGCAAAAGCAATGTCGATCACATGGTCGATGCAAGTAGGACCATTTGATAAAGAACCACTTGACAAAGAACCACTTGGTCGACAAAAAGTAGACAAATATTTGGAATGCTAGGTGGGTCAAGTATCCGACACTAATATGATCCACTGGTCAACTAGCTAATGCATAGGAGGACAAAGTGATCTACATACAAATGGTTGACCAATTTGGGTGCATAAAACTAATCGACAAGAAACTGGTCGACACGTGTGGACAAAGGGATCGACAGACAAGTAATCTACACGTAGGAATACTTAGACCAAGTTGTTGACAAGAGTAGGACCATGTGATAGACAACCAACTGATCGACAAAATATTAACAAATATTTAAAAGACTATGTAACTATTGGCCGTCGACTCGTCAAAAATTACATACATAGAAGAACACAGTGACGGACAGCCAACTGATTGACAAAAAAACAACTGGCCGACAAACGTTGAGATGGATCCATATAATAGTGGATCATAAGTTAATACATTGCAAATAAAGAACTCACTAAGCCAAAAGTTAGGTGTTTTATTTTTTTATCCAGGTGTTCTTTTTTCACTATACATTTAGTTACATTCCTGTGAATGTCTGTCATCTGTTAATAATAACAATTTCAATCAATTAAAATAGTGCACTTTACTTAACATTAAATAAAAAAATATCCCTTCTGTTAAATGTACGAATAAAAGTAATTAAATATTGGTAAATACACCAATACAAGGCATTCAACAGATATTAAAGTTATTATTTTTATTACAATAAAATAATCAACAAGAATATACACATTTCCTTGATCCATATCACTTACAAGTAGCCTAAGTAACGCTGTTATCTCCTGATTAAATATTACTTTATTTGGAAAGATTCTAACCTGGATTTTCTTTTTAATTGAATGTATTTAGAAGCTATTTGGCTTTGTTACTTGGATTATTTTTGAAAATTATGTGTATGTATGATCTATTTAGAGTGCTTCCCTCCCAGCAAATTATTAAAATTGGATGTTTCTAGAAACTATTTGGAGTAGTCCCCGCCTGGCACATTTTTGAAAATTAAATGACTTTAGAAGTTATTTGCAGTTTTATTCAAGTATCTTAGCTACATATTCGAGAATATAAGAATGTGTGACCTACAGCTAGAAGGGGGCTAATTTATTCCAAGAGGAGCAGCCGCCCCTCTCTACACTCCACTTACCGTTTTCCCTGTCCCTAATTTGAAGTGGGCCTTCCCCACTTTTTTGAAATTAGATTCTTTAAAAAGATATTTAGAGTAATCCCCCTACAAATTATTTTGAAATTTGGATGTTCCTAGAACCTATTTTGAGTAGCGTCCTTCAGAAATTTTTTAAAGTTTGGATGCCTTCAGAAGCAATTTTTAATAGTCGTCAAACAGTTTACTTTTTTAAAATTTAGATCTCCTGAAAGATATTTGAAGGGGTTTCCCTCCAAAAATGTTTAATATTTAGATGCTTCCAGAAGCTGCTCCTAACTTGAATTTTTTTTTCGAAAGTTAGATGCCTCTAGAAACTATTTGAAGTGGTCTTCTCCGGAAAACTTTTGATAATTGATTCTTGAGGTTAATGTAAGATCTTTCAACTTCATATTCAATAATATCATAGGATTTAAAATATAATTAGGGGGAGTGGCATTTATTCCAGCTTGGATTATTTTCAGGGGGACGATGCCCCTCTTGACCCACCCCCTCACCCCTCGGTTCTACCACAACAGATTGCAGTACTGCACAAATTTCTTAGATGAGTCTATGTAAAAAGAAATGCTGACCATCTCCTGTTGGGAGACTTTACCACGATCCACCAATGACAGGACCTCTCCCTCTCCACTAAAAACGAGGGTACATCCATGGTATTACTCTACATTCTCAACATACAATTTTTAAAGGTCTGGATAAAAAGGGCCATTATTGTACGTGTGATGTGTGCTCAGCTACAAGTTTAGATTAGGCAAGATAAACAGTAGTATGCATAGGCCTATACATTTATAAAAAGTGCTTCACCCAGTGAAGGTGAAACTTTATTTGTGTAGGGGTGTATATGATTTTTTTTTTTTTTAAAGGAACTGTCCCCCAAGTCAAAGGAGATCCGGGGACTCAACACCATAAATATTGTGAAAATTGAGTGCAGTTACAATTCCCCATGGCTTCTTTGGTGCTGACTGACACCATACAGCTGACAGCTGACGGCTTTTAAAAGCTACTGGACCAAATTATGTATCCCTACGTCAAACCATATGATCTGCAAAAAACATGTGTTAAGTCAGCTATGAACTGTCAGTCAGCACCAAAGATGCTATGGGGCTACTGTAGAATCCATTTTTAAAGGTTTTCGTCCAGAAATATTTTGAAAATGATTCTCCTTTCCAAGATATTTGGAGTGATCCTCCCCTAGAAAATTTTTGAAATTTGGAAACCCCTATAAACTAATTATAGTTTTCCTTGCCTAGAATTATTTAAATTTAATTTTTCTAGAATACATTTAAAGTGTTTTTTTCCATGGCAAATGTTAAAATGTGTATGCACAAAAAACTAATTATAGTGGTCACCGCCTTTAAATTCACGAATAATGGCAAAATTCAAGCACATTACCCGGGATTTATTCCCAATTTTCCCGGTGAGTGGCCACTCTGAAAATATTACTCGAGATATATCCCTCACAATTAATTACAAATGACACATCACCTCTTGACAAAATATTACTTTAGCTCTATCCCTCACAATTAATTACAAGTAATTCTTTTAAATCACGTCCTAACAAAATATTACTTGAGGTGTAGCCCCCACAATTAACTACAAGTAACTCTGTTAAATCACGTCTTAACAAAATATTACTTTAGCTATATCCCTCACAATTAATTACAAGTAACTCTGTTAAATCACGCCCTAACAAAATATTACTTTAGCTATATCCCTCACAATTAATTACAAGTAACTCTGTTATATCACGTCCTAACACAATATTACTCTAGGTATATCCCTAACAATTAATTACAAATAATACATATCACCTCCTGACAAAATATTACTTTAGCTGTATCCCTCACAATTCAATCACTAATAACACTGTTAAATTACTTATTGACAAAATATTACTTGATATAGGCTAATATATCTGTTGCCAGCACCAAAGTGTTTTTTTAATCTCAAAAAAATTCAAGATGCCTATTTAGAACCAAATCATAAAAGCCATTATTTATATATTCCAAGTTTTTGAAAAAAGCATTCATCAGTAAACTACCCATAAACAACATGTTATTCAAAAAACGAGTAAACTTGTATAATGTTACTCGCTTTGCTCGTTGGGTACTATGCCCCCAAACCCCCGGTGAATTTTATTTGCCAGTGGATGTAAACTAATGTAATCCCAGAACAGTTTTTTTATGGGTCTTACCGTTAAGCCACAAGAAACCTCCAAATAAAGGTCCACACCAACTTTAAAGTTGCTCCACCATTTTGAATTCTTTCGGGATTTAAAAATTAAAATTTTTAACTTTTTGGAATTTTCCCGTCGGTTACAGGCTAGAAGCTAGAAGTTTACCAAATTTATATATATATGGCTTTTTTTATGGTTTAAACAATATCAAAATTAAGGTACAAGTACAAATTAGGGTGCTGTGTTACCATAAAAAGCACTTCAGAGAGCATTTAGAGGTGTTAAGTATTTAGAATTTTTTCTAGCCTTTGGTAGCTATGGTGCTATGTTGCCATAAAAAATACTTCAGATAGCTTCTAGAGGTGTTTAATATTTATAATCTTTTCTATTCTCCGGCAATTGGGTGATGTGCCCACCAAACTCCCCCCCCCCCTCCCTTCCGAAATTATTGGCTGGCTACAGCATTGATTAACATAATTATATTTATGCCGGTTAAATGGTAGCCTACGCTCAAATTAAAATATAAAACTAAACAATGTCAAAGAATACTGGTAACAATAGACTTTACAGCTTTCACACATTATAAATCTAACAAGCAAGAACAGTCAAAAATATCTGTATATTACTACTTGTATGTTTTTGTACCTCAATATTGTTCTCAGCTGATTTTGAAAAGTTTGCTAATTACCCTCTTCCCCCTCATCACTCCTCGCTTGCCCGCTGCTGTCATTCAAAACACACTACCTGTGTTTGGTTCTCAACGGTATGGCCCGGTTTAGCTGTATTTATTTCTGTGAAAATCACATAACTTCGGGCATTTCCTCTCCAGTTTTGAAAATATGATAGTAACGATTGAATGAAAAAGTCAAATGAACCAGTATTTATTGCTAAATAAGGAGAGCTAAATTTAATTTCAAAACACATAGTAGTTTTCTACTAGGAAAATATGTAATTGTAAAATATGGTAAAAACCGTGTTTAAAATATATTTACCATGTAGCGCTATACTATCCATACATCCATAAAAAAAAAGTAAGGCTTTTACTTGTATTACTTAATAATTGGAGAAGAATTAGTATTATTAAGTTAAATTAAACATTGTAGCTATTTAAACAAAAATATACATAACGATTTTTCTCTATTTTTACTTAATTTAATGTTTTTATTTTATTAAAAAGGCTCACAACCGTAAAAATAAGAAAATATAAAAAAAATATCACTCTTGCACAGCCTTAAAGGCAAAGGCAGTAAGAGTGACTGTAAGAATTATGAGGCGGTTAGTTTGTTGAGTATTCCAGGCAAAGTTTTTGTAAGAGTTTCAATAGAGAGAGTGCGCAAAAAAAAAACCGTGGGCAAGATTTGGGGTGCACAATGTGGTTTCATGCCAGGTATAGGTTGCATGGACCGGCTATTTTCTTTGCAACAAGTGATTGAGAAATGTATGGCAGTAAGGATGACAGTTTGTTGTGCATTTGTTGATTTGTAGAAAGCATACGATTGGGTGAATATGAGTATGTCATGGGATGTTCTTAGAGAGTATGAGATGACCTGGCGGTCTGGGGGTAAGGTGTCAGACTTCTGTGCTGGGAGTCCGAGGTTCAATCCTTGGTCCCGGCAGAGATTTATCTGATTGCCAAAACCTTCCTTCACCTCTGACAAGACGTGTATTAATCACAACTTGTGAATTTGTGGAATGCCAGGTCTCCACCGTGATTCGAATTCCACGTTAAAACTGTAGGTCCTCGATTTCATCTCAAAATCACCCTACCATTACACATTAGCGTAAGTGTGTATAACCTGAACGGGTAGTAAGACGCTAATAATAATATTATTAATAATGATAATGATAATAAAAAAGGTAAAGATATGGAAAAAATAAATATAAAGATAATAGATAATAATAATCATCTTAGAGAGTATGGTGTGGATGCATGGTTATTAAATGCAATTATGGCAGTGTATGATGGAAGTAAAGCGAGCGTGCAATAGGGTGGATTGAGTTTTGAGCGAATGGTTTGGCATTGAACAAGGATTTAGACAAGGTTGTGTTATGTCCCCATAGTTGTTTAATGAGGGATGCTTTTGAGAGCGCGGTTGGTGTACAAATGAACAATGTGAATGTGAGAGTGCTTTTATATGCAGATTATGCTGTATTAATGGCTGAGAATGAAAGGGACTTGTAGAATGCATTTAGTAGTTTGAATGTGGCGACAGATAAAATGAATCTTCATATAAATGTTTCCAAAACTAGGCTGAAAGGTTTTTTAAACACCACCATTGTTTTATGGATGTGAAGCGTGGGTTTTTCAGGAGAAATACAAGAACGAGGCTAATGTGGTTGGAATGAGATATCTAAGAAATGTATTTGGAAAAACTTGCAGTGTTCTCCCCATGACCTTTTTGGTGGGTGTGCAGCCCAGCTGTTTTCACTGACTGCTGGCTAAAATTTGAGCGATTTGCGTTGGTACCAATTTTGT
This sequence comes from Timema podura, assembly GCA_033556935.1. NCBI lineage: Eukaryota > Metazoa > Arthropoda > Insecta > Phasmatodea > Timematidae > Timema > Timema podura. The sequence continues at coordinate 85,708,043 of JAVRXN010000010.1, forward strand.
ACTGCCCATTTATCCATGTTTATATTAAACTACAGATATGTTATTTGAAAATCGAATGAAAGATCCGATTGTGTTTCTTGCTTTCTTTCCCACCCTTTTTACTTTCTCTCTATCTTACAGGTAGAGAAAGTATTGTGATCGTCAAAAAAGTCGAACTCGAGATTTTGATGAATTTTGACGTTTCATGACTCCCTGAATCCGAAAAAGTGGTTTTTGAATTTCCGTCTGTGTGTCTGTCTGTCTGTCTGTCTGTCTGTACCTCCAACTAGAGCCTAAACTATTTTACCGATTGAGCTGAAACTTGATATCTAGGGTTTTCATAGGGTTGCCCCGAGGGGTTTTTGGAATTGGATATCTACCCCTAAAATTAAGGGTAGTTTACTGAAGGGAAAAAAGAGACAAAGTTGATTTTTTCAAAATCGGCTCTAACGATTTTGATTAAATTTCATTTATGAACATTAATAAATATTCCAAACAAAATGGCTACTCTCAATATTTCGGCAAAATGGCTTTAAGGGCTCCAGTCTGATGCGTAAATTAACATTTTTTTATAATATCTCCGAAACTATTTGAGATATGAAATTACTTAGCATTACAAATATGTATATATATTTATAATACAAATATTTTATTCGAAACATATTTTTATAAAATCAATAATTTTCAATCTATACGCAAATATATATATATTTTTAACTTTTTGGACATTAAAGCTTAAGTATTGCGATCGTAAAAAAAACTAACCTGAAATGTTGATGGATTTCGACGTCTCATGACCCTCCGAAGCCTAAAAAATAGTCTTTGCAATGCCGTCTGTCTGTGTGTCTATTAAAACTTAAAATTAATGGTAGTTTACTGTAGGGCAAAAAGAGAAAAAGTCAATTTTCTCAAAATCGGCTCTAACGATTTTGATTAAATTTCATTTATAAATATTAATAAATATTCCAAACAAAATGGCTACTCTCAATATTTCGGCAAAATGACTTTAAGGGCTCCGGTCTGATGCGTTAATTAACATTTTTTATAATAGCTCCGAAACTATTTGAGATATGAAATTATTTAGGATTACAAATATGTATATATATTTATAATACAGATATTTTATCCGAAACATATTTTTATAAAATCAATAACTTTCAATCTATACGCAATTATATGATTTTTTTAACTTTTTGGACATTAAAGTTTAAGTATTGCGACCGTAAAAAAAAAACTAACCTGAAATGCTGATGGATGTCGACGTCTCATGACCCCCGAACCCTAAAAAGTAGTCTTTGCAATGCCGGCTGTCTGTGTGTCTATTAAAACTTAAAATTAAGGGTAGTTTACTGAAGGGCGAAAAGAGAAAAATTTGGTTTTCTCAAAATCTGCTCAAACTATTTTGATTAAAACTCCTATCTAGGCGTTGATTAAGACTATAAATAAACTGGCTATTTTCATTTTCCTATGAAAATGATTTTTAGGGTACTTTACAGAAGCGTTAATTTCCGTATCTCCACAACTATTTGAGAAACTAAACAACTTATCATTGCAAAATTGTAGGACTATTAGAAATAAATATCTTTTATTTGACATATATTTTTTATAAAAGCAACAGTTTCTGAGATATTTGCAAATATATTAATACAATTTTGTGAGCTTTAGTTGTAAACATATAATACTTAAGTCTTAACGCAATAATTCTCCAATGCCATAGAGTAATTAAATATAAGTATCTAAAAAAGTATGTTATTTTTCCTTAAAGCTCTTAGGAGAAATGTTTACATAGCAATGATCTATCTCCATTTTAGACTCAATAGTCAATATTTACATTTTTTATTGGTCAAAATGTATAAATGAATAATTAAATATCAATGCGATGACTTGAAGATCTGCAACACCTTATAAAATGTTAAAATTTTAACCAGAAATCTAAATTTTAATATGAAGTATTGACCCTTGTAGAAGACATTAAACTGTTTGAAATGCTCTAAGGTGGACAAAGATGCGCCTCTTTTCTCATTGATTCTATATCTTATTATTAGCACCGCGTCTTACTACCCGTTCGGGCTATACGCACTTACGCTATTGTGCAATGGTAGGGTGATTGTGAGATGAAATGGAGGACCTACAGTTTAACGTGGAATCCGAACCACGGTGGAGACCTGGCATTCCTCACATTCACAAGTTGTGATTAATACACTTCTTGTCAGAGGTGAAGGAAGGGTTTGGCAATCAGATAAATCTGTGCCGGGACCGAGGATTGAACCCCGGACCCTCAGCACACCCTAGACCACCAGGTCACCCGATTCTATATCATTGTATATTATTTTATGCGTGTTCTTATGTGTAGTGGTGATGATACAATGTACATTATTCCGTTCAGAAATCTTACGAGTTTATAGAAAGAGAGAGAAAGTCTGTGCGGTGTGCCGTACCATTTATTTTTCATTCTTACACTATCATCTCAGTCTAATCGCCAGCTGAGGTAGTGGTCAAAATACTAGTCTAGATGAAAACTTCTTTCCTAAATTGAAAGCAAGGTTTTTATTTGGGGGCATGGTTGTTATCATTTTATATGCTAATGTAGAATGGACCTAACTTTGTTTCTGTCATTCTCATTTGTTTGTTCTTTAGATAAATTAACAACTGAGATTAAAGTCACTTGTTCACAGCTCTTGTGTTTTTTCTGTTTATTCAGTCTTAGTGTATTTTGTGTTATGCTAGCAGATTATAATATACCTCTAAATGATAGCTTCCAAGCAATATTGACGTGTAGCGGACAAAGTCTTCATAATTCAAAGCAAACCAAGGAGAGTTGGGCAAAGAAAAGGATGAGGGTTGGGCGGGGAAGGGGATGAGAGTTGGTCGGGAAGTTGATGAGGTGTAGGTGGGGAAGGAATGATGGACGGGAAGGGAGGGGTAGGAGACTACCGTTAGCGTAGCGGCAAGCTGAGTATTATAATTCCACAAGCTAGTACACAAAGCTAAATTTTGTGAACAGTTACACATGTGGTTGGTCTTCGTGCACAAATATAATAATATCTCATTAAAATAACATAAAAACCCACAATGAGTAAGAAGTTAAAGAAAAAATACAACACTATTAAGTTTCTTTAAGAAAAATGAAAGGGAGAAAACACCAGAGCGAATTATTTCTGACAAGGACATTGCTTAGGTGGGTCCATCTAGTGAAACACAGTCTGTTTCAAATAAAAAATATACTTCTAAACATTGCTTAGCAGGTGTAAACAGTGACTGGTTTCAAACATTTATTTGTTTGGTGGTAAAAGATAATGGAATTATGTATTTCATGTGTATTACATGCGGAAAGAAACGACCCATAAACAAGGATGTGACTTTTATGACAATACTTTGCATAATAATTTGAAAAGAAAGTTTAGTTGACCATGAACAACATAAGTTACACACTGATTCCTGTTCAGATATAATTAAAAAGAAGAAACCATACTAGGACAAATTGAACAATCGATTTCAGTTTTGATTAACTTAAACTTGCAGAGAGATGCTTTTGTGGGAGCTTTAAGATCTATGTATTGGTTGGCAAAAAAAACAACAAAAAAAACACTAAATTATATGAAAAACTGTTTGAGCATTATAAGGTAATGGGTTGTACATACTTAAGACATCTTGATATAGGAAAAAAATGCACATTACACTTTGGAAAGAGTAATGCAAGAATTACTTGACATTTTAGCTTCAGAAATTAATGCATTTTGAAAATAAAAGTCTTCATCTTTATCTTGCAGGTGAATGGTCAGACCTTCATATTTATTGTTCAGATGCTAGTGTAATGCAAATGCAATGCTAATGCTTTTAAGACTAAAAAGAATGCTAATACATGACACAGTTATTAACCACCTCGAAGAAAGATTTCCAGATTTGCAAATTATTTCCTATTTCTCAAAAGTTTTCAATCCAGAGAGCCATGATCAAAATGGGGCTTCTGACATTATTTTTGCACTGTATTCTAAAAATGGGAATCCTGCAATCTTAAACTATGAAAATAGTTAACTAGAATGGGCAGTTGCATCAAAAATGTTTAAAGGACAGTTGTACAAAAATCTGGATTTGAAACAAATAACACTTAAATTTTTAACAACATCTGAGCTCAAAGAATCTTACTTAAATTTAGCAAAACTAGCTACATACCATTGGACTAGCTATACCTATAAGCTCAGGTGAATGTGAAAGAGGATCTTTACTCTAAAACTTATTAACACCTGTTTAAGGAATTGCTTGAAGCAGAGCACTAAATAGCCTGATGCCGATTTCATTAGAGGGACCAGATGCGACCATCTTTGACTATAAAAAAAAGCTGCACTCAACTGGGCCTCTATGAAGAAGCAAATAATTAATATCTAAAATGTTAATCTTAAGTTAAACCAACAACATACAAGAACTAACGTTTAAAAAAAGAAATTTAATTCTAATATAAAAACTTGTGCTGAGCTAGTAGGAATTAGCCCACACACTCAATTATCTCAACCTCCAACAAAGAAAATGTTGAGTCTGCAATAACAGTGGACGGGGTTTGACTTACCCTGGTCAGGCCGATGGGGTCGTTCTTAGTTGTTTATGGCCCACATTTAACTGTACTTGATTGGTAACACCTGGAAAAATATTGAAATAAATCGTTTTAAGTGTGAGTCTCTCATCACCTGCTCTCCGCACATGCGTCGAGGCCTGCTTCAGGTATCCGCCTCTCCGAGCGCTGTTGCTCTGTGGCGTAATTGGTCGATTCCCCTTCTCTACCTTTTTTAGTCAGGTGTCAATCGGTGAGCCAATTTAATATGATGTATCACCTAAATTAGGCACATAACTATATTCAGTACGCTGCATTGCATGTTAAAAGCTTTATTTTTCTTCGTTAAACAACCAGCTACAAGAGGTTCCTACTACCCAGGACGCTATGGCTTCAGACTAAGCCGAGCCAGGATTAGCATCAGGTAGCACCCCGTCGCTTCGAGTATAAACAACCAGGGTGCTTCCTGGTCCGACTTCTCAACTTAGAGAGATGGTCCGTTAGTTTGTGTACATGTCTTATAATCTAACAAGAGCTTTTAGGGTACTATCTTCAAGTCACTTTCTGACAGTTATTTGTTCACCTAAGCCAAGAACTTGGCGTAGCTCTACTGTGTAGTAATCTGTGTGTGTGCTTTGACAGGGTAGCAATATGTCCCTTAACGACATTGTTATGTTTACGTCTAGGTTAGATAGTTATTAATATTTAATAGCTCTTACTGTCTAATTATACCTTTAGCATAACTGTGGGTCATTTGGTTCCCTTCGAACAAAACTTAATTTTTTATGGCGGTGTATGCCTTGTTGGTCTGGTTTGATTTGTTATGTTTTAAGTCGCTTCTACATCTAGCTAGTGTGTATAGGAAGAAGAGCTTTAGGATACCCTACTAAACTGTGCTAGGCATTTGTTAATAGTACACCTAGTGACTCCTTGTAGTTCATAATGTTGTGTACTGAGCCTGGCAACTCCAAAGATGTCCTTTGGCAAGTTGAGACACTCAGTCTCCCTTTTTACAAGGGGCACGTCAGCACCAAGAAACTAGGGGTTAGCTATTTGGTGTTCATGGCCTAATTAGGCCTTTGCCCAAGTCAATAGTCTCATGTTCTCCTTGCTGATGAACACTCCCTATTTTACTTGTTTGCCAGAAGTGTTCAAGGTAGGCCTCTCAAGGCACATGTAAATGTTAGTATTTAACACCACTTAGGTGGCTTCCTTAAGATACGCTGAAAGAATGCGGCAGCGTTGTAGTGTATACTTTTCTATCAAGTTTTGATAGGGGGCATCTCCATGAAGTTATGTTTAATCAGTGCAGTCCTAATTGGGACTTAACTATCCCTAATGGAGGGGATTTTGTTAGTTGCCCCTACCCTCGGCCCTGACGTTCTCACAGTTAATAGATCAGCTCATATGGGCAAGAAACAATATAAAGGCTGTCGCCTAGTAACCTGGCAGGTATATATTGGAGTAATAGAGCTATATGAATTAACATTAGATTTAATTGGCTGGTGTATTATTATTATTATTATTATTATTATTATTATTATTATTATTATTAGCACCGCGTCTTATTACCCGTTCGGGTTATACGCACTTATGCTAATGTGTAATGGTAGGGTGATTGTGAGATGAAATGGAGGACCTACAGTTTAACGTGGAATCCGAACCACGGTGGAGTCCTGGACATTCCACACATTCACAAGTTGTGATTAATACACGTCTTGTCAGAGGTGAAGGAAGGGTTTAGCAATCAGATAAATCTGTGCCGGGACCGAGGATTGAGCCCCGGACTCCCAGCACAGAAGTCTGACACCTTACCCCTAGACCACCCGGTCATCGGCTGGTGTACTGAATTATTCTAGCTATGCACTTACGAGTTTGTGTGTTATGATCTTTAAGCTTTTATAACTTTAAAGTTATCCTATTGCTGAGAAGGAGCTGCCAGTTTAAATCCTTTGATCTTGTAATACCCACATACCCCTCATAATGAAAAATAACAAAATAATAATTTTAATAAAAATATTTGATAGGCTAGCTCAGATTCTGGCAAACATTTTATTTTGGGACTAGTTTTCCCATCTCAGGACCCCTGGTTTGTTCACTCTGTCAAAGCAGATGCCCCATCTGTATAGAGGAAGGAGGGAAAAGGTCAAACAGACTAAATATTTAAATTATTAGGAATAAAAAATATATTATAATCCTTTATATTACCCAAAAAAATACAATTTTGGGAATTGCTGTACCCTGTCTCTAAGAACAAATTTAGGTGTAATGCACCACACAACAATATTTAGAAATTCTCACATACAACAAGTACTTATGGCTTGAAATTAGTAACATAGTATCCCACACATTTGTATAACAAAATAAATAACAATCAAAATGGCTTACCTGGTCTGGAAGACCGAGTCAAATATACCAAAAAACACACAACAATGAACATATTGTTATCATTATTTCCCCATGCACCCAACATCAACTATACAATCCAATTGTTATAACCCTTTTATAATACAAAGATAATGTTAGTCATTCAAATGACTTTAACCGATCTGAAGGACCAAGTATAATTCCACCGAAACATCCAACCATGGAGGAACATGGGTTATATCTGCCCCCTTGCACCCAACATCAACAATACAATCCAATGGTTATAGCCCTTTTATTATACAAAAAAAGTTATTCAAATGGCTTTAATCGATCTGAAACACCACGTAAAAGTGCCCCAAGACACACAACAATGAACATGGGTTAAATGCCCCCATGCTTACAATCTCAACAATACAGTCAAATTGTTATAACCCTTTTATAATACAAAAAATAATTTTATTCAATTTAAATGGCTTACCCGATCTGAAGAACCAAGTATAAGTGTACCGAAACACACAACCATGAGTTCAAATGTGATTACCTTCAAATGATAGGACCTGGCTTTTATAACATATCACACACAATATCATAACAAAAAAAAATAACAATGTTACTTTATTGAGTCGCACCAACAGGAAGGACAAAACTATAAACTTGGTATACTGAAGTAATAGGTCACCTAAACTTTTTTCTCAGATAGGATCAGGCACCTTCCCCAGACTTCTGGGCAACTGTATGAGGGTTTAGTTGTAGAGGTAGGAGGAATTTATTTGCTGGTATCCCCAAATAAGCTAATCAGTTCTCCGAAATGTATAATTTATTATCATGGAAACATATACGATGTGGGCCTAGCTGTTTTATAAAACAACTCCCATATCATTTACAAGACAAGTAGCATGCTCGATTGCCATGCTAAACGCACTACTTCACCATTGTATAGTTTTACACAGTTTCACATGAAGATTCAATTTCCACAGTTTAGTTGATACATAGAGCTTTAAGAACATAACAGTTTTAAGAGTTGCATATCATAATTCCTTATATATCATCCTATTTATATGTTAATGGTCTGTGGTTTTATCCGGCATACTCCCATCTAAACTCTCAGACCATCATCCTCAAGGGAAAAAAACTTACACATACAACCAAAGTGAAAAACAGCCTCACAGCAAACCAATCCTCCAAGCGGCAACGGAAGACAACACAAAACCCAAAGTCAAGGCTAACTGTAAAATACCAAATGGAAGCCAAATACTGTGCTACAATCTTTGTTAGATGCCTAATTCCCCTTTTTGTAGGAATTCACTACTCACTGTTGACAGTCTGATTAAGTTAATGATATGCTTTCTAATATCGCCTCATAAAGCTCCATTACTATTGGCATGAAACTCAGTGAATCAGACAGCCTGTGTTTTGTGTGCTAGATAACTCTCAAAATGTTGGTATTAGTTAAAAGGACTAATTAGGATGTACATTATAGTTTGTATTCACTATCACATGCTCAATGTTTTTCTATCATAGTGTATTCATAGAGAATTCACCATGACACCCATTAATGGGTAACGTCATTTGAATGTAACTTATCGTATGTTTAGTAAAATATTGTTTGCCTTGTACCTGTTCTCTCAATCATAACACCCCCCCATAGTGGAGGTATGTGTCAAACTTAATATGTTATTAAAACATTCTACTTTTTAAATACAAAGTAACTTATTGTCATCTAATTTTTTTATGAATGTATATTGGAGTTTTCAGTTTAAAAATGTAAATAAAATTTAATAAAACATTGCAAGGTGTTACACTGCCTCTGCCCAGCTACTTCATATTGCCACCTGGCTAGCAAAACTTTCTGGGGAGAACCCTTGCTTGTATGGACAGTCAGTAATGAATGGGTGCTGAAGGAGTGCGATTTGAAAGGGAATAAAATAGGTCAATGTGAAAGAAGTGTCTTACATTGGTTTGAGCATGTCGAGAGGATGATTGTGGATTGAGTGACGAAGCAAATATATGAAGGTAAAGTGTGTGGATCAAAAGGAAGGGGTAGGCCATATAAGACGTGGCTAAATGTTGTAAATGAATGTGTGAAAATCAGAAACATTAAAGAGTTTTAATAATTAAAGAGCATGTATGACTCGGTGTATGGATGTTGTTGAAGCAAAGGGTATGCAAGGATAGGGAAGTGTGGAGAAAGTTAGTGAGGGTGGATTAAGAACAAATTTTTTTTTGAGCTTCATCTACAGTTTCTTGCCTACCCAGTAAGGGAATAGCGTGATTAGGTATGAATGTTTATTGTATAAATGTATGCGTACAACCCAAACTAGTAGTAAGATGCTGTGCTAAAAAAAAAGTTCTATTTTGAAGGTAATTGTTTGGTTTGACTTAAATCAGCCTATCCTTGTAACCCTTTTAATGAATTCAGGTCCTTAGGAATACATTTTTTTGCATCATGTTTTACTCTTCATCCAGGCTACCATATTTTATTACATTATTGGGTAGGGATGAAGATGGTAGAATTCTCTAGGAACTTTGCCCGCATTTCTGTGAAGGGAGATTGGGAAACAACACATCATACATACTTTGCTTGATCATTAAAAGGACTGTTGAAAAGGGGTAATACATCCTCCTGTTGTAAAAGCTCTAGGTCAATTGACTGGATTAGTGCATCACATAGGTTCTTATCTACTTTGAAAAGTGAGTAAGGTAGGGTTTTTTAGCCTACATCTGACATATTTTCCTCAATTTAATTTTTTTTTTAGCTAATTCCTATTTTTAAATATTAGCCATTGGCCTTAAGACTGTCATTGAGATACTAACAAGTAACGCTTGCTGTTGCCTTTGCAGGAAACTGAATGCCTCGTGTTGGGGACACGGGGACCATTAATAATGATGATTATAATAATTGTGAATAATATGATACGATAATTTAATTTTCAGAAAATTAAAATATTTTAGTTTAATGTTTACTAATGCTTAGTTTTGTATGTTCATCAGGAATACCCAATCATGTCTCATGCCATTTGTTCAGAAGAACAACCAATTAAACAAATATGTAAAGATGAAAAATCTAGTACAGATGTTATTAAGGATAAAAAGTTTGTTGATTTAAATCGGTGCACACCAAGTACATCCATTATTTCTCCCAAGAAAGATTTGAGGCCAAATCCATCTCTTTCTTTGAAGTCACTTCTCCACGTAACTCTGGAACCAGAAGTAAATATAAAGAGTATGCATATGATTAATGGCATACAAGTGATTTTTCCTGGAAGGCCCTACCCATCACAGATAGCAATCATGTCTAAGGTAAGTAAAATTTAATCTGGTCATTAGAAATAAAAGGACATAACAAAATAACATGGTTTAAACAGGTAACATATCCCTTTTGTTTGATGATGTACCCAATACAATAGTACTCATAGTCATAGGAGTTACTTTATTCTATTTTATTATTCTTAATCATTTGCCTTTGTTTTGAGTTTAAATTAGTCTAGAGCAGTGGTTCCCATCCCTTTTAAATGCGGGGACCCTTTCTAAAACTTATAAAAATGGGTGACCTACCCCCTTTCCTTCCTTCTTCTATTCCTGCCCCCCTCCAGCTAAGAGTTGCACTCTAGTCATCGGTAATGATACCCAATAACAAATGTCATTTTAACTTTAATGCTTTCCTCTAGAATGTCACACTTTATTAATCAAAGAAACAATTAAATTTCTTGGATAGTTTAATATTTGCTGGACATAATTATTTGTTATGTATATTTCCATATTTATAGCCTACTTATCACTTAATGAGATGGCTGCTATAGTTTATTTTATTTATAAGTATGTCCATTTGAAGTGATAATTTCAATCCTAAATCTAGTTCCACATCCAGCTCATTTTGATACCAGTGAAACAAGCGCAGAAAATTCACTTTTCCAAACAAATGTTGTGGGGAAAGAAATCGGGTGCTTCACATTTGTATCAAACAGTTCTGTGTTTTCGGAACAAATATATAGCCTATTCAAAAGTCATTGAGTTGATTTTGTGTGGTGACCAGTTTTAAAGAGTTATAAACTCTATGAATCCATGGAGCCATAAAATAACTCTGTGGTCCTCAGATTGGATGGAAGCAGTGTTCTTAAGTATTTTAAATATATAAATAATTCTCACAAAGGTATAAATAATGAAAAATCTTTTGGTGATGAATATTAATTTCTTTAGAATAGTTGATTTAATATAAACCTACTCTTTAGTTATCACTTCTTCATTTGGAAATTGTTAAATACAATCTTATACCTATGAAAGCGATTAGTAATTCTTTAGTGGGTATGTAAAGGGAGATGAATAATCTAATTTTAGAAAAGCTATGTGTATTCAAACAGGGCTATCTGTATCTAAAATGTCATATCTCTGGATAAGCTTAGAGCAGTTTCTCCAACTTTTCCCAATAGCGGACAACTAGATAAGAATTCCATGTACATGCAGAGCATTTTATAAGCGTTTAATGTATATGCATACCACCCACCTTAAGATACCGCCTACCTGTCCACTTGCCGAAGAAGGAAATTACATAAATGTACATGTTTATCAAGCAGGAAAAAGACAGCATTTTTTTATTTTACCACTTCTTATGCACATTTCACATGTAATATTCCTTGTGGATTTCACAGAAAAAGTATTGCTTATAACTAATTGTTCTGTTTATTGTTCAAATTAAAGGTGAATACAAATCTGTATGGAAATAATGTTTCCTGAAAATATTTTGAGATTAAAAAAATGATGAACCATGCCAAATCTCTGGATTTGTAGAGTTAGATGAGAAAGAGGTAAACATGAAGCCTTGCATAAGAAAACAAATGATAATATAGATTCATCTCTTAACCACATGAAGTCCAGCCCAGTTAATAACCGCCATTAATCCTGAAGTGGTTCTTCACAATAGTTTCACATTGAAAGCTATTTATATCGCCACTTATATAAGGCTTGCTTACATGAACTCGACTATTCCTATAATAAACCTCATGCCGATACTTGCCAGACCTCTAATAAGATAACCATTTGTCGGTTAATTTAACTGGACAAACAATTCACATTAATTACGGATGCCACTCTGAGTACATAAATAATCGCTTAGAGCACTAAAGTAACCCCCGAAAAAGTATTTAAATAGATCAACTTTATGAGCATTATCATCAATGACCCAAAATATTTTTAATTGAGGTAAAATTCATGAATACTACTACCACCATATTACTGAATAGTTTAACTTGTTAAATCAAAAAATACTTATTTTTGACAAATAATAGTGCTTTTTCACTCTCATTGTTAAAAGCTCTTTACACTAGCTTTAAACAGAGTTAGCTTTGTGCCCACAAGTGTACAGTAGGCCTATATTAGCTGATAGTAAAGAGACTTTTTGTTATTTATGATACAAGGGTATGATAACAGAGGAGTTAATAATATTGTTTTGTGTATACATAACTGCTTTTTAAAAGCATTTTATCAATCATTTCACCATGTTTACATGTTTTCAAACATCTGTTGCAGCCAAAACAGCAACAATTCTTGCAATATCAAAAGCACTCTGCAGAACTCTAGAAATCTGTGAAACTTTTTTTTCTCCTTCCTGGCCATGTTGTTATTGAATCAGCCCATGACTAGGCTCTCTCTCTCTTTTATTTCTTTTTAAGCACCACATCCTTACTACCTGATCGGAGCATATGCCTTTTCAGGTCTATTGAAACATCCACTTCAATATAGAGAAAAGTCAACTTTGAGGAATTTGGAAAAAACTTAATGTATTCATTTTGAAAAGTCAAAGAACTGATGTGATTCAAAACATCATTGGATGGCTGGCAGGGTGTTGCAGCATGTTAAGTTCAGAAGGAGAGGAAAAAAACTCTAACTTAAAACTCATGCCTGTGTTATCATGGTCCTATGCCATCTTAAAATAAAATTTTAATATTCTGATATGCCTACATATTTTACCATTGTTGGTGCCTGTCTTACCTACAATTGATAATATGTACATTGTTTTGCCCATTGATTTATCAAGAGAAGTAGTGGGACAAAATTTGTCTTAGAGGGAATGTTGCATTATCACTTATTACACATCCCAAAATATAACTCCATTGATGCAGTGATCAAAGGGTCATAGAGATTAACTTGTAAAATAGTTAAGTCACTATTAAAAAAAAGTAACCATCTTTGGTGGCCGCATGGGTTAAGGCGCAATAGACTAGACTGCCAGGCACAGGGAGATCAAGGTTTGATCCCGGTCTGGTGCACTTAGGGTGGTTTTCCCTAAATTGTTTTCTACTCTCCCTAGATACAAATGCGGGTGCACTTCCCCTAAATAAACCTTCTTAATCTCTAACACATTGGTGTAATTAGTACATAGGTGTATAACCTGAATGGGTAGTAAGACATACTAAAAATTTTAATAATTATAGTAAAAAAAAATTCTGTTATTAACTAAACTCAAGTAAATTAACTGAAACATGCCTATTCCAATTCACTCGTATCACATACATTTAAGAGGTGCTATAATATTATGTTCTATCACCATAGGGATTTTGTATGGTTTTTCAAATTTCATTTTTGATTTTTTATGTAATTTTTTGTCATATTGATATTGATTGGTATCAACTGGTCTCTTATATTTAATCTATCACACACATAATATAACTTGTAATATATTTTCTTTCAGTGTGTAAACTATGTCAAATAATGTATGGGTTTTCATTATCTAGAGATATTGTACTATAATTTTAACTTTCCAGTAAAATACTTTTATTTGCAGGTGATAGAGGGTTTGAAAAAGATGAAGAACTGCATTTTGGATAGTCCCACAGGGTCAGGAAAGTCGTTAGCAATTCTTTGTTCAACTCTAGCTTGGCAACATCATGAGAAAGGTTGGTGGAATTTTTCACATCATCACTTTCATCTAATAATATAAAATGCTTATTTGCTTGTTCTCTGTTTCACTGTTCGCTTCTTTTTAATAAACCTTTTTGACTAGATAAAAGATCAAAATTTGATTTGAATGACTTATTCATTCATTAAAAATCAGTGTTAAAAATTACTGAAAAAAATGTACATTTGGATTCCATGATATTGTGTAACAATTTTATAATGTATTTAAAAAAATGTAAATTACATAAAATATTGAAATTTGACAGGTACTAAAGTAGACAGAAAAAAAGTAGTCACAAAAAGCCTATGTTGAACTCTATTAGAAGGTCACACACTAAACTTAATGAGCAATCTGTTGAGCATTATAGTAGTTTTTTCTCAAAGTGTGGTCAATGGCGGACTATCAAATGGTCTGCAGGTTCCCAGGAAGTTAAGTAATAATAAGGAATCAAAGAATGTTGATTACATATAATAAAAAAATTTGAAATACTAAAATATATTAAATATGAAATATCCATATTATGCTTTATTTCGTTCCTCAGTAGACACAATCCACATAAAAAAGGAAGTATGTGCCAACCTTGACCATTCGTCATTAAACATTTATTGTACTATTTTAACAAGTGTAGCTATTAATAGTGATTCATTGATTTCAAACCTTTACAGTTCACTATATTAACGTTCTGCAGTAAACAATATAGGTTGTTGGCAACAAAAGAAGTTGTATCATATTAAGCTTCTTTTTGGCAGTATTTATAGAAAAAGATTATAGAGCCAGCCATGGTCACCTAAACTCCTCGCCCCCTTTTGTGTTAAATCTACTGCCAAAAAGTTATAGACTCTCTGACTCAATTAAGCTTTATTGTTGAATGTCCTTAAGTCAACAAATCTGAATAGTAATTTTCAAAAAATATTAGCTTTAAAATGTTGAAAAAATATTCAAATAACTATTACTTACTAATTTATTACATTATATATATGAAATAAAGTGCATTGAGCAAAAACATTTTGTAATAAATAAAATAATATAATAGTAGGAAAATAGTAGAGCACAAATAAAAGTAAAAACACAAACACATATTTACACACACTTCAATATTTCGATGCTCTTATAGCATCTTCCTCCGGAAGTAGTATTAGTAGTAAGACTAAACTGGATGTTGTCTTCAATTATGCCAACTTGATTGGTAAGGATGAAAACTTCTCTGGTGGAGTTGAAATCCTCTTAAGGTTTTTCTATTACTTTGTGGATGGTACTATAGCCTCTGGGTTTAAATTAATGAATATTTAGGTTGGGTGGTTTTCTAGACTTTGCTATCCACTGATGTACCAGTTCCCATCTTCTTAACTTGGACATATTGCATTGTGTCTTGTTGAATGATTTTAACACATTGACCGTGTAGCAGTCCTCAGTTGAGTTTATGAGTGGAGGCATGTGCTGAAACTAGTTTTTCTTTATTCTTGATTTTGGTATCATGGCAGTGCCCATTCATTCATTTACAGGGAGTTTCAGTGGTGAGGCCAACATATTCTGCTGTACATTGTTGGCATTTTAGTTGGTAAATTAAGTTACTGGACTCACATGTCTGACTGCCTTTGACTGTATAGATGGAGTTGGTGATGTTGCTAGAGAAAGTGGCTGCTGGATGATGTATTTGGCAGGTTTTGCAAGCTGTTTTGTTACAGGGTGTAGATCCATGCTGTGGTTGAATGAAGGCTGTGTCATTTTCAATTTTGAGTTTAGTGTGTACCAGAAGATTTCTAAGTGATGGAGGCAGCATATACACAAGAACTGGCGTTGTTTTTTAGAATATTGTTGGTACGGCTGGATGCTTCCAATATGTGAAAACCTGACCCTAATATTTTTTTGAGCTTTTGTATTATTATTAGCACCGCGTCTTACTACCTGTTCGGGTTATACACACTTACGCTAATGTGCAATGGAAGGGTGATTGTGAGATGAAATGGAGGACCTACAGTTTAATGTGGGATCCGAACCATGGTGGAGGCCTGGCATTCCTCACATTCACAAGTTGTGATTAATACACATCTTGTCAGAGGTGAAGGAAGGGTTTGACAATCAGATAAATATGTGCCGGGACCGAGGTTTGAACCCCGGACCCTCAGCACAGAAGTCTGACACCTTACTCCTAGACCACCAGGTCACCGTGAGCTTTTGTAGGCCTGGGTATAGTATCTGGTTTTTTAATCTAACTACTACTACTACTTCCTGAGGAATATGCTATAATAGCATCGAAATATTGAAGCGTGTGTAAATATGTGTTAGTGCTTTTACTTTTATTTGTGCTCTACTATTTTCCTACTAATTTATTACATACTATTTTTACTTTCTCGCTATCTTACAGGTAGAAAAAGTATTGTGATCGTCAAAAAAGTCGAACTTGAGATTTTGATAAATCTCCACATTTCATGACCCCCTGCATACAAAAAAGTGGTTTTTGAATGTCTGTCTCTTTCTCCAACTAGAGCCTAAACTATTTTACCGATCGGGCTAAAACTTGGTATCTGGGGTTTTCATTGGGTTGCCCCGAGAGGTTTTTGGAATTGGATATCTAACCATAAAATTAAGGGTAGCTTACTGAAGGGCAAAAAGAGAAAAAGTCGATTTTCTCAAAATCGGCTTTAATGATTTTGATAAAATTTAATTTTAAAACCTTTATAAATATTTCAAACAAAATGGCTACTCTCAATATTTCGGCAAAATGACTTTATGGGCATTACCACCACTGGCAACTCTCGAGCTTCGTATGGATACATGACTTCAGCTTTACTATGGTAGTGTACGTCAAGCAGCCTTGTTGTGTCGGCACAGAGGCAAAGATGTAAGCTGATACTCCGTGAGTCAATTGTTTGGACTTAGGGTTTGATAGTTTCAATGGCTGGTCATATAGAGTGTTGAAGCATCAGAGTAGCAAGGGCTAGGATGTGTTGATTAGCTTGCCAAAAGAGCAATACATTCTTCAGTAGAGTTCTCTTTGATTACACTTCTGGCTGGATATCCATCAATTACGTCTGTGGTTGGTCCATTCTTTTTGAAAAATTCAAGTTTTTATGATTGCAATCATTTGTTCTGTTTTCATAAACTCACAAATGGTATGTTTATATTGGGGGGGGGGGGGGGACTTTACGGTATCCCCCTCTCCCCACACACTTGGAAAAATTTGCATTTTTATGGTTGTGATAGTTGGTTCCGGATAGTTCCGCAAAATGTTTCGTTTGTTCTGCCTTTGTTCTTGCACAAATGAGACGTGAACTTGTGACACTTTGTATACTCGTAAGGGGTGAACTTCATGGTAGCCCCACACTTTTAAAAAATCATGTTTTTATAATCGCAATAGTTTGTTCTTCTTTCGTTTCAGATTGTGCTGCAAAAATGTTTGTTTGTTCTGTTTTGATAAACCCACAGATGATATGTTTACATAGAGGGGCAACTTCACGGTAGCCCCCACAAGTTGGAAAATTGAAATTGTTATTGTTGCAAGCATTTGTTCCTTGTTTGTTTCCGGATTGTCCTGAAAAAAGTTTTGTTTTTTCTTATTTGTTCTTGCACACTTGGGACGTAAATTTGACACTTTGTTTTGGAAACCCCTACCTCCACACTTTTAAAAATTCATGGTTTTTTTTTATTGCAATCGTTTGTTCCTCGCTTGTTCTGGATTGTTACACAAACATTTTTGTTTGTTCTTTTTTGAAAAGCCCACAAATAGTATGTTTACATAGGGTGGAGTGGGGCCAACTTCATGGTAGCCCATTCCGGTTTGAATAATATTTAGGCACTTATGTTAAATTAGTATATTTTTAAATGATATTGATATTTTATAATGCATAGATACTAAAACCTATTCTTTCTAATCAAACAGTTGTAGGAATGAGAAAATAATGTTTAAAATTAACTATTTATCCTATTTGTTTGTCATGTTTGTAAAATCCACATAACCGATGAGACGCAGAAATTAAACGGGAAAAGTTGCTTTGGGATGGGATTTTTTTTAAAAGTAGATTTTGGTAAATCATTATTACATTTACCAGAATGTAAGAGCTTAGCTGTTAAAAGACTTTATTGCATAGCTATTTTTAATTTCCATTTGTAAAGTACGTGTTTAATTTAGTCATGCACGTTCATATCAATTTTTGTTTAAATTCTTAGTTTGGTCTTTTTTGCCAAATTTTTAGTAATTTTTTAGAATTTCAGGCTATTCTATAGGTATTTTTTAACCACTTTTTTTGGACATTTATTCATGGTCCTGTTAATAAACTTTGATCTGAAAAAATAATTTTTATTCTCAAGGAGTTTCTTAGTCTTCTTCTTAAGGGTCAGAGTTGGAATAAATGACATTTCTTTGCAACCATGTCTCTTTGTGTTCAAAGATACTACTTACTACATCATAACAGTAATTGTAGCAAACAAAAGGAGGGTGTGATGTCAACGCTTTAGGATAACATATTTCTGAGCTCTCTTGAGAGGGTGGGGGAAGGGGGAGGTAAAATATCAGGTATCTTTCGGTAATTTCACAACTGCCCAAGTAGACGAAACCAATTTTTGGAGTTTAGGAGGAAATGAGGCCTATAAAAATACTTATCTTTATTTTGAGTGTTATGGCATGCAATAAGTTGTAGACCAGTCTCTCCCCAGTTTTTTTATTTCTGACTTGATTGGACTCTTTATTGCTTTTTTGTGCATCTTGAGCGAATCAAAGACAATATTTTTCATACTTTCACAAAAAGGGTGGAACATTCTTTACTTGACACCCTGTGTGACCTTACAGGTCGCACACTCAATAGGCCATCATCACTAGTGACACTAGTTTATTTAGAGATCTAAGAACAAACAAACTAAAAAAGTTATAACATCAAAAATACAAATTTTGTTATATTTTATCTATTTGAGGTGAGGAAAGGGAGCTTATATAGTGATAAAAATATATTAATTTTAAAACTATCAATATGAAACAACACATATTTTTAAAAGCAATTCAGAACAAAATAAAGATAAACATTTTAAGGAACATTCAACTAAACTTACAATAAACTTTAATCTAAAAATGTTCAAGTTTTGAAAAAAAGGTGAAAGAGCTACTACTAGAAAAAAATTATAGAGGCTTTACAAAAGGAAAATGAAAATATTTGTAAAAAGAAATCTAAAATGAACCAAGAACAAATTATTGATTGCAAAGATAAAATATCTATTTTTAAAAGTTGTATGTGTTAATGTGGAAAATATGGTTGCCAAAAAGGCACCACGCCTCGCTCCTAGTGTAAATATATCATGTGTTGTCCTACCAAAACAAAATGTGCATTTTTTTTTGGGAGGAACCATCCGAAACAAACAAAGAAGAAACGATTGCAATCATAAAAACTCTTGAATTTTTTAAAATTGGGTGGCCAACTTTATGAACGTGTTTTTTTTCACAGTTGGTATTTACCCATGGTACAAATTGTGGGATTATTTGAATTTGGTTAAGAAAATATTAAATATCTACCTATGTTTCCTGTTATATTACTTTTGACGGAGGTATCTTTCTCATCAATAATCTAGGCATGTCATCGCCACTTTCCGATACAACTTGAAATTCTTCATTTTCAATTGAATTAATCTCATAACTATCTTCTTCTTCTTCTGAGCTTTGGAATTCCGAATCGGTACATTCAACATCAGAATACTTATGTCTAATAATGTTATCAATTGGATAAGGAGGGAGTTCTTCCACACTGGACATGTACTCCGTATCACATATGTCTTTCTGTAATAGAACAAATATTAAGGCCTAAATTATCATTTCAAAATGTATATTATTCATTCTAATGAACAGGCAACTAATGATTTTGCAATATAGATAAAGCATATTATAAATATATATATTTTATATACCTATATAAGTTGAAATTTTATATATATATATATAAGGGATGTGAAACTCGATTTTTTGATACCTCGATTTTCTCGATTCTTACTAGCATCGAAAGAATCGAGAATCATTTTTAATATTACAATTCTCTATAATTCGATTCTTAGCTCTCAATGAAAATACGCAACTAAGAAAATGGCAAAATTCAGAACAAGTAGTAATCCATAATCGAATATCTCTGCAATTGTTTGTTATACCTTTTTTAATTATTTGACTCAGGGATGCTTTACTTGAAGGTAAAAATACTTGCTTTCTAATGTAATTACTAATTTTTTTATTAATTTTGTAAAATATGCGTTAATACTATGGTAAACGGATCTTTTCCTTTGTTAAAAAAAAGGTAAACGGATATTTTTCTTTGTTAAAAAAATGAACTTTTGTATCATTTGCATTTTTTTGTTTATTTGCTATTCTATTAAGTTGAATAAATATGTTTTTAGATGAGGTTGGATGCATGGAAAATAATGAAATAGTAAATGTTCAAGAATCGAAGAATCGAGGTTGAACTTAATAATCGGGATCGAAAAAATAAGATATCGTGACATCTCTAATATATATGAGAGAGAGAGAGAATTGAACAAAACTGATGATTATGGTGTTTATTTGTGCAAGTCATGTGACATATAATACTATATTATTTCAAAGCGAGCATATATATTATATAAAGCTAAACTTTGATAAGGACTTGAATTGGTTGGTGAATCAGACCAAAAGTATGTATTAAAAAATTACTAGGAACTTGCAGCAATAAACTCGAGTTTACAAAAAAAGGTAGGCTATTAATAATTTACTTAGACAAATAAAACATATATATATAATCTTTACATATTTTTTAGGTGGCTTTCCACATGTGTTCTCTTTTTATAGTTTTCCCATCCACTCTCTACGTAAATAGGGTGCATTTACTATAAAAATTTGTTTCTTCCTCCTTGCACCCTAGAATAACTCAAACCTCAAACCTAATCACTAAATAATTCAAAGTGCCTAAAAATATTGGAGAGCGATTATAATTATATAAGTTTATAAGTTACATCTAATTTGGATAAGAATGCTTCAGTTATTTTGATTAAATATATTCAAATAAAATTTTTTTTTCATTCTCTCTCTCTCCCCCTCTTGCTCTCTCTCCCTCTCTCTCACTCGCTCCTCGCTCTCTCGCTCTCTCTCCCTCTCTCTCGCTGCTCTCTCTCTCTCGCTCTCCTCTCTCTCGCTTCTCTCTCTCTCTCGCTCTCGCTCTCTCTCGCTCTCGCTCTCTCTCGCTCTCCTCTCTCTCGCTCTCGCTCTCTCTCGCTCTCGCTCTCTTGCTCTCTCTCTCGCTCTCTTGCTCTCTCTCTCTTTGCTCTCTCTCTCTTTTGCTCTCTCTCTCGTTTTGCTCTCTCTCTCGCTCTCTCTCTCTTGCTCTCTCTCTCGCTCTCTCGCTCTCGCTCTCTTGCTCTCTCTCTCGCCTCTGCTCTCTTCTCTCTCTCGCTCTCTCTCTCTTTTGCTCTCTCTCTTGCTCTCTCTCTCTCTCTTTTGCTCTCTCTCTTTTGCTTTCTCTCTTGCTCTCTCTCTTTTGCTCTCTCTCTTGCTCTCTCTCTTTTGCTCTCTCTCTTTGCTCTCTCTCTTGCTCTCTCTCTTGCTCTCTCTCTTGCTCTCTCTCTTGCTCTCTCTCTTGCTCTCTCTCTCTTGCTCTCTCTCTCTCTCTCTCTCACACACATACACAATATTTTTTTATGAAAGTCATATGTAATAAAGGACATTCCTTTGTGAATGAAATAATTATTTCATTACATTATTTGTTTGCAAAAAAAATTTTAAAAAATTGGTAGAAAAACTGTTGTTACAATAGTAAATAGTGGTTTTTCATTTGAAGTAAATTCAAAGTGCTCATACACTTGCAAATGCAAACATCAATTACTACTATAATATCATACTTGGGCCTAAAATTACTTTCTAAGTGAGTTCGAAATACATAAATAATTAACACTATACCTACCTATATTGTTTAGGTACCCAACAAGAGATTTCACTGATTGACCCTCATCATTATGGATTACTTCTATAGGAACTACAACCTGAAACTTTACCTGATGATACCCTTATAGGTGGGATCAACAGAGACATTCTAAATATTCAAATACAATATTTTCCAAAATTTAAGCCATATAAAAATGCTGGAAAAATTGCTACCTTAAACGTAGATTCTTGCATTCACACCATTTTTAAGGTGATAAAAAATCTATTTCCTATCAAGCATATTTTCAAGAGGCCACTTAATTAATAGTTTTACAGCTGTGGGAGAGAACGTTAGAAAATACAGGCTATAAATGTGATATAATGATAGTACCATAGGGCGACACGTTAGCTCAGTCGCTAACGGGATGGTCTACTGTGCAAAGGGTTTTGGGTTCGATTTCTGGCAGGGGTGTAATATTTATTAATTGAACAATTCTCGGCCTTCTTATGGATGTTGTATATGTCTTAGAGTTCAATCATTATATTTAACCCTGGAAACTTGCCGTATTCATAAAATTATCAAATATTTGAACATTATAATCAATTTAATTGTAACCACTTGACTTTTTGGGTTTACTACCTTAGATAAAGTGCAAATATATATATATATATATATTGTGTGTGTGTGTGTTTGTGTGTTCATGCTTTCATAATCACCATTTATGCACACATTATATTTACCTATAGCCTATGCCTAACGAATTGGAGGAAAATTGTCTAGATGATTTAATGTAGATAATCACAAAATTTTAATGTCAATTAAAATTTAATTAATGACATTTATCATGCAGATAATCCTATATGAACCAAGATTTAAGCTTTGACTGACATTATAAATATTCTTACCTCTAATTAAAATATAAATACATATAAAAACAGATAATTTAATTGAAGATAATAATTGTAGTTTTTACTAAATTGAAGATCGTGAAATTATTTTTTCCATATGCATATTAATGTATTCATAGTAATAAGTTTTGCCAATTTAAGTTCTATAAAATAATGCCGTTTTCTATATTAATAATGACTAAACTAGTTCAAATAACTAAGAAATTAAAACACTATAAACTGCCTAAATTACTTTTATCATGAAAAAGATTCTTTATACAATGGCTGTAAAAAGTGCTTTCAAATGTTAAGTATTTATTTCATCATTCTTGATATGCAATGTGTCGAAACCTTGGGCGACCGCTTACAGCCATTTATTGTTTATTTGATTGTATATTCTGTGTTAATGATTTTGGAAAACCCCGAACATAAAATAAACATAAAGCCTATCTGCCTATATGATACATTATGCTTATTCTTGCTTTCAAAACTTGACTTTTACAGGCTGTGATGGAAAGAACCATTGTTTATTATCTTAACAATTATATATATTTTATACATACTTTATTTGCAGTTCACAGTGATCACAAATAAAACAAAAGTCTAAAAATTACCACAACATGTTTCAAATCTGGGATCGATCTTGGATCAAACTTGATTCCATCTACAATCTTAAGTGAACTAAACCAGTTTTGCCTATGTGACCAAGCCTCTTGTGACATGAATCAGATGATGCTACAATGGAACTAGCAACACCAGCACATGCTTTTTCACGAAGCGAAAGAGACATTGTATACACTTTACCAGATTGACTGGCAACAGCCACAAAAGTATCGCCTTTCAGAATGATAGCATTCCCCTTTTCAAACATAATTTTAAACCCATTAGCGTCCATTTTACTAACTGAGAACAAATTAAATTGTAATCCAGGGACAATAAGTACGTTGGAAAGTTTGATAAAGTTTTGATTAATTTTGTGAGTTGCAGACATGTGTATCTCCCCGATCTCTTCAGCACACAACTTCGATCCTGATTTGGCAATTTTTATATTGATAGACTTTGATAGGTGTCTCTTATTTGAGACCAAACTAATATTTTTATCACTGATCATATATTCAGTAGCGCCAGAGTCAAGCAACCACACAGATCCATCACAAGCCGCTGACGTTGACACAGTCAAACTAAATTCATCCTCACTAGCCTCACCTACATTTGCTTTACATGTTGAACGCTTCTGCTGCTTCTTGCCTTTCAATTTAGGACAGTCTGAACGAAAGGGACCAGCTTTATGACAGAAAAAACACTTATTACCAGTAACTTGCTTTGAAATGCTTTGTTTACAATTCGGACAACATTCTGGTTGCGAAGATTTAAGTTTTGTAGCCTTCCAATCAGTAACACTAGATAATGATTGGCTGCATCCATCAATACCTTCTGGTTGGTGTTTGCTCTGCTCATCAAGTAGGCGCGTTTTTACGAATGCCAGGTTGAGATTATCAGCAAATAATGTCTCTATGGCAGTGACAATAACTTGATATTCAGATAGCATAGTCAAGAGAAGATGGCAGACAAGATCTAATTCTTCAAGGTTAGCTCCTGACGATTTAAATTCCCGAATAGTATGATCAAACCTAATAAAATGCACTTCAAGGTCCTCTAAAGAGGGATCAAATTTCATCAACAAGGTTTTGTGCAGTAAAAGCTCATTTGCAATACCTTTGCAAGCTTAAGTATTATGAGACACTTGCCATATCATAAGCGGTGTTCTTATCCTTCACACAATCCAAGTGGCTGTCTGAGATTCATTGTATAGTCTGCGACTTACACTTGCAATCTGATTTCCAAAGCATGTCCAACTCTTTTTCCTTTTCCACCTTTATTTCAGCATTATCACTAGGCGCAATTTTTACCAAGTCCCGATAGTCACCTTGAATAAAGGGCAACAAATCGATTTCATCTAGAAGAGTTTCTACCCGAAACTTCCAGTTGTCGAAATTAGTGCCGTCGAAAAGTGGAATTCTGTAAGTTTTGTCTTCTTCTAAAACCATTATGGCAATGGTGATTTGCAACGGCATTGCAAACATGTAGTTCACGCATACTACTGTACACACTTGACTTATATTATTTACCTGCATAGAATTGCCTATTTTAACAGATATATCACACTTTGGTGGTTGCACATGTGGTCATCCTTGTCTCTTGCATCAAGCTTGCTCAGTTGTTCATCAGATTTGAGGTCTTCTTTAGTTCTTCAAAGTGGTTGGTTGACTATTTATTTCTTTTCAACAAAGAGGTGTGGGCGAGATAGAATAATGAATGATTTTAATAATTCTGTTTGAACCACTAAGGACCAGAATGGGAGTGAAAGGACTAATTACTTCTACAATAGAATATGGGCCTTTATAGTAAATTTTAAACCAAGTCACTCATTTCCTTCTGAGAACAGGGTTATAAATATATGATATATTTTATGTGATACTTGACATCTTCTGATTTCTTGCTGTGCTGGACAACTTTATTCACAAATTATGCATGGTTTCTACATTGTTCACTCTACTAATCTTTCTGTAATAATTTTAAAGCTATTTCTTGCACATGCTTATTTTTGTACCTCAATTACAGAGGTGAGCAGCATGTTGATCGGGATCTCGCTGACATTTTTATTCGATCGCATAAGAGAACTACATCCTTATTAAAAGTCAATGTTTGAGTCTTTTAAACTCTCAAATATATCAAGTACTTTCAAATAAGGTTTGAGGGTAACCAAAATAACCTTCATCAGTCATAATCAATAATGTTATAAGATAATTAAATAGTTTAATATGTAAATGTACATTTTATTTAATCTATCAATTTTCTTAGAAAGGAGGGGCATAATTAATTATTTGAGGAAAGATTGAATAAATATGTAATCAAAAATCAAAAGTATATCAGAGAAACGGTGGTTATCGTGGGACCTTTGATAAGTTTGTAATTCGATCCCAGGTCCAAAAAGGTTCCTGACCTCTGCTCTAGTAGAATACAGAATTTATAGAAGCATATAGTCATTCTATGACCATAAATTACCATTTTTGAAGATATTTTGATACTAGTGTCCACCTTGGTGCTGGAGGTAGGCAAATATCATTTTGTGTAAATAACTGTCCCAGTTATGACATTATTTGAAGCAATTACCTAGAATTTTTGTGATTACCGCGCATCATTTTCCCCATTGGTATGGCAGTGAAACACTACAGCTTTTCATTTGTCTTTATTCATCAATTTACATACCTGTACTAATAAAATGGGTGTCAAGTGTGTACCTTTTAAAAATCTACATACAAATATGTGGGTTTGTAAATCAAGAGCCTAACTCCATTTTTTTTAAGCCCTTGGTTCCATTACTAATTGTTTTGATGCTTGCAACCTTGTCCCAGAAAACCCTGAAAATGGTGGTTGTAATTACATGTTTTAGGTTTGGATATATTGTATAACATATAAAATTGACATAATATAGCTGACATAAATGGTGATATGAAAATTAATTCTTATATCTAGAATATTTCATTAACTTTTCTACTAGTACATTTAGCACTTGGCACATTAACAACTTAATTCCAAACTGGAAAAAGATAAGGATAGTAAAAAAAAAAGCTTCCATTACACTTGGTCTGGATTTGACCACTCAAACCGAGTTGTCAGTCAAACCAATCAATCAATGTTGAGCTCTTTTTCCCTGTTCTATAATATTTTATTAACTAACGTTTCAGAATTAAACTAAGTAAGTTATCAATAGTCACACTGTATTAATGATTTAAAATATATATTCTTATTGAACAACAAAATTTGTAAAACCACACCAGCTAGCAAATAAACAAATGCAAATGCATAATTCTTGGCTAGACTTGTTTGTAGATAATAGATAGGTTTCACTTAAAACTCCAGCTGGGTGTACTAGTTGTTTTTTCCTAATTGCTTTCCCAACTTTAACTACAGGCATTTTCTTTTTAATTCTAACTTCCTGATCACTTTACTAATAGTTTAAATATCCAGATAGTTCATTCAGGTAGTATGACATGATGCACAATAAACAACACAATTATTGGATCCAATCTGAATTAAAAAGCTTAGGTACTTAAATTTTTTACAGTAAAGATTACCTTAAAACACAAGCATTTGGTCTTATTCTCTAAGTAAGTAATTAAGAAAGTAAGTAAATTTTTCATGCTAAGCTTTTAACAAAACTTATACTTTGTTCCAGAAAATTCAAATAAATTGCTAAGCTGTGGTGAGGAAGTGCAAGATGATCCTAATAAAGTGAATTATGGTCTTAATGAAATGTGCAATGATTCTAAGAAGGTTGGTAATGATCCCAATGAAATACACCATGATCTTGTTGGAGTCGCCGATGATTCTGTTGGGGTTTCATATGCTCTAGATGGGGTGCCCTATGTTGATGAAGATGATGACTTTGAACATCCAGTTTCTAAAAAAGTTTGTCAAGAAAAGGCTAAAAAGGTAATTATATTTCAAGTTCACCCTGTTTATGCTATTTCTTTAGAATTAACCATTATTGTATGTAGCTTACTGTGCAGGCTGCATAGTATTCAAAACTATACACACATAAAAATAAATGTTTACTGGAGGCCTACTGTACTAAATATTGATTAACTCTTTTGGATGACTTAAAGGTAAATAAATTACTGTATATTATTAAACTAATACGGCTTTAAATCATTAAATATACAGGAATGACACATAGATAATGATATACACCTCAACACATTAAGGGTGTTTTATTCATGGGATTTTTTTTATTTATCTCAAAATAAACTAAAAATGTTTCATCATTGAGCTCGAGACGTTCAACATTATATCCTTGATAATCATATGGCTTGAATAATTTTAAAAACTGTGTTTGTATTTTGTGTCATTTTGAATTTTATGTTCAATATTAATTTCTAATTAGGAATTTTTGTTAAGGCCTTTGACATCCTACCTCTGGCACCATAAGTTGTTATAGCAATCAAATTAATTCACTAGCAGGAGAAGATAGTACTTGACATGCTGCATATAAAAAATTACAACCCTTAACATATGTAATGGTACTGTTAAATATATGGACTAGTGTGTGTAATCTTTGTTCGCTATTTAGAGATTTTTATGCATAAATGTGTCTAAAGCGGCATCTCTGGCTTCCAAGGCCGTAGCCAGCCAATAATTTCAGGGGGGGTTTGGAGGGCACATCCCCCAATTGACGGAGGCTAGAAAAAAAAATTCTAAATGATAAACAGTTCTAGAAGCTCTCTGAAGAGTGTTTTTTTTTTATGGTAAAATAACTCACTAACTGCTGAAGGCTTGAAAAATTTCGAAATATTTAACACCTCTAGAAGCTCTCTGAAGGGCTTTTTATGGTAACACAGCTCCCTAATTTGTACTTGTATCTTAATTTTAATATTGTTTGAACCGTAAATAAAGCCATTTATATTCTGTTCATAAAATTTCGCGGGGGGTTTGAACCCTCAAAACCCCTCCCTGGCTACGGCCTTGCTGGCTTCCATTGAGAATGTCTTTAATTGAAAAGGTGGTTCACCATAAGAGCCTATACTATTTTGCCAGGTACATTTAAACTCTCTTTCATAAAAAGAATTCACTATTGAGAGGTATCCATTAAGGATGGTTTCACTGTTCTAGCAAACCACCAGGTTTTCTTAGTTATCTTTGTACCTCTGTCAGTATAACAAAAGTAAATTTTCAAATTGAAAATTTAAAAGTTGATGATCCTGTTGGGGTGTCCTTTGATCCTGTTGCAATGCCCATTATTATTGCTCTATAAATGTATTTTTAAATTATTAAACATAGTTTTTGTAAAACTTTGAACTGTGAATTATGCTACTAAATATATAATTATTTGTTTCTATAAGAACCTTACTGTTTAACACTAGTAAATGTTGATAATTTTAATGCCTCTTTTTTCAATTGTCATGTTTACTTTAAACATTTTTTTTTTACATCTCATTGCTTATCTCTTAATTTTGTGTTATATTTTTAGAATTTCAAGCCTATGGCAACTGTGCCAAATGAATACCACCCCTCTAAAGTGAAAAAAACATTTAAGTCATGTGGGCAACAGCTGCCCGTAGAAAAAAACTTTACCAAAGCTGAAGAAATACTGCAAGATATTGAAACAAAGTCAGCCAGTGTGCCCAGGTATACTTTATTACCATTAACAAGAAATAATAATCTCCTTATAAATCAACTATAAAATACAGAAACTGTTTTGATAATTTTTTTAAGCCTCTCATTCCATACATGGACGTTAAAAATTTTTCATTTATTACCACCCTTAATGATAACTCAAGTTTTCATTGTTTCTCATAATTTGTATTTAAAAAAGATTTGATTTACTCTTTGAGATAATCAGAAACCGGTAAAGTATTTATACATGTTTGAACCCAAACGTTCCATTGTTGTCTTCTGCACACCAAGGTTGTGCCAGTACAGTACTTAGATACTGGGGGTTCCTGCTTGTGTCTCTTTGGTGGGAGTGGTCTATTGACCTCTTGCAGTGCAAATTTGTATAGTTGCCTAGCTGGCACTTGGCCCCTTGTGGTGGATGGTGTAGAGGCTGAAGTCTTTGATGATGGGTGTAGGTACACGGGGGCTCTTGATCAACTTGAGGTGGCTATGATTAGAAAGTAAGGGAACTTTTATGATACTTAATTATTTCTAAATGCCAAGTTAAGCTAGCTTACAGAAAAATAGGCTGAACAGCCTCTGGCTTTTAAGAGTGAAAGATTCTTTCTGTACAATATCTGGATAAATATCAATGGATGAAAGAAGTTGTGTTGTAAGATCTTGTGCTGTTGATTTTATGTAGTTTCATAGCACATGTCTAAGCATATATAGGCAGTGGGTCTGCAATTGCTAGGTGCCTATCGCAAAATGTATTATATTAGGTGTGGAGTGATGGTGCTATATGTAGTCCTTAATGTCTTCTGGGGTCTGTATAATTTAGGATTTGGGTTGTGTGATAAATGAACTTTTTAATAGGTGTTGTTTATGTTTAGTGAGTTGTAAGGCACAGTCTAAATAATGCAAAATCCTTTGAGACCTGTTACTACCATTTTTTCATGCTAGAAGTTGCTGAATATAAGAGGTATGATTGTCAGTGGAGTCATCGTGGTGACTCATTGTGGATACTTCTAAGTAGCCAATATTTTCATCATTTATTACATATATACTTAATACTTAGCAAAGGAAGAGTGGCCCTTGATATCAAACAAACCAGGATGACCAATTGGTAGATCATTGTCTTGCAAAGCCAAAAGTCCCGGCCCTAATTCCTGTGATCAGGTTGACATTTTCAATTAACTGAATATGATTCTAGTATGTAGACTTTTCCTGATGATAAAATCCAAGAATCAGTTGACGAGGTTGTCATCTTCAATTTTTTGAATATTATTCTAGTATGTAGACAGTTCCTGATGATAAAATCCATGAATCAGTTAACAATACATGATTTAGGTAATGCAGCCCTTAATTTATACCATTGTTTTTGTTTTTATAACAATGTATTTTTTGGTAATTTTGATGAAAATAGTTGCTTTGATTGACTGGTTCTTATTTGTCTACTGATACAAAACTTTATCTTTTTTTGTATATAATAGACTCATTAGGGTCAAACAAGGTGGAGAAAGGGATTGTGGGGTCAAGCAATTGAGTTAAAATAATCAAATCACTTAGACAAGTGTATAAACATTTAAAGTGATAACTTAGAAATGTATTTATATTAAGCTTCTAATCATAAATAAATTAAATGTACTCTTTGTATTGTTCTTCTACCTATTCACAAATATAGTATATTTGAAAAATATTTTAATTTTAATAACAGATTTTACACTATATTTATTTCCAGTAGTTTGTCCTGGCAAAGTTCTGCGATTCACTGACTCACCTACAGTTTCTTCAACTGAAAGTGTTAATACTATTCTATTGATTGGGGTATTTTGATAGTTATATTTTATCATAAATGGTTGACATGCCTCATGATTTCAAAATATTTAAAAATTACTTTTCAGAGTGGCACGAATATTCTATGCAACCAGAACTCATAAACAAATTGAACAGGTTATAAGGGAACTAGGAAAAACAGAATACAAGGATGTTAGGTAAGTATGATATGTTCATTTTTCTTAGATATAATTTTTTTGATGACCCTACAACTACCTTATACTAGGAGTAGCATTTGATATCACGTTTTTAATTGTTACTCTTAATACCCAGTTCTTAGTTGTGCTTGTTTCTACATTTATACAAAATTACTAGTTTTCCCATCCTATATGATTTCATACATGAATACAGTTTCCTATTTGTAAGGACTGTATTTAAATTTCTCAACAAATTTTTGTATCCTCAAATGTATTCTTTATTCATTGATATCAACCTTTTCTGAAGCTAAAGCCGAGCAGATTTCTTACATCCACAAATGTATTATTTTTTCATTGATCTTAATCTTTTCTTGAGATAAAACCTGGATTCTTTCATATCCTTAAGGGCCTGGTCAATGGTCATTGGAAGTGAAGAGTCGCATCACCGCCAGCCCCTAACTTACAGTAGCAGATGAAAGCAATTGAGTTATACTTTTGGTGACCTGGTGGTCTAGCGGTAAGGTGTCAGACTTCTGTGCTGGGGGTCCGGGGCTCAATCCTCGGTCCTGGCACAGATTTATCTGATTGCCAAACCCTTCCTTCACCTCTGACAAGACGTGTATTAATCACAACTTGTGAATGTGAGGAATGCCAGGCCTCCACCGTGGTTCGGATTCCACGTTAAACTGTAGGTCCTCCATTTCATCTTACAATCACCCTACCATTACACATTAGCGTAAGTGCGTATAACCTGAACAGGTAGTAAGACGTGGTGCTAATAATAATAATAATAATAATAATATTTATACTTTGTCTTCGGTGGCTCAGTCAGCCCACAGTGTTGCCAGAACTATCAGCACTATAGAGCCCACTCCCCTTTCTTTTCACCCATCCAAAGAGTGAGATTGAGTTAGCAAGCAAACAAAACCAAGCTATAATCCTCTGAAGCCTTTATCGCAGGTAGCAATTATCTGTGTTGATAGGGGGGGGGGGGGGCCGGCAGGTAGGTTTTAAACTTGTACATAGCCTTGACGAAGGCTATTAGGGGAGAGTACCTAAGATTATCACAAATAGAAGACAATGCATTTGTCAAATGTTTTGGTCTTTCATTGAAATTCATCCTGGCCAAAGCATACACGAATTGGAAGTTGTCTAGCTCTCAGATATGTTCATTTGTAATCAAATTGGGGTATGGTCTGGTTTGCCAGTGATGGGGAGGTCAGGCATCAAATCCTGCCCGGGTGTGTGTCTACAAAGAGTGTTTTTGTTTATGTTACCCTCTCTACCTCCACGCAAATGTGGTTACAATGTCTCTCAATTTTACCTTACTATTTCCTATACCCTATTAGTGCATTTAAATGGGTATAGATCAGACAAGTACACAATAGAAAAAATGATAATATTAAGATGCAGTGCTAATAATAAATATATAATGAAGTGATAGCCTAAAGTCTCCTCGAAATTATACCATGCCAGAAGTGTGAATATGCATTAAATTACAAAATTAATAGTTAATAATAAAATCAATAATAAATATTAATTAATAAAATTTTATTAACTACTTAATAGTAAATACAATTTTATTAGTATGCATACATTTTTACACTAAAACATGATATAGTAGGCTAATGCTGATTTATTCCAAAACAACATTTTATTGGATCAATAATAGATCTACAATAATATTTTAATTTTTTTATTACTAAAATATTACTTTTGACACATGATTAAAAATAACAACTATATATTGGTAATATTAGTATAATGCAAATACAATCAAAATCGCAAATTACACCTATAAAATACCTATATCATTATTATTATTATTTATTATTATTTATTATTATTATTATTATTATTATTATTATTATTATTATTATTATTATTATTATTATTATTATTATTATTATTATTATTATCACCACATCTTACTACCCGTTCGGGTTATACGCACTTACGCTAATGTGTAATGGTAGAGTGATTGTGAGATGAAATGGAGGACCTACAGTTTAACATGGGATCCGAACTATGGTGGATACTGGCCTTCTACACATTCAAAAGTTGGTATTAATACACATCTTGTCAGAGGTGAAGGAAGGGTTTGGCAATCAGATTAATCTGTGCCGGGACCGAGGATTGAACCCTGGACCCCAGCCCAGAAGTCCGACACCTTACCACTAGACCGCCAAGTCACCAAATATCTATATTATTATTTACTGAATAATTAGGGTCTACTTGTAACAAGTGTTGGTATTTAATGTGGTTATCTACACCAGTACGCTTAGAGGTTTATTTGGGTTATGGAATTGACAAGACGATCCCGGATAGTTCAATAGGTACATAAGTTTACAAGTAGAGCTGAATGACCAGGGTTCAAATTCCTGTTCTTTTGTAATCTTTATATCCTTACACAATCGCTCCATCAGAATGTCATCTGAAAATACATATTGGTTTAATTTAAAATAGTTTAAAACATGCTATAGTGGGACTCATCATACGCATCATTGAGTACGCAGGCTGAACGTCAAGTTCCTCTAGTCTGATTTGCAGCTCACAGCAAGGTCCGCATTCGAATCCCGGGAGGATTTAATGAGTGTATTTTCCTAAACAGATCATCACTCTTACTCCACACAAATATAAGTACACTTTCTCTAAACTTTACCTTCACCATCTTCACACACCCTTTGAGTATTAATTACAAGTGTGTCTATCCCGGACAGTTCTTAAGGCATCGGGGGGGGGGAGGAGATATAGACATACGCATAGATTCCAAAATTGGAGTTTAGGCCAGGGAATAGTCTTTTTAATATCTTGGGTCACTCGAATATATAAGCTATCAACTGTATCAACAGTAAGTAATGATACATTAAGTCATTAAAGTATACAAGGCATTTATAAAAGTACGAAAGAAGTTATGACTGGAATTCAACCCTATCGTCCGTCATCGGATGTTCAGTTCTTGTGAGAGTGATGTCTAACTTTTCATGCATCTACAAATTGAAGGTTCTGTTTTGTTAGATGGTAATATTGACATAGGTCTGTCATTGACAGGTATTAAAAACTAATAAGCAAAAGAATGTTAAAGAATTGAAAATACTTTACAATCATTATTTAAAGGATGTTATCTGTGGATGAGAACAAAATACTACTCATATTTATACAAAATACTTATCAATAATTTTCATTTGGTACTCTTTTATCACGAGTCTTACTAACATCCGTTCGGGTTATTAACCTTTTTGCTATTGATAGCTAAATAAACAAAACTATTTTAATCCTGTTAATATAATTTTTTTTTAAAATATGAATAAGTAATGTTTATATACTTCTAAACTTACTTAGTCTAAGGTATTAGGAATCGAGAGTCATTGCCGCACTTACTAAAAGTACGCCACCTATTCTTTCTTATCTTGAGTAGTGCTATCGGTCTACCGCATTACTCATGAGGATGACATAAAAGATGATACTTGTTTTGGGGGAGAAGTTCTGCTAATAGTTTACTGATGACCTTTTTTTTTTTCTTTCTAAATACTAATATTTTAAAGATGTCTTTAGTGATTTGTATTGGTTAATTGTAAGTTGTTCATTATGTTGTATACTAGGTTGTCAAGACTTCTGTGTTGAGGATCTCGAGGAGTTCAATCTTGGTCCCGGCACAAATTTATCTATTACCAACCATCTTCTTTATCTTGACATAGTGTGTCTTAATACAACTTTAGTGTTGGAATGCCAGGCTTACTCATGATGGTTCGATTCCAGTAAAATGTAAGGTTTTCGGGGAATTCATGCTCACAATACCTACATTAACATTAGTTAATGTATATCCGAAAGGGTAGTAAACGCGGTTTAATAAATAATTTAGTGATTTGGTTCAAATTGGTTAATTGTTAAGTTTTTTGCATCATAAATAGTTTATACATAGAAAATTTGTTTTTCCAAACAAAAAATCATTTAGTAATAGTAGTAAACTCATGACTGAGTTTTGTAACGTTAGTTTTTTTTTGAAAATGCTCTAATTATTAGGTTTAAAACTAAAAACGGGGGACTATTTTGCATTATAAATATTAATACATCTTATTTATCTAAAAAAATTAATTTAAGGGTTGTTTAGCTTCCATGAATAATAGACAATTTTAATTGTTTTGAGAGTGATCTTGAAGTTGAATTCAAATGATTACTTTTTCATGATACCATGATAACAAATAATTTTAGGGTGTTTTACAAATTATTACCTTTGAGAATTTAATTTTTGTTAAATAGCCATATTTTAACAATTTGATTTAAAATTTATTAATAAAGAGTGTTTATTGTGAGTAACAAAATGATTTGTTTGTTTTGATGAGGAAAACATACCTAAGGATAGTTTACTCAAAGCATATTTTTTTAATTTTGAAAATTATCTTTGAAGCTCTAATACTTGCACAATTATGAGAAAGTTTGTGTGATTGTGTCATACCATTTATTTACTATACTATCTCATGTATTTATTTTAATTTCATTGTTGTGTTTAATTTACTTTAATTGCTTACCTGTAGCTAAAAAAGATAATGGAAGTTACTGTTGGTGAAATGTTCGAGTGACACATTTAATTTCATGTCACCCACTTTAGTGGCCGCTTGGTCTAACACACTACTCTCGCAGTAGACTAGACTGACTGATGATGACGGGGAGATCGAGGTTAGTACCTCGGTCGAGTGTACTGAAGGGTATTTTCCAAAATGGTTTACCACTCTCCCTCCTCGGGAATGCGGGTACACTTCCTATAAATATAACCTTACTTAGCCCTAAAGCAATTAGTGATTAGTACATAAGTGTGTAACCCGAATGGGTAGTAAGACACAATGCTAAAAGAAATAATTTCATATCGAATTATTTATGTTGGCCATTCATGTTACACAATATATATTTTATACTATTTCACAAAAATCTGTTTTTTGTTTTTTCTTTAAAAAGATATTTCTGTCCGTGTAATGTGTATTCCAAATAGCTTTTCATATTAGTAAGTAAATTTTCTTAGGGCTGATTTTATGATGTATACATACTTTTTTTATTTTTGGGTGCTGCTTATAACATTATATAATGTAAAATATTTTTATTTAAAGATAGGGGGTCTATGTATACTTTATGATCATCTCTAAAACCGTCTTCACAACTCAAGCTTGTATTTATTTAACTAATCTAAAATTCGCATATGTAAATTGATTAAGTTTTATTAGTTTTACAACTTTTGAATGTGAGGAATGCCAGACCTCCACGTGGTTCGGTTCTACGTTAAACTGTAGGTCCTCCATTTCACTCACAATCACCCTACCATTACACATTAGCGTAAGTGGTATAACCCGAAGGTAGTAAGACGCGGTGCTATAATAATATAATATTAGTTTTACTCTGTAAGACCATTTGTATATTTTTCTATTATCGTGCCTCAAAGTTTTACAAGTCAAATGAAAAAGATATATATATATGTAAATCCATGTTTTTTAGTTTGAGATCACTAGAATGCTAGAGCATCATAATCTTGAAGCTGAAAATTCCCTGATTACATAATTTCTTTAGCTATGAGAAAGTGAAAAGGCTAATATTTGTAATAATATTATTATAAATAATGTTAAGTTCAGTAAAATTAGATAGTTTGAAAACAAAAATAAGTCTGTATTCAACTATATAGCTTTACTATTACTAACTAATGTTCATTCATATTTTTGGGTTCGGATTATACGCTAATTTGTTTTGAATACAATAATATGAGCTATTTATCCAGTGTGAACAGTTAGTAAGACGAGGTGCTTAGGAAATATAAACACATTTTCAATTAATTAGTTAAAAAAATAATATTTATTGATGTGCCCACCACGCGCAACGCATACATTTTAAAAATTGGTTTGAATCAAGAAATATTTTCCTTCTCCTACTGTCAACTTTAGACCTCAACCTAAAGTACAATACCTGCTACCTTTCAAAAGGAGTGGGGGTTGAACTAAACAAAGAAAGAGTAAAGGAAAGGCCACTGGTTTCACAACCAAGCACTCATGCGTACACACACACACACACACACATACACACACACACACACACAAGAATATCTCATCCCATGAATGTTATAAAATTACAAGAGGTTTGTGGATTTCTGTCTGATTATTCTAGCACCTTAAATATCAATGCTTAAATTGTACACCTACCACTCTCAGGTGAATACATTGATTCCTATTTATGGTTTAAAATAGTGGGAACATATTTTTAAAGCTTAACAATATTGGAATAAATGGTTTGTCTCATCACTTCTAAAACGATCGTGGCAACGCTGTAAATAGAAGACCCTTGTAAATTGCTAAACGGTACAAGTAGTTCCCAGTATTCCTACAAGCAGCGTTACACTAGAGTTACCAAACTATTTCAAATTTTAATTTTTTAAATAAGCTTTTAAAGCTTAGTATTAAAACTAATAAATTATAAATAAATAGCTAAAACAAGTAGAAAAATATTATCTAGCCTTGTGATTTCTTCTTTTTCCAACATTAATACTTACATCCATATTAATCTTGTTAAAGTAAATATTCATTTTAAATAATATAAAAAAATAATAGAACACTAAATAAAAATTCTAATCTAAGAAAATTGAAGTAAAAATAGTTCTGCTTTATATAGTAAAATTTGATTTTGAATTTTTAACTTAATGAAGTCATTATAAGCAAAATAGTGCAAGGCTGAAAATCTGATAATTTTCATTGTATAGTTT
The DNA here is from genome assembly GCA_033556935.1 of Timema podura. Taxonomy (NCBI): domain Eukaryota; kingdom Metazoa; phylum Arthropoda; class Insecta; order Phasmatodea; family Timematidae; genus Timema; species Timema podura. The sequence continues at coordinate 85,745,441 of JAVRXN010000010.1, forward strand.
AATTAGTATGATTAGTAAAAGTTATACAGATTCTTTGTTCTGGATAATATAAATCCCTTTTCATTGGTGAAAGCCGATTTCAAATCCATAGAACGGTTTGGTCACAATCTCTTATTTTGTAATACCATGTTTTTATGGGTGAACGAGTGTTGACCGGCCCCTTAATATTGTAACTAAATTTGTATCATTATGTCACTATTTTTCATTGTTTGCCTGGATATGGGTGTAAAATTATCTAAATGCTCAATCAGACTAGTATGTGCACTGTTGTAATATTTCTAAACTACCCCATTTCCATCGATTTTGCAATAATTATATTTATTATTTCACCATTAGTCAAGTGCATAAAATTAAATATGAAAAATACAATTTTTTATCTTTTTTAAAAACTAATACTCTGATGGCCAAGATGCAACTAAAATTGCATTGAGACAATATATTCATTCACACTGTTCATACTTTGATTGCACTACTGTACAATCTTATAACCTACATATTAGTATAACCTATCAGGCTAAACAGAAGGTACATCTTAACTGAGAAATTTTGGTTTAGTATGATTTCTATCCATTATGAGCTGGATATGCACTCAGCCCTTTGGCTGGTTAGTGCGGCCCGCACCACCTGGTAGAAATCGCATGTACTAGGGGAGTTCAGGAAGTGTGTTGGCTCCCCATTGCCTTCCACACTGAATTTCTTTGAGAGAGCTCAAAAGGGCCTACCAATTTTGTTGGAATGGTATTATCACATACCTTCTAGGGATATTTTACTTGCAATAATCTACATGGGACTAACTGCTTTATTTCCCCTCTGAAGGAAGTTGTACTACGGATTTCTATCCCTCAAGAAAAATCCGTAGACCTTTGCTGGGATTTAACTAACTAACATGGGTCCCCAAGGCGAACACTTTGCCCTAAGACCACCGAGGTCAATGTTGTTGTTTTTTAGCAGGGCAAAATAAAGTTGAATTTTATGTTCTTTATGTTTGTAGAAATATTTCATAGGACATATATAATGTATTTTAATGCTAGATTTAAATTTTACCAAATTTTGATACCAAAACAAGTCCCTTAACCCTTTTGCTGCGTTAATCGGATATATCCGATTTCAGCATTATAGCCATTGACTCTGGAAACCGACTCTACCCTACGACGTGTAAACTTTATATACCTTTGCTGCGACAGTCAGAAATAGTCACAAGAGTGTTAGAACGCTGAATTTTTTATACTAGCATGCACGTGCGCCTCTGACATCTGGTTTTTAATTTAGAGAACTGTCAGTTACCAGCTACTAAATCATAACAGTAGTTGCACTTGTTTACTTCCGCATTTAATTACTTGTAGCACATGTGCAATATTTATGTGGCGGAAAACAATGTTAAGGGATTTATAGTGTAGTATTTGTGATATCTACCTGGTTATTCTACTGTGTTAGTAATATTTAATTTATTTTTGATGAATTCGTGACATGTGAAGTGTAATAAAAATTATATTTCTGTGGCAATAGTAAAATTTTATTAGCATGTATTTTAGAACCTTATGTTAGATATTACAAACACAAACATGTAATAAATTTAATTTGCTAGTTAGGTCTATGTTTTGGTTTTGCGAAGTGCACATATTTTATTCATAATATGAATTCCAGAAGAAAGAGATTGTCCAGTGAAGCTATTGAGGTGATATTGAATTCTGATTCTGAGTGGGATGACATTTACATCAGTGATGACACTACTTCTAGTGAAGAAGATGAACCAACTGGTATTGATGTATTGGGAGATAATTTTGCTGATGTTAGTGGACGGTGGAATCCGATCAATGATGTTGGCGAAGGACAATTAGTCAATATAAATTGGATATCTACATTCATAGGACAAAATAGTGTAGTTGGTATAGATGGCTTGGATCCAACTGGATGTTTTTACAAGTTTTTTCCCTCATTCAATCTTTTTACATGTGGCAAATGAAACAAATATTTTTGCAAAGGAATACTTAGACAAAAATGTGAATCTGTCCCCAAGGTCCAGATATAAAAACTGGGTAGATGTAACAGAAGGTGACATAAAGGCATTTCTTGCAATTGAAATTGGAATGGGCATGGTTCATAAACCAAGCTTAGATTCATATTTCCAAGATTCTTTTTGTCTTACTCGCACCCCAGGTTTTGGTAGTGTGTTCACTATAGACAGATATCAATCTTTTTGTTTATTTTTGCATTTCAATAACAACAGCACACAGCCAAGAAAGGGAGAAGCTGGGTATGACATGCTCTATAAAATACGACCTATTCTAAATTTTGTTCAGGACTCTTATATACAAATTTACACCCCAAACAGGGAATTATCTATTGATGAAACAATGGTGAAATGTAAGGGGCACTTGTCGTTCAAGCAATATCTGCCATCTAAACCCTCTACCAAATGGGGTATAAAAATATGGTCTCTCTGCGATTCCCATACAGGTTTCCTTTTGAAGTTTGAAGTATACACAGGCAAAGGTGATGTACTGATCCCGAAGGAGGCCTAGCATACAGAATAGTGAAATCACTGATCACTAGTTTTGAGAATAAAGGTCACGTAATATACATGGACAATTTTTATTCCAGTGTACACTTGTATGATGACCTGAGGCAAATAGGAACTGGGGCGTGTAGCACAGTTTGTGCAAATAGAAAAGAGCTTCCACCAGCCATGAAGACAGACAAATCTAATAAAGGGAATCTACCTAAACTGTGGTTCTACAAAGAAAAACAAATGTAATTTCCACATGGCAGGATACAGGTAGAGCAAACATGCTGTCAACTGTAGAAAATTCTGGGGTATCTGAAGTTGAAGTTAATTCCAAGTCAGCACATGGTAGGTGTTGACAAATTTGATCAACTTTGCTCAACTTACCCCTTTGTTTCATAAGGTTAAAAAGTAGTATCAAGTACTTTGGCACTTTGCAATTGAGGCTGCCTTAGTGAATGGGTGCATTGCCTATAGTATGGCAAATCCAGCTCTAAAACTGTCACACAGAAAGTACAGACAGAGAGTTATTGATGGTTTGGCGGAAGGATATGAAAGGTGTACATTAACAAAATGTGGTAGGCGTTTTTCGACGACACTGAATGCAAGATTGACTGAAAGACATTTTCCTGCCCAGTTTCAAGACAAGAAACACCAGCCAAACTGTTATGTGTGCATCATTCTACCGAGCAAATGTTCCAGAAAGGGAAAAGGGGAGTGTAAGCTTAAACAAACAACTTTCTATTGTCCTAATTGTCCAGGAATACCAGTTTTGTGTGTGATTGGTTGTTTCCAAACAAACCATACAAAGAAAGTGTACAGGAAGACCTGTCACTGTGTAGAGTGAAACATGAAAACCAGTATCGTGACAATTGTGAAAAATGAATGTATATATAATGTATAGACACAGTATGTATGCCTAATAAGAAAACATGTTTTTAGTCTCAAACAAATGCTAAAATCTAAAATGTCATGTTTAGTAAAAAGTAATGAGTATGATTGAACTTTGAGCAAGATCTGTGTGACTCTGGCTACTGGTTGGTTGGTATGGCAATTGGAAATTTCAATACTTTAGTGAGTTTTAAAATTATTTTATTTCTTCTAATTGCTATTTTATTTTGGTTCTTGACCTATTTCTTATTTTGAAATCATGCTTAACACAAATATATGATTTTATAGACTACACTACACTGAGAAAAGCACCAATGTAGCACAAAATTTTTCAAGTTGTGTTGATATAACCTAATTTTCAAAAAATATTTTTTTATTACATTTGGCCAATATTAGGCCTATCAAATCCTTATTTAACAATTAGTTTGACACTAATGTGGGTTACAAGTAAAATAAAGAATGGTTCTGATAGCAGAATAACATTGCATTCGGGTAAAATGTGACATAAATAATATGTGAATTATAAAATGTTATGGATATAAAATATATATTATTATGTGATTTATAGACGTGGTTCTAAATTTCATATTTAAAATTCTACTAGTTAATCACATATTTGATCATAATATGATCATCATGCAATTTTCAGATTTTGAATTTTTGACCTATAATTAGCATTTCTGAAAGATAGGTAAAAATTAAATACACAGCAAAAGGGTTAATAAACCATAGAAAAACAAACACGTGTTTTCAAACATATAATTGTAAATTGACCTTAGTTTTCTTAACTAATTTTAATATTTATCGAAAGAAACAAACACACACCTTTTGGAATTGTTTTACTTCATTCTAAGAAAAAATTGTCTATGAAATAGAAGAATTCATGTGACAGTTAAACATAGCTATTTATGGATGATGTATTGGTATTCTAAAACATTCAACCGGTGTAGTAGGCCCTACTATTTTTAACTTTATAATTATCGAAGCTGTTTTTTTAAGCTTCTTATTTGTATTTTCTTCTTTAAATTATTTAAACTTGATTTTTATGTTTTCATGTTCATAAAAATTGAGTGGTTGTATTTGATGAAAACATTTATAAGGTTTAAACATATGAAGATCGGCAATACATGTATATTATTTTGTGTGCATGGCCTGGATAGCTATGATTTAATTAGTGATTACAAATTTATGTGCATTTGTGCTAAAAACAAATATGTAATACAATTTACTAAAATGCACCAAATATATCAAATCACTAATAAAGTTACAAGTTTAACTAAAATATTTGAGAAATCTTATTAAAATAAGCAAACTATAAAAATCTTTTTTTTTATTGTCATTTGCTACCAATGCAATGGATCACTGATCATTATCAAGCTTGTAATTAATATCCTTTCTATTTTCTCTCACTATGACTCTGTATTCAGATAATATTCATTTTATGTTTCACGATGTCATTGGTGTATATTTTAGACTGGCTTTATCTTCAGCTGTTAACCCTTCTTCAATATAAAATAAAGTGTTTCTCCTGTTTCCCTAAAGGATGCTGGCAACATGTGCTAGTCTAGCATCTTTACCAAATAAAGAATTAAGGGTCACTGGAAAAAAACACTAAATAAGTGGCCTTTAATCCTAGATTTTAGATGTTTCCTCATCTTAATGCAATATTAAATACATAATAATTTAAAAAAAGGCCTTTAAGTGATGCCCTCAATGTGCTTTGAAAGTCCCCTTTAACCCTGCTCACCCATCACTACACTACAAAACATGACTGCTGCATAAGACAGTCCTTTCACTTGAGTACACTATAGTAACTTTTAAAAAAAAAACCTTCGGCCCAATTTGCATCACTAGTTTGCTCTTCAGAAGCTGTGCTGCAGGGAGGCAGGAGATAAAATTTCCCTCTCCCCCTTTTTATCAATCAAGCTACAAAGTTAGTTAAGGTCTTCAAATAAATTCTCAGATCCAAAATATTTTGTCAGGTGAAGAATTTAAGATCCAACTTGGTTGACTATTTACCTAAGTAAACCTACTGTAGAGGAATAACTTACTACAAAGTTATCAGCAGAAGAGGAAAATATGCTAAATACTTTAACAAATAAGAGTTGAAACCCGCTTTGATGGGTGCATGGTCTAACCCCCACTACTAACACAATAGACCAGACTGCCAATGACGGGGAAATCGGGTGTTCTGAGGTTGGTTTTCCACTATCCCTCCACGCAGATGTGGTTACACTTCTTTTAATATAACCTTCCTAATCCCTAAAACCATTCCTGTAATTGCCACGTCAGCATATAACTTGAAAGAGTAGTAAGATGCAGTGTTTAAAAAAAAGGATAGAGTTGAAAGTCAAATTTGATTGATTTAAAACTAGAAGCTTTAGAATAACAAAGAAATAAAATGAAATTGAATATATAGTTTTACTCACAACTTGTCAAAACATCACTAACAATCTACAAGCAGGTTTTGTTTTAAGACATGGTTTCACTAGTTTTCTTTATTATAATATTTTAAACTAGTAAAATTGTCACTAGTAGGTTTTTTTTATTTTAAATGGGCTTTTCCTCCCATTCAAGGATGACAGTTTTGTCCAGTCGAGAGCATAGCTGCATCAGCACACCAGGAAAAAGTTATAAGAACAAAACCGAGATGTGCAAAGAACTTCTGGACCCTTTAAAAGTAAGTATTTATTTTGCTTTATATTTCATACTAAGTTTAGGGGTTCATTAAAATTAAAAAGATTGCAAATACAAATATGCCATATGGTAATAACCAAAGCCTGGAAGTTGATGAGATTGCATCTTTTTTCTATGGAGTCGATCGCATTGGTAACTTGTATGTAAACACATTTTATGACACCCTAATATTGAAAACATGACTTTTATTGTACAAAGTTTTGCATAGTTGAATAATTTTACAGTTTTTGCCATTTTGGGGCATTTTTTATTGGTTTTACTCTTATCCTATATTTTCTGTTATGTTTAGAATCGTTACATAAAAATTGTAACACACAACAGGTAATTTTTAATGCACAAATTCATTATTTCCATTTACTTAAAACATTCGTTTTCACATGTCATTAATAGTATGGCCAGACATGAAACAATGAATGTAGCCTATTATTTTCTGATAAAACAATACTAATTAAGACAGAAATTAGAAGAAAAAATGCATATGTTTTTACATTCTTATCTTTTTAATGTTTCAATGGAAAACCCCAGTGCTTGAGAAGGTGTTGTCTAGCTTGGAATTTCCAAAGAACAGGAAATGTAGGGCTTTATTTACATCAGCGGTGTAGTCACGATTGTTTTGAATGTAACTATTAGCTGAGTAGATTGTCAATTTAAATTGTATATCTCAAGTTATTTGACATACTTCCATATATTCATTTTATCTCTAAGTGAGCAGAATGCCGAAAGTCAGACAATTTTAATCTTACCATTTATGGCAGTTAGAAGACGAGTCCAGTGAAAGTGTCTTTTCCACAGACGGGAAAGTATTATTTTGTAAATTGTACGAGTATACATTTTCAGCAGAAAAAATGTTTTCTGTTATTCAAAATATCAGTTGGGAAAAACACGAGTGATTTAGAACGGCTATTAACAAACAAATTAACTCAATGATTCCTGTTCTATAGGGCATTAACCTCTAAAACCAAATCATCTCTTTTCATTCAAGAGTTGTGCGAAGTGTTGTTGTCGGCCAATATTCCGCTCTGAAAAGTAAATCATCCTAAGTTTCGCGAATTTTTAGAAATACACATGAATCATTCTTTACCGGACGAATATACTCTGCGTGAAATTTGCATTAGCCTGTCATCATCATCGTCAATTGTTTCCAGCCTGTGGCCAGGTCAGTTTAGTAAAATGCCTCCATCTTTTTCTATCTTTCTACCACTCTTCCTCCTTTAATTTCTTCCATTCTTCTCCTCTCACTTGAACACTTTTTGTTATCTGCTTCCTGCCATCTTTTTCTTGGACTCCCTTGTGGTCTTTTTTTTTACATACTTCATTGCCAACATTTTCTTTGTCATCCTCTCTTTTTCCATCCTCATTACATGTCCATACCATCTCAGTCTTGCTTCCTATACTATCTCATGTACTCTTTATGCCCCCAATCTTTTCCGGATAACTTCATTCCTGTGGCCTCCTCTTTCCTAGTCTTTCTTACATTCATTTTCCATGTTTCTGGTGCATATGTGACAATGGGTACAAAGTATGCCCTGTCTTACACTTCAAGGGCATTTCTCTTCTCCATAGAAGGTCTCTTACACACCTATAGAACAACTCTCCCTGCTGTTGTCTTCTCATTATATCCTCTTTACTCTCACCTCAATTACGCTTCCAAGGTATTTTACATTCTGCACTTTACTAGGCCTTATCTTCTTCAGTGTCATAACCATTACTTCACACTTTGCCATGCTAAATTTCATTCCACACACTAACTTCCTCATTCTATTTTTGTAGTTGTTTCTGTACTTCCTCTTCCTTCTCCCACCATACCATCAAGTTATCAGCAAACATCATGCCTTTCATTCTTACATTATAAATTGTTGTAGAAGCCCACTATAGGTACGTAGCTATTGGAACTCTTGACCTTCATACTTTTGGTGAAACATTTCTCTTGACAACAGAATTCTTGGATAAAGCCAACCATTCAGTACACAATCAGCAAGTTGTTTGAAAAATCCATGCTTTTGCTGTGGCCTGACATATTAATAATCTAAATACTTATATATATATATAAGTATTATAAGTATAAGTATAATAATTATATATAATATATAAGTATAATGTATTATTATTATTTTTCAGTCATATTGCAATTTTAAAAATAATAATAATATATATATAGCAATTTATGCAATTTTAAAATAATAATAATAATACATATATTATTATTATTATTATTATTTTAAAATTGCAATATGACTGAAAAATAATAATAATACATTTCAAATTTACTTCATTTAAGTATCTTGTTACTGCATTAATTGGAAGAGTCTGCAGCAGAATATAAAATAAGAAAACTAGTGCAATGACAATCTAGCAAGAGTTATATAAAAAAGAATTGCTGATACCTTTAACCAAACACCAACATATTTTATGAAAATTATATCAAGACAATAATAAAAAAAATTTTAAAAATGTAATTTGTCACACTTTTACTTTTATGCAACACTGTGTACATTGTTATGATGTATACACTATATATTATGTCTCTGGTAGCTTAGGACAATGACATAATATAATAAAAAGTGTATACCACATACCAATGTGCTTAGCATAATATTCATATCTCTATTTCAATAACATACAAGATCAAACAGAAGAGATAGAATATTATATATGAGTAACAGAAGAAAAAGTAAAGATGGCATTAATAAAGCTCAAGAACTAAAAGGTGCTGGTAGAGGACCAAATTACAGCAGAGCTGATTTAAGTTGGTGGAGATAGGTTCTACATAGAGTTAAACAAATTAATCAGCATGGTATGAAAAGAAGAGCGGCTTCCAGATTAAGGGAAAACAGCAGTCTTTGTGCCACTTACATAAGAAGAGTATTAAAATGGATTGTAAAAATTATAGAGGTAGTTCTCTGCTAAATGTTACTTACTAAGTTCTATCACTAAATATCTTAGAAAAGCTAAAATCGTATGCTGACATAGAGATTGGAGAATATCAGTCCGGTTTTTGAACTGTGAGGAGCACTACAAATCATATTTTTTATAATGAGACAACTTAGGGGAAAGGGCTGAAAGTATGACGAGGAAGTAATGACTACGGTTCGTAGGCTTTTCCCAAGTCCCCTCATTTTTTAAGTGTAAATAATAGGAAATACGCTCAACTTTTAAATGTAAGAAAGATTAAATATTTAGAAAATTATACTTTTTGTGATCAACACTGTTCTAATTTCAGGGGCCAGGCTGCTACTTTTACAGCAATGTGAATTACATTGGATCCCATACAGAGTTGAGTAAACTCAAATTCAACACACCATGGGACATTGAAGACTTAGTAAGAATTGGTCGACAAAAGAAGGCATGTCCATATTATGCAGCACGCTCTCTTCAAGACAGTGCAGAGTTGATATTCTGCCCTTATAGCTATTTAATTGATCCTCTCATTCAAAAAAGTGTAAGTCACCTTTGATTTTTAACTTATATAAAATACATCAAAATCATGGTTTTATTATTGATGGTTCCAACAAAGTAGAACCTGCGTCAGTGGCGGCATGGTCAAAAGCATCATTCCTGCAAGACTACTGATGACAGGGAGATTGGGGTTCAAATCCTGGTCAGTTGTACTGAGGGTGGTTTTTCTTAAATAATCTTCCACTCACTCTTTATGCAATTATTGTGGGTACACTTCCTCTAAATTCAACCTTCCTTGACCCTAACTCAGTAGCTTAACTGGTACATAATGTGGATAACCTGAAAGATAGCAAGACATGGTGCTAACAAAAAAGTAGAATAACTGAAATTATTTAATGTCAATTTTTGCATATATATATATATAAAAATCACTTTGTCTCTGTAACTTTTTTAAATGTATCATTATTTTATAAGGAAAGAGAAATTTCCTTTTAAAATACATATTTTACAAAAGTTTGGGTAAGGGTGCACTCAAGTATTATGTAAGCATGTTTTTGGCCATTTTGGACCCCCTTCCTCCACTTGTAAGCAAAAATAAGCCAACCACCCTCCTCTTTCTTGCCCTTCTTGCTTACGCTATATTTGGAAACTTGATTCGTAATTTGATCACGGGAACTACTAATATTTTTATGTAATTTATAAATTGATGGTTATTATTAATGTAAATAGATAAATTAATGGTGCAAAATAATTTAACAATAAATGCTGTTGTGAACTGAATTTAAATTTATTATACTAAATAGGTTAAAAAATTATATTAAAAATCTACAATTAATTGAAATTGTAAAGAAAAGTATTATTAGAAAATACATGAATTATCATAGTTATAAAAAAACTCTAAGCCACTTTTAAACTGATGACCAAAGTCCTTGAATTCACATCTCAACACTTTTAATTATTGTGTGTCCATTTGGGGTAGCTGGGTCACCGCGCCATTCTTGCCTATTTCCCTTTGTCCTATGTAAGCTTTTTCTGACCCCCCATCCTCCCTGCTTGACAGCTAAAATAAGCAAAACTCAAACGCCCCTAGCACCCAAATATCTTTACGTACTATCGAACACCCTCTAATAACACAGATGCCATGTGGCCTGACAAATAATATTTTAGATTTTCAAGTATTACTCTGCTAGAGACAAAATCTTTTTTAAAATAAGAATAATGTACACAACCTTCTCCACAATCTCCTACAGTTTAACAATCATTTACCTGTTTCGGTGGCCACATGGTCCAACGTGCTACTAACAGTAGACCAGACTGCCAATGACAAGGAAATTGAGGTTCGAGTCTCAGTTGGGTGCATTAAGGATGGTTTTTCCACTCTCCCTCTATGCAAATACAGGTACACTTCATCTAATTGTAACCTTCTAATCCCTACAACCATTAATGTAATTGGTATAACCCGAATAGGTATAAGACTCGGTGCTAAAAAATTCATTTTAATAAACATTACATTTGGGACATTCACTTTACTGTTTATGATTGCAATGACTTGCTCTGGTGGCTGCACAGTCCAAGGTGCTACTCTCACATTAGACTAGACTGCTGTAGATGGGGAGATTGTGATTTGATCCTGGCCAGGTGCACTGAGGATAGTTTTTCCTAAACGGTTTTTCACTCTCCGTCCACAAAATGGGGGTGTACTTCCTCTAAATTAAAAACCTTTCTAATCCCTTAAACATGAGTGAAATCAGTATGTAGGGGTATAACTTAAACAGGTAGTAAAATGTGGTTTTAAAAAAATGCAATGAGATGTTAGTAACATGATTTTTTAAATGTTTTTGTAAAACAGTGATAATTGTTTGAAAATAATGTTCAATTCTACAACTGAGAAATTATGGGCTGCCTCTTGCTTTGATGAATGTATATTGTTACGTTGTCAGTTTCAAATAGTCAGCAGTTTTGCCACAGTGCATTATTCTTTATTCTGACACTTTCACTTGGCATCTTGGTCATCATTTCCAAAATATGTGATCAAATTAACCAGATAATATTGGTGTCTTCTTTTGTAAAGATAAAAGTACTCTCTATTTGAGCCTAGTGTGTGCGTTAAAATTCTTTGTTTAATAGCCTTGTTTAGATTTGCTATGTCATAGTATTAATTCATAAATAAAATAATATACAAATTTGGATTTGTTTTAAATACAATGAAAATAAATATTACTAATTTCTGCTAAACAAGAACTTATTAAAGTACATTTTAAAGGTTCCATAAATTTCCATTTCTAAAAAATTAGGACAAGTTTTAAATTAATTTAGTCAAGCCATTTTGTAATTTAGGTTTTGTCTTTTAAATATTTCAAAATTTATTAAATTTTTACTCATTAGTTTATATTGAAGTTTTATTTCTATCATTGACAAAATATAATAACATTTTTCAAACCCTTTGCCAAGTAATACAGCAAAGTTTGTTGCTAATTGGATACAGCAGCTAATTAAAATATAAGTTTGTTTTTATTTATCCTAAGTCTAATGTCTGTCCCGAAAGTTGAATTTGCTAATCAAATAGTTTTAATATATATGTTTTAAAAAAAGCTTATTTTAATTAACTCACATAACCAAAACTATATGCTCCACAGAAATGTTATAGTAAAAAAAACTACAACATATATACTTTATAATATTTTTTTTAATTTTCTCATACAAAGTGTTGTAATCATGAACATTTTTTGGCCTCCAGATTATGACAAATCTTGAAGTTTTTTTTTGCTTCTTACCCAAGAAAGGGTTCTTACGATTCTGCAGACAGAGTGTTTGTCCCTGTGACTAGAGCCGAAACAATTTGATTTATTTTGTTCAAATTGGATATTTGGTTTTTATATGGTCATACCTTGTTTTAAGCCCTTAGTTTAATTTAAATATTCTATGCTGATATAAGCAGTTTGTTCAAAAATGCTTGTTAAATAACTCAAATAAAAAATATATTTATTTATTGTGTGTGAGCAGATGAATGTTAAACTCTCTCGAGATGTTGTAATACTTGATGAGGCACATAACATTGAAGACATTTCAAGGGAATCAGCAAATTTCTCTTTAGACCAAGAAGAGCTAAAAGTGGCCATAAAAGACATTACCTCTGTAGCTGAATCTGGCACTTTGCCACATGAACATAACTATTTGGTAAGTTCAATGTTTTACCTGTTTTTAATAATCCCATACACTTTTGTGTATGTATTTGGAGAAAGGGAGGGGGTAATATGATAAACCTACAACTATAATCACTTTTAATAAATGATTTATTTAATGTGTTGAAACTATTCTTCTTATCTAAACATTTATAGGTTATAGGTAGCTAAGAATCACTCTCCATTTTTAAATTATAACTTTAAATTATATTAATCGTACATAACCATAAGCATTGATTTAATATATTTAATAAATATTAGCTAACTAAAAATTCTATTGATTGCCGAACTGAATGTCAATTATAACTTAAAAAATAAATGATAATCCTTTTTTAGGTTTGTGTCTAATATATTTGATTGGTTAAATACAATTTTTTTTTTGGTCATCTTAATCATTTTCAAAGTTTATACATCTTATATGATATCTTTCATGTCCAAACAGTTTTAAATATATTATTGTATGGTAATAAAAAAAATGATTGCAGTGATAAAAAGATTATATTTTTGTACAGTAAAAGTGACCAGACCTGACCCAATTATTGTCTCATCTGCCAGATATAAATGTAAATACAATATTTTTTAACTTTAAATGTGTAAAAAAAATTTGAATTTCTATGTTTTCATGGAACCCTTAATTTTACCTCATGAAAACCCATTTGGATAATAAGATACACCAAAAAATATATGACCTAATACCTAACTATAATAAAAATATGAACTAGCGATTATTTTTTAATAAATAAATGCAGGCAGACAGGCAGGCAGGCTGCTGGCTGGCTGAGGGTTGGACATGCTTCTTTGCAGAAATATTGTTATGTTAGTATATCACTAAAGATAACGGGTATCTACCAATTCTGGAAATACTGAAAATATACTTGATTTTATTTTTGATACTGGAAATACTGGAATATACTTGAATTTTGAATCACATACTGAAAAAAATACTAAGCCCCTTCTTATTGAGTGAAATGTTGGCAAAGGCAGTTTGCATCAACATTTTTAGACTCTAATATTTATAATTTTAATAATACTGATAGTTCTAGTTTGACCACCCCTTGAAAAATTCCCTCTGGTTTGTCTTGTTTGCTACATAGGTGTTGACCTTGTAGATGACCTTTTAGGGAGGATGTTTGTCTCCCTTCTCTAACCCCCTTCTATACATTCTAGAGCAGGAGTGGCCAGAATTTTTTATCGAATGATCTACTCCAGAGAAGGAAAATCCTTTGTGATCTACTAGGGAACGATAGGGTTGTTTCATAGGTAACAAAAACTCATTTAGTGTTTTAATGGTCAAATTATATTGCATATTAAAACTTATAGTCCTTTCACACACTGAAACTAAGTTTTTCATCAAACCACATAATATATATAAAATTTCTCTGAAAAGGGTATTTTCTTATTAAACACTTGACTTTGAATTTGTTGCATGACAACGCATTATCTTATATTAGTTTGTTGAATGAGACTTAATAATTATTCATTTCATAATCAAAGGCAGGATTGTAAATAGTCATCAGTTAGAAAGCTTCACTATTTAAATTTTATTATGTTGATTTGAGAAAAATCATCAACCCCTATTTTTCATTTTCTCTCTCTCAATCTTTTTTTAATCGATCGACTAGGCTGCAGCAGTTCTCAGCCTGTGGCCCGTGACCCCCGGGTGGACGCGATGTCCTTACAGGATGAAGGCTTTAAGTAACGTTATGATCTTTTGCCGTTAAAATGAATGAAAGAAAGAAAGAAAAGGAAACTAAGAAAAAATCCCAATTTCTCTTGCGTGTTTGTGTAAAAGATGGATTTTATATTTCTAACCTTCCGCCCCATTAAAAACAAATAAAAGTAAAAATTGGTTATGAAAACCACTTTTTGATAGTTTCCTATACAGTGAGAACATGCAAGCGAATGTCGTTGAGTGGTTGAGAGAAACCACATTGCACCTCTTGCTACCGTGCAAACAGTCAGAAGCTGTGTGAAGAGAGAGTTTGAGTCAGTCGCTGTCAGTGTGAATGAGCGTTTGGATGAATTTTGTAATTCTTCTTCGATTTATCTTGTAAAACCATTTGCTTTGGTAAAGTGACTTTTTTAGATTATTGCAGGGAATTTTGTAACAATAGCTTTTGGCTGAGCTTCAGTATGGATTGCTGAATGAATTAGAAACTTAAAAGAACTGATGATGTTGATGAGGATGCCCTCCTTTTCAAAGCAAAATGGGGCTTGTTCCAGTCATCTAAAAAAGGGTCGCCATTATAGTGAGGAATATCTCTAGATTGGCTTCACGTGTATAGGTCCCGAAGACAAGCAGCTACCACACACATTTGTATTGTGTTATGAGTAGGGGCGGATTTATAGGCATTAAAAATTTAAAAAAAGGCAGGCAAATAGGCATTAAACATTTTCAAAATAGGCACTATGAATAGGCGTTTAAAGTAAAAAAAGGCATTAAATAGGCAATAAAAAAATAGGCACAAAAATAGCCATAGTAATGCAAAAAGACACCAAAATACTCAAAAATTTTACTATTCATTCCTAAAATCCAGCATACACTTTCGATAAACACATATTAATTACTCTTAGAGTTAAATACCAAATACTTCTCAAGATTTTCAGGTATAAATTTTGTTCTGCTGTCTGACAAAATGTTTTTATAGTGTGAGAAACTCTCTCGACTTCACAAGAAATCATCGGGCAAAACTTCTGGGAGTGATTTAGTTTGTCCTTCCAAGATGCCCGCAATACTTGCCATCACTTTCCACCAGGGTTTCGCTGCAATACTCTTTAAATTTGTCTACGATGGCTGTACCAACTGAGCCAGAAGCCTTATTCAGGTTTTCTTCTATTCCCCGCATTATCTTCACAGCTTTCATAAGAGGCAAATCCCTCGCCTCTAAAACTGTGATTGCTCCAGTAAGATTTCCAAAATTGCTTTTTACATATGCCAGTGGTTTCATCAACAATAGCCCAGAAGTATGATTCTCCAATATCTTCTCGGATCCTCTCAACTGTCTTAAACAAAATAAAAAGAATGTTTATTGTAAATAGTTAAAAAATCAATACACTTTTTAATAGTTTTTAAATGTCAAAAGAGAAACTGCTATTGTAAAAACTTACGTATAAATAGGTTGAATGCAAGTAGTGTTTCCTCAGAGTTGATTTGTCTGGTATCTTCATGTTGATATATTTGTTGGAAAAAGCATTGAAATCTAGATTATTCAGCTCCCTCAAAAGGAAAAAGGAATTGCTCTTGGGTTTTATCTGCATCGTTAACTTCGGGAAAAAATGTTTGAGATCCGGTTTTTTTTTGGAATTCTTCATACGTATTGCAGTATTTTTGTGTTGTTCTAGGTGATACTTCTTCTCGCATTTTACCTAAATATTATAAATGGAAATTTTCATCCAATAATATATGTGAATTCTACAAATTAACAAAGCATCACCTAACATTTTTTTTTTTTGGTAAGATTGTTATGTTACGCTTTGGTAAATATTTCCACTTTGTCGTTGAAATCCTTCAATAAGAAATGAAACCTAGTTTGAACGATAGCAAATAATCGTGGTTTAAACTGTAGCCAAAATATTTAATATAAACCTTGACTTGCAAAATTAATAATTTCATTTCCCCTTTTGAAAAGGTAACTTACTTCTTTGGAACATGCCTGACAAAAAATTATTTTGCCATCCGTTGTGAAATTCCTATCTCCACCAATCCACTGTTTGAATAATACACTTTTACACGATTTCTCTTTAGGCATTTTCTACTAGTTCAATAATCTACACTCACTGAGTCCAATACAAAGAAATATTAATGAACAGATATGCACATCTAACAACAGCATAATATACACAATCAATGAATGAACTGACACTGCTGTGCGCTAGAAGAAAATCTTTGTCGCCAGTATGACCAGTCTGAACCTATCAGACCACTGGACACATGGGTTTTTCCTACCTATCACGAGTATCCCACGTGGAGCAACCTAAGGAGTGAAGGAGGGCCCGAGGGGGAGGGGCGCAAGTATATAGAAGGAAAAAAGAGATAGAAAAAAGGCACTTTAAGGCTCTCATATATAAAATAGGCACTAAACACTGAAATAAGCATTTATAGGCACTATAAAAGTTATCACACCATCTTCGCAATCAAAAAAGGCATTTAGGGCAAAATCCGCTCCGTAGTTATGAGATATTTTCCAATGAGGCCATAAAGCCATCATAATTGTGAAGACCTCTCGATACTAATCGATTTTTTCAAAAGTAAGGAGCATTTGCTTCGGGAAAGTAAAAAAAATGATTTAAAAAAACTTTAATTGGATGTAACAATGAAAATGCATTGAGGGCCTCATATAAAGTTTCTCAACTATTAGGAAAAACCGGAAAAATCGCACACAATAGCTGAAGAACTAATGGTTTCTGCATTATTTATTGAGAAAGCTGCCTAGGACTTTTTCTTAATACCTTTGTCAAATGACACAGTCAAGAAGTGAATCAACGTTTTGTCAGACAATATCAAGGAACAGTTATTATAAATAATTCACATGTCCCCCTACTTTGCACTGCAATTGGATTAAAGTACAGACATAACAAAGTGACCTTATTATGCTTACTATACTAAACATGAGAGAAATGTTTTTGAAAACTTACTTTTCATCCCTTTGTTGGCACACACTACAGCTGTAGACATATTTAACAGCTTAAACGAGTTTATAACATTTCATGACATGGATTGGTTGAGATGCTTTGGACTTAGCACATACGAAGCATGGAAAATATCTGGAAAGCTTATCGAACTTGTACCACGGATCAAGTAAATCATACTGTCGGTGACTTGGTACCATTTCTGAATACAAAGGGAAGCTCTAGTTGCAAAGAAGATACCAGAAAAACTAAAGCAGACCTTAAATGAAACAATCAAAATTGTCAATTTTATAAATAGCAAATCATTCAGCGCAAGACTTTTTTTTACAACTTTGCAAAGATATTGACAGTGAACAACATCAACTTTTGCTACACTGTGAAGTTCGTTTGTTGGCTATCACAAGGTAAAGTTTTGGCTTGTTTTTGGGGAATTGAGAGACAAGATAAGATTAATCCTTATAAAGAAGCAATTTCACCTCGCGATAGTTTGACAGATTTTTCCTGGTTAGTCAAAGAAGCCTATCTGTCGCTATCTTCACCATTTAAATATTCTCAACTTAAATCTTTAATGGAGAAAAGGTTATAGTTTTTCAAGTTGAAGACAAGATCAAACAATGACAAAATTGAACTGTGACATCATCACCTATCTAATCGAAACTAAGACATTCCAACCTCACAAATTTTCTTGGTTCACCATGAGAGTAGTCTTAGGAGGACACATCACTTAATGTGGAAGATTTGCAGCATAGTTTCCGTGAATATTTTCCTGTTCCTGATGCAAGCAAAAACTGATTAGAGATCCTTTTCAGTTAATTGTATGAACTATAGGGCTCACAGCAGCAGAAAACTGTTTAAAAAAGTTAGTCAAACTCACAATACAAGTTTTAACTACTAAGCCTGATATAACAAGGCTTGTAAGTGAACGTCAAACTGCTGTAAGTGAACTTATTAATTATAATTATATGAACATATGTTTCCTTTTTCCACCCAACTTGTGTTTAATGGGTATAATTTTGTACAAATTATATTCATATCATTTTCTAGCTTTTCATTTTCATGTGACTTTTGTATCAGTATATTGTATTAATTATTTTATGCGCTTGTATTTTCAGTTTCTCCAGCAAGAATTAAAAGACTTACTATTGTTATTATTAATTTTTTTGGAATCATTCCAATAAAAATATAATAGAAGTGTGTGTGTAAACAGACTAACTTAATTCTCCCTTCCCTCCAAATCTGAGGACCCTTCATGAGAAACTTTAAATAAATATTTTATGCACGTATGCTTAAATCTTAAGTTAATCTTGTTGGTCCGCAGCAACACAATATATTTAAAGGGGTCTACGATAAAGAAAAGGTTAAGAGCCTTTACACTAGGGAATTGACCAAACTAGCAGCCACGGTCAACTTGTAGAGTGCAATCGAATGTTTGACCACTTCTGTTCTAGAGGAAGAAACAATTAACTTTAGACTACACTACATTCCAATGGCACAGTACCCTCTTTGTTGTGGTATTCACTTTTCCACTTTGACACCACTCCCCTCAAAAAAGCTCTACAGCTTTGCGAGCTTGGCTGATATAAGTACTCTGCAGTACCAAATTGTTTAGCTTGTAACCTTGGTGTATAAAAAGAAATGAGTAAACTCAGAGGAAAAAATTATTTTAAGGATGATTGGTTGGACAGTACAGTGTTTACAGATTGGCTGTGGCTTCAAAGAGTGGATTGTGGTAAAAACTAAAGGACTTTGTTTTTTTGTGTTAAACTAACTTTGATATAAGTAACATGGGAATATCTTAAATCCGTTCTCATGCAAAGGGAAAGAAGCATATTGACAGTGAAGGCTGCTAGTGGGTGCAACAAAATATTTGACTTCGTTCCTGCAGTAAAAAAATGCATGTCATCTATAAGCCTACTTGTGAAGGTGTACATTCTTGTGCTTATGACTATGAATTAGTTTTGAAATTGGAACTAAACTTAGGCCCAATCTTACACTGTCACGTTAAAGTCCTCATAACTTAACCATTGGTTAAACTTGGTTTTGCGTTTTACAATACTATTTTGATGTGCTTGTAAAGCTACGGACAGGTGCCTTCCATTAGTTCTTATCATTAATCTTCTCGGAGCACTAGATTTGTTACAAAGCTATTTATTGGCTTAAGTTGAACCAATAGATTGTAAGTAACTATTTAAATGTCTGAAAAGTTATGGAGTTGTTAGGAAAACAGATTAGAGTATAATACATGTTGTTTATAATATGTCATGTTATTCATTAATCGTATTCATACATATAAGTTTATAATATATAATGCTTTTTTCTATGCAAATAAAGATGGGTATACCCACTTTGTTATTTTAAACAGGCATGTATTTTAATGATATTTTTTAAGCTTCAAAATAATTAAATATCTAAACAATAGAGTCATAGTAAATTTTTAAACACACAATTTAATATTTAAATAAAAACCGCCCTTAATTAACCATGGACATATACTGGAGGGGAGAAAGTGAAGAAAAGACACGTCACATATTATCCATTCAGGCCTACACATAATAACTTGCAAGACGATAAAAATATAGGTAGGCCTACAGCTATTGTCAATTACTAATAACTATTGACAACAAGAAATTACCACTCCGAATCACGAAGTGAAACCATTGAAAAGAATTTACATATTTTGAATAGGAAAGAATAGCCTGTAAGGCGAAGCCAAAATAGTTGTAATAAAAGTCGATACTAGGTATTAAAAACCTCTGCCCCACGTCGTACGATGACTTACAAATCACACTGTAAAAACTTGCCCAAAAGAAAAGTTGATATCCTAAATTAAACAGCTATATTAAATGAAGGAATAAATTCGACATAATTATTTTATTATCATCTCGGTGTTAATCGGGGTAGTAATTTGTTTTTAAAAAAAATGAAGTGGGCTGGGATTGAACACGGATCGATTTATCAATAGGCTGACGCCGTACCATGTACACCAAAGAGGTATATAATGAATTACTTTAAAGTTAGAATTATAACACAACAAATCTGTGATTAGGTAATCATGTGTGAAACATCTATTTAATTACAGGTGGCAATATTAAAACC
Source organism: Timema podura (assembly GCA_033556935.1). NCBI lineage: Eukaryota > Metazoa > Arthropoda > Insecta > Phasmatodea > Timematidae > Timema > Timema podura. Next base: position 85,765,835 of record JAVRXN010000010.1, read on the forward strand.
AAGCGAATCCATAAAAAACTGTCCAAAGTTTTCTAAAAATAATAATGTAATCTCACTTGAATAATAACTGCCATAAAACAATATGGCAGAATGTTTAAAAGTTAATTGTGACCTCACGTTAACTTTACAAGCACTTTAACGAGGACTCTAGCTCTAATCGAACATTATAAAATCCAAAGTGTGGTTTTATCATTAACCTTATGTTAAGCCCTAACGAATAGAATAACATGCCATTGTAATATTGGGCCTTAGTTGTTCTATTCAGAGTTTCCTTGTCAAAGATGAAGTTTCTTGTGCTGAAATATGGTAGGCTATTAGTCAAATAATGGCATATTTTTCTGCTAGATGTTTTCCTGCTTGTAGTGATCTTTTCAAAGTAATGGCATTGTGTATTGACTAGGTAGATCTTTTTTTCTTTTTTTTTTTTTTCAAACATGAGCTTGCAAATATGATTAAGCAATGCTCACTTTACTGCATTTAATTTGATGAGAGCATAAATACTGTGACTCAGAAGACTCAGCTGGGTATTGTTGTTTGGAATTTGGAACTGTTTCTTTACACATATGTTTCATGGTGTTTTCAAAACTGCACATGCTAACGCTAGTTGGGCTATCAACCAATTTCTGCAATGACTATATTATTTATCTAAAGATTCTCCAACGAGACATGAAGACTGCCAAAAAATAATAGAATTATTTCTTTTCCCAATAAAGTTTTGTTCTATTAGTTGGGTAGAGAATTCAAAGGTGTTAGAGAGAGCATCAATGCTGCTTTTTTTTAATGTCATTTTTACTCTTCTAACAAGAATCCTTCAAAATCAGATGATTTTCAAACAAGGATCAACTTTTGACAACAAAGATGGGATTTATACTGTCAGTTTCACTTGAGTTGGAGAAATTTCTTACCAAATATCAGAAAAATCAACCTCTCTAGCCATTTATGTTTGCAGATCTAAGTAAATTACTCGAACACTTAATGATGAGAATTATAAAATGTGATGTAATTAATTCATAAAATACTTCAAAAAAATCTTATCCATTGTTTTGGAGAAACAGTCCAACATTAAATAACACCCTACTCTATATATTGAGTTTGCAGTATCATCAGCTGTGAAAGAATTTAAAGACTTTCAGGTACCTCAGTTCAGAGGTAATTACCAAAAATCTTAGTTGATCTAGGCAACCAACTTTTACATAAGTGTCCTCCCTGCTACATAATTGTTGTAGCGTTTATTACCATAAAGCTACAACAGTTAAAGAAATCAGCAAGATTGGACACTATTAAAAATAAACAAGAGTGAACTCACCATTGCCCCATTTTGTAGTTGCGCCTCCCAAGTGGACTTCCCGCACAAACACTACATTCCACGATAATCATTTCGATTAGACTAACCACATGAAGATTGTGTAAGCTTGGATTGTAATTCAGCTCGAGGCATATTGGGAAATGTGTTACGTATATGCCCGAGAAGACAGTGCTATGTAGAAACATTTCTTCTAGGTCTTTCCCGATGCTACTAAACTGTTCGATCCCCATCTAGCTATCCCTTCCCTCTCTTTCTTGCTATTGTGTTTTACTTTGTTTTCACTACCCCCTCCTCCCCCTCTCTGAGCGGGAAAGTTAGCGTATATAATGGTGTAAATTACATGGAGGTTTTGCTCTTGTAAGGATACTGTCCTAAGACACATATAGATGTTCAGGATGTTATAAGGTACAAAATTCCATTTCGGCAATTATATTTTAAAATTCTATTTCGGCTAATATATAAATGTTTAAAATTATAGAACGAATATTTAAACATATAAAAAAATTAATGTAGATAATTACGCACTGATATCGCGTAAAACTCCGATCTCCTGATATGTAATGTTGTTATGATGGGTCTTAACAGAATGATTGATAATGACTTCAAGAGAGATACAACCTTTTACAATGTAACACCTCCTTACTTCACCAACGAATAAAGGCTAATGCACAAAATAAAAACACAACAAGAATTCCAAAAGAAAATTAATAATAAATGCAGAGGAGCCGATAGGACGATCACAATGTAAATAGACCGTACTCAGGTCCGTTTGTCTTCTGCTTCCCCGAACCCACTCTACAAATATTAAATAGTTTAAATATTTGAAAATCCTCACGGCAATTAGTGAAGGATATAACATAAGTATATGAAACGTAAAAAAAATACCAAGAGTAAGTAATAGTCATTTTATTAATATAAAATATAGATGTGTTGAATATGGCACAATACAGCAAAGGAATATATATATATTGGTATAATAATAGCAATAGTTCCAAGTCACATCAATCACCCAAAACTTGCTTAAAAATTGATTGCTCTAGTCATTAGTGACTTCCATAAAGATTCAAATTTAGAGTACTCGTTATACCTTCCAAACATTAACTCCTCCATATAACTAAATACAACAGTGGACTGAAAGTCCTTAACCTGACCAAGTCTTAACCCTGCCAGGTGGCTTCAAAAATGATTTCAAACAATAACATCAATTTAATCATAGTTTGCCAATTTCCATTAAAAGAAAACACACGAAATATTTCGTGTAATGAATAGCAAAATACTACTAACTTAAATTTCAGTTTCCCTGCCGGACGGGCTATAAAGTTAACCACCATTATTATAATAACATATAACTAACCTACGCAAAAAGATGGCATCTCAATGATATCAAAAAAAAACTTACATCACACAAACCCAGAAGGGGACTTTGGTCTAGAAAATATAAAAGCAAACATTATTTATAGGATAACTTCTGCATTAGCAGTACTACTAAACTAGAAACAACTATCTAGCATGCAAGCCGATGCTGTCAAGAGACTACTTGGATTTTGTATCAAAGCAAGAAGTTGTTGACCACCTTAAAGGATTAATTTCAAGGGGTGACATTCTTGATAAGTTCCTTATGAATATATTTTTCAAAGGAACGCTATCCCATGAGCTGCAATATTTCACTAAAAAATCCTTGTGCTCTTCCATAGTAATGCATCCGTTGAGTGAAGTTTTTAATTTTTATATAAATAGAGTATCTGGTTGAAAACTTACATGAGGACAGCCTTATTGCTCAACATGTAACTTATAATGCAGTCTCACTGCAGCTGGAGGACTTCTCATTATTACAATTTTAAAGAAGATTTATCCTGCGAGGAATGTGTCAGTAAAAAGGAAATAAGCTCTTGAAAAGAAGGAGATTGAAGTATACTTAAACCCAAAAATAAAAACAGCATCGGACGAAATAAGTAATTTGGACCTAAAAAGAAGAACAGTACTGCAGAAAGCAAAGGAAGGGGCAGAAATAATAGAACATGAAATTCAAAAATGATAAAAGCTTTGTAAATTGAATACTAATTTTTGTCTCCATTCTGAAAAAAAATATTTGTTTATAGGTTTTATTGTCTTAATTTTTAATTAATGGTCCGGGTTTGGTTGTAAGGTTTTTCTGTTATTATATTTGTCTTAACCACTAGAAACGGCTATAATAGCTCTAAAAAAATTCAAACTTACTATTTAAAATAAATAAATTAGGATTTGAGTCTCGAATCCTTGAATATCCTTGGTAATTAAAGATTACCATCCCTAGTATATATTATATATAGATACACACAAACTGTATTTGGATTTTTTTATGTGAACCTTACATACATTAAAGCATGACACTTATTTCTAAGATAGAGAATCTATGTTGTGAAGATCTATAGACTTTCATTGCAAGGATATTTTTCAGTGTCACTGCAGATGACTATTCTATAAGTAAAAATTTTTACTTATGATAGACGTAACCCTAACTTTCTATCATTTAATGATTTTGTTCTGAGAGCCTTTCAGATATTCTAGGTTTTTTAAATGAAATGTAGTGGAATTTCAAAACTCTAGTCCAGTAGACACCCTAGATAACTATAAAATTACCATTATTTCATATTCAAAAGTTAACCACAGTAAAAAATATAGTTGGGTACACTTCCTCTAAATTCAACCTTACGCATCCCTCAATCATTAGCATAAAAAGATAGGCCTATCATTAAGGAGTAATTTTTTAGCAAACCTCTAGCTACCAAGTTTAAATTTACGGTATATGAATGAACTTATTGTTTTGTTTCAATATTCTTGTAGGCTAGATTTTTATCAAACCTTTTGGAAGTGATTGAGTCATGTAAATCCAAACTTTCTCGAATGGATAGTGACCAAGCAGTTTATTATATGGATGGAACTACGGCCATTGCTCTCTTCAGTATCCATGGTATAGGAGTAGCTGAATTTTTACAATTCAAGGTAAACTTAGTTATTTATTTTTTTAGCATTATTTCTTTAATAAGTTTTATTTAATGATATTGAAAGGGTAATGTAAACTTTATAACTCTTCAAAAATGTAAAAAATATAAGGGTTGGACGGGATCCCAAGTGTTGGGTAAATGGTTGGGAATTTGTTCATCCCCTTAGATTGGGCAGAAAACAAAGCTCTTTTCATGTTCCAGCAGGTACTGCTGACTCATCACTGTTAATGTCTTTTGTAGACAGCCTTATTCTGTAGCAAGCTGTTGGGAAGGAGAAATGGTAGTATTTTTTAACGCTTGTGGAGAAGACAAACAAGTAGGGAGGTGCATGACTCATTGTGATCTGTCTAGCAATAGTTATTTTTAAGTTCAGCAGGGGAGAGATATTGAAATATTTAATAAAGAAGGACAGATGGTGTGTGTGTATATATATATACACTACTCTACCATATTTTGGGGTGTGGAAGTGAGGGGTTAGGCTGTGGAGTGGTTTGTCAAGGTCAACCATTTATGAATGGGTGGCTTGATTCTGTTAGTGAGCCAGGCAGGGTATATATATATATATATAAAGGGGTGTCAAACCCAGAGAACCTTTAAGGGATTTTAAACATAAAGAAATACAATTAAGAGGTTTAAAGCTTATTATTATGTGTTCTGTCTTAAGACAGGCCCATTCCTTTTGTCAATGAATTTAGACCAGAATTTTTTCATTTTATTCCATTCATCCAATATTTGAATCCTCCTTCATAAGCTCCTTCCCATCTTTTCCTTCTATGACGTGTTGCGGAAGATGGTTCCTCTTAAGGATATGTTGGATCCAATTTTCTTCACATTAAAGAATCACATCCAAAATGGTTTTCTTCTTACCCACTCTTCTAAGGACTTAATTTGTCACCCTGTCAGTTCATGTGATCTTCTCAAGCCTTCACCAGCACCACATTTCATATCTCTTCAAGCATTTCTTTTTCGTCTTCCTAAGAGTCCAAGTTCCTATTCCATACAGCACAATGCTACAAATGTATCATTTCATCAGTTTCTTCCTTAGTTCCAAACCCAACTTGCTGGTCAGCAGTAACCTCTTCTTATTAAAAGCTTCCTTGGCCATGGCAATCCTTAACCTAATTTGTTTGGTGCAGTAGGCATCCTTTTTCAGCAGACTTCCCAGGTACTTAAACTGCTCTATGTTTTCCAACTCCTGGTCTCTAATTTTTATTTTCAGCAGCTCTCCATTTTTTGAAATCACGGTCTCTTTTGGCTCCTCATATTTGATCTCTGTGACATATCTTCTACCTATCGTCTTAAGCCGGTCTATCATTTCCTGCAACTATTCTTTATTTTTGGCCAGTAATGCTAGATCATCTGTGTATTTAATTATGTTGAAGATGCATTCTCCTTTCCTGAAATTGCTATGTCCCTCTAGTGCTTCCCTGACAGCCACTCTCCATACAAGTTGAAAGGACTGAGTGACAAACAGCATCTCTGTCTCACTCCTCTCCCTCTTTCTATGATGTTGGTTTCTCCATCATTAAGCCTCATATTTACTCGCTATCCCAGGTACAGGTTTGCAATCAGCTTTCTGTCCCTCCAGTTGATTCCTATCTTCTTGGGTATTTCTATCGGTTTCTTCCATTTCACTCTATCAAACTCCTTTTGCCAGTTGATGAAACCAATGTAGACTTCTTCCTTGACTCCCACCACGCTCTCCGAAATTATTCTCAGCTTCCCAATGGCATCAAACTGTACTGATTTTATGTACTGGATATGTTTGTATTTGAGTGCATTTCTTACCCACTCTCCCTTTTAACAAAAAAACTGCATGTTTAGACAAGTAATAAAAAAAGGTATAAAACTACCTATATAAAATACATTCTCATAACTCAAATCCTAGTGGGAGACTTCGCCAAGACTGAAAGAGAGCGTACAAATAGACTACTACTTTGCAAAAAGGGAAGATTTAGAGGGTTTTCCTAAACACGTTCTCCACAGGGATCTTTAAATCAAAATCGGGTTACAAAAGAAAAATTTAGAATTTATTATTTATAAAAGATAGACAAAAAAAACATTATTTTTACTAAAAACTTAAAGAAAAAGAAAGGTTTACATTCACAACTTTACCGATTTGCAATAAGGGTTACATAATTTAAAACAAGGTTTCTCTAGTAGAAGACAAGAGAACAAAAACATAATTAATGATAATAAAGAAAACCGCCTTCAACCATAGTGCACAATTCCCAGCAAAATTATAATTTAGACCACGTGGAATATAGGATTACGACCGATACAAAAACTCAAACGAAAACCAGGTCCCATGGTCGACATGTTAGCGTAACATAAAGGTTACAAAACGATACAAAATAATAAAACCTAAAAAGTCATAAATAAAACAAAAAAACTACACAAACCTTTACCTCAAAATATCATAATAAAATATAAAAAGAAAACGGCTACATATTAAATTTAAACCACCCTACAAAAGAAAAAAAAATCAAAAGTAAACCAAAAAGTGAGTCTCACGTCAATTAGATCCAAAAGGCTAATGAAAGAGACAAAAGCTTCGTCTCCCAAAACTGAAATCGTGTTTTCGGCGAGACTAATTGGAGACAAGAACGCCAGATTAAAAGACCAATGCATTATTGTTGAAACTATTGACCTTTACAAAGTACTTTTAAAACAAAAATAAGCAAAGGGAACCCAAAGGACAAAAAAAAAAAAAAAATTACGGTAAAATTAAAAACTTAAAATAAATTATAGAAATTTAATTATTTAGAAAAGGTTATTTACTTTATTTCCATTAATTTCCATCCAGATCATCACGTACTACGAAAGTAATATAGAACTGTTCTTTAATTTAAACTGTGCCAGACAGACTTCGCTACTCGCCACTACTAGAATCTTCAAGGTCTATTGAAACTGGGTCAGTTTATAAAAAACAGTACAAAACCTGAAGAACATTTAATTGGTTTCAAATGTAGAGGAAATCTAAGTGGTTTCAAATCTAGAGGAAATTCAAGGGGTATCAAACCTAAAGAACCTTTAAGGGGTATCATGACCTCAATGGTCTTAGGGTAAAGTGTTCACCTCAGGGCCCGATGTTCGTAAGTTCATACCCAGCAGGGGTCGATGGAGTTTTCTTGAGTTTTCTTGGCACAACTTTCTTCAGGGGAGGAGAAGTAAAGCCGCCGGTCCCATGAATATCTTGTGTACTGATATAGTCAGTCCGTTCATAAAGTGCACATTAAATACCTCACATAAATGAAAAATTAAAATTTAATGGATGTCAAACCCAAATAACATTTTCAGTTTTAAACTTAGAAACATAGAATTAGTGCCACCATTACTTTTGTAGTATTTTTTTGCACTCTGCAAATAATTAAATATAAAACAGTGTTTTCAAAATAAATTAACTAATAAAATAATTTTCATCAAAATGTAATAAAACCCGTGATTTGATTTGTAATATTTGATATTTGTTTAAATTTTTTCTATTTGATTTGATAAAAGATGTTATTCACACACCCCTACCTTTATTGTTATGTTTTTATATGTTAAGCTATTATATATTTTCTATAATGTTTTATGTTATAACTTTTTAACATATCAGTTAAAAAAATCAATATATATGTTTAATTTAAAATTGTTCGGGGGTGTAATTTTTATAATTTCTCATTCCCATCCTGATCCCGGTATTTTGACTCATTTCCCACCCTGCACTAGAAATATCATTCCCCTGCCCCCATCCCTAAAAAATAATATTTATTATTTTAACAAAGTGGTAAAATTTGGCTGACAATGTCTTTTTATTTATTTAAACTTAAAGCAGATTTACTCAATAAAATTGTAAAATACTTAGTTTTTGAAAAAAATAAAACCAATTTAATATCATACTTACACAAATATATACCTTTAATAATGTTTTATAGGATTTGGTTGAGACTAACAAAGATGCAACTATAAAACTTAACCAACGAAACAAAAATATGATTGTACATCTAATGTCAGCTTCATCTTTCAACATACTTGAACGCTTATGTCTTGTTCTCAACTTCATGTACAGGAATTCCATGGCAAACTGCGATGACTACAGAGTTACATTAATTCAAACTCTTAGCTCAACTAACAAAGTGGTAAGCTAATGCTTTTCAACATTTAAATCATTTACTACAAAACTACCTATAAAACGGTAGCTTGTAATCTTAATCTGTTACTAGACCTTTTTTCACTTTAACTATATCTGAGAATTATGTTCACCTATACAAATATTAATATTTTAGATTTTTGTATAACCTAGTTATTTATTGCTATTTATGTGAAACATTGTATGGCAACTCATACATTTGGAGATTTTAACAAACTAATAAAATACACTCATCATTAATCTTATACCTAAATCCCGCATTTTATCCTTGTAGCACATTGTAGACTTATTTTTCTCTTGTAATCTATATTTAAAATCTTGTAAGTTATGGGTAAGAATACTCTGTTTTAATTTAATTGATTATTTGAATATTAATGAAGTTACTGTAATGTTTTATTTTACTATATTCGAACTTTTGTTTCACAGAATGAAAAGAAGAGAAACTCATCAAACCAATTTGAATGGCGCTATGTTTTTAATTGGTGGTGTCAGAACCCAGCCATTGTGTTTCAGGAACTAGCAAAAAAATGTCCGCTGTATAATTCTTACTTCAGGAACATTAACACCTATTGACACATTTAAGTCTGAACTTGGCACAGATTTCCCAATTCAACTTGAAGCAAATCATGTCCTAAGTTCATCTCAGGTATATTGTTTATAACAAGCATAATTCTTTTGTCCTTAAATATCCTATGTAAACTATGATTTACTATTGTTTACAATGTACTTATTTCAATTCCTGATATTTAATAATGTTTAAAAACCTTGCAATAAATTAGTACACTTAAAAACCAATGCATTAATTTTCACATTAAATTTATACATGTAATAAATTATATATTAGCCTACAAAATTAGTTTTATTATTGATGATATTTTCAAACAATGTAACTTAGCATTGTTTAATTTAAGAGTCAAAGCTAGTTTTTAATATCTTTTAGATAAAAAGAATGTCATTTTGCCCCATTACCTGCTCAGGCTATATGCATTTTATTAAAATATGTGTAAACTTTGGTGCAAGTTTTATCCTTTGTACTATTTGCCAGTGTATTAATAATTTATAAATTATAACACATCAGACAGTGTAGAAACACTGTACATTAATGTAAAGTATGTGATAACTAAGGAAGCAAACCTGCAAGTATGGCTAGGTCTCGGTACGGACAGACACATATCTCTCTCCAATTTTTCTTTCAATTTTCACATTTTCACACCGAAAATGTAAAGAAGTTGGAAGTGTGAAAAGTGAAAGAAGAAATCAAGAGAGGAGTGGTTTTCCCCATCTAGCTCTAACCTTACTATTCTTTCAGGTTGGCTTCCTTAACTATTCCTTACTTTATATTAATGTGAAATGTTTCTACACTGTCTGATGGGTTATAAATTTTAATACATTAACAAATAGTACAAACCATATGTGCAAAAAATTATTATTTGTGTTTTATATAAGATTTCAGATTTTGGAATTTCAGCATTATGTTTGGTTTGTGATTTTTTAATGTTTTGAATAATGTGTTAGATATCTCTTGAAAGTTAATTTAATCTCAACTTCTAGTTGTTTAGTTATATATTGTTGGTAATTCTTATTTTATTTGTTGTGTATGAAAAAGTAGTAAATTTTTAAAAGAATGACATGACTGTAGCTAGCTAGTTGGGATTATTTAATTCACTTTTGGATCACAGTTAGAAGGAATTAATTTATTCCACTAGGGGTGTACAAAGTAGATTAATCTAACACTAATTCTGTCTCTTAATTTAAATAAAGTTCATAATATAAGGTCAAAAAAAATCATGGAAGTTATTTAAAAGTATCACATGCCAACCATGCCGTTTCATGTAATATTTGCTCATCTCTCTGTACCCTTCGCTTATCTTACATTAGTTCACCATGGCATGACTTATGAGATAGAGCCATAGTATATACCATCAAGGTAAGACCACTAGCTTTCAGGGTAAATGGAGTGTACATTAGAGTATAATCAATTTACTAATAACCATTTTATTTTGCAGTTGTGGGTTGGCACTGTACCTTGTGGACCAAACAGTAAGATACTAAATGCTCGATTTAAGAATGTAAACACTTACGAGTTCCAGGATGAGTTGGGGCAACTTGTCCTTGAAGTGTGTAATAAGGTGCCATATGGGGTGTTAGTTTTCTTACCATCCTACAAGCTTCTAGATATGCTAGTTAATAGGTAAATTACATAGTTTTATAATTGAGAAAAATAAGTAAAGATAAACTAATTAGGTGAAAATTGAGTGAATAAAGCCCACCTACCCATTGAGCCTCATCACCAAACATAGTTTTATAATTGTAACTATGGCAGAATTTTTTAGGTTTGTAAGTTTAATGAAGGAATATATAAAGTTATTCCTACACTGTATGTTGTGTTTATTATAAGTCCTTACATTTAATTATCATTAATGCTTAATGACATAAACATATTTCTATTTCAAGAAACAATCACATTAAAACATATTGCATGCACATATTATATTGCCATTAAAAATATTAATCTCATTAAATAAAGCAGTATTAAATTATTCTAAGATCATTTTTCTACTTAATTGCATCTTGATTTGTGTTTTCTAATTAGCATGTGAGTAATATATACAAAAGTCCCAAATTGAACCACTATACATTGTGAGTAGTAAATTGCACATACGGACAATACCACATGATTAGGTGGGTAAATATAAGTCGAAATTTCTCTTATCAAAAAAATTGTTTTTCCTATACCTTTCGAGAGAAATGACATTAAAGTTTGGGGGAGGGAACACTTTACTGAAACTTATATCAAATGTATATGTTAGTTCACAGTAGGTGGTAGAAGGTTGATCCTTGCAGGGCTATGCATTGCCCCAAACGGGGTATGGATTTGGTGTGCATGCGGTGAAGCATGTCGACCTCAACTGTCATAACAACTGCATGGATTCGTGCCACATTCTCCCTGGGCTACTACATTGGTTCTTCAGGTGGGTACACCAATGTTTTGAGGTGACCCCACAAGGAAAAATTGAGTGGTGTGAGGCTTTGGCTTTGGTGACCATTCCACTGGTCCTCCACGCCCGATCCACTGGTTGGGGTGGACTTCATTAAGTAGTCACCACACTTGTGCCCCATAGGCTTTGGTAATCATTCCACCGGTCCTCCACGCCCGATCCACTGGTTGGGGTGGACTTCATTAAGTAGTCACCGCACTTGTGCCCCATAGGCTTTGGTGATCATTCCACCGGTCCTCCACGCCCGATCCACTGGTTGGGGTGGACTTCATTAAGTAGTCATCGCACTTGTGCCCCATAGTGTGCGAGGGCATCGTCACACTGATACCATCCTCTGTCGCACAAACAATGGGATGTCCTCTAGCAGTTCAGGTAAAACCGTGTCAAGGCACATACAGTATCTGTGGGAATCCAAACAATCTAGTATCAAATATGGGGTGGGGGCACAAGCGCATCCTCAGCAATGCCAGCCCCAAACATTAACGTCTTCCAGGGAAACAATCAGCATAAAGCCATGCCACAGGTCTGGTTCAACTCTCAGATGCTCCCATGGCCATTGCCATATTCAAGTATAATACATGTCTTTTGTTCATTGCTGCTTACACAAAACAGAATTCGCATTTGTGTCAACGTCTAATCACCGACAACTATGAAATGTCAGGCAGAGTGTTACCATATCACTTCTTTCTAACGTTTATGTAGTTTTTCTCAAAAGGTATGGGAAGAGTGGATTTTCTGCAAAGAGTGTTTTCGACTAAAATCTACCCACATTTTCCTGTGTTACTGTTGCTATCCGTGAATTTCTACTCACTCTGTATTTAAAATGGATCCTTTATGAAAACCAACTCAAAAATTAAGCAAGAAAAGTGTTTAATGCTTTTTTTTTGCCAATTTGCTAGTTATAATTTCTTAATGGGGTAATATCGCAACTTTGATAAGGAAATGGTTATAAATTACCTTGTATCAAACTTGTCCACCAGACTAGGTGATCAAAATAATAATGTTGAGTTTTGAGGCAAGCAATAATAAATCACATAGCCCTCACTAATTATTTATTTAGCACTGCGTTTTACTACCGGCTCAGGTTATACATTCTCACTAACATTAGATTTAGCCAATGTTAACAGTCATTAACAACATTTAACCTAAAGATTTTCAGAATATAGACTTCCTATAAATTTTCAACTAATTCCACACACACCTGATTGAACCTAGCCTATCAATTTTGGGATCTTTTTTATAAAGCTTATAATTTATTTATGCATATTATACCTATTATGTATCTTTGTATTGTATTGTATTGTATTGTATTGTATTGTATTGTATTGTATTGTATTGTATTGTATTGTATTGTATTGTTTTTATCATCAGTACAGTACTTTAAATATTTTCTACGGTACTTTGAATATATTAAAATGGAAAAAATTCTGTAAAACTTGCAAATCTTCTGAAATGTCATAATTTTAAAGAAACTCACTTTATTGACTTTACTCACCTTCCAGTAAGATTAATCAGTTCCTGCACTATTTTCAAACTTAAGCTTATGTATTTCAAAAATCAGTTGTTTTTTTTATTTATTTATCTTACTACCCTTTTGGGTTATATACTTAAGTACTAATTACACTAATGGATTAGGAATTGGGAAGGTTGAATTTAGAGGAAGTGAACCCGCATTTGCGTGAAGGGAGAGTGGAAAACCATTTAGGAAAAACCACCCCCAGTTCACCCGACCGAGATTCGAACCTCGATCTCCCCATCCACAGTGGTCTGGCTCAACACGACTGGCGCGTTAGCCAACTATGCCACCGAGGCGGGTCAAAAATCAGTTCATCTCCAAAATAATCATTAGGTACTTTGAATGGTTTAATCTGCAAAGTATTTGGAGCACATTGGGTTTAGTTTGTTTAAAGTTAATAACAATATTGTTTCAAAGAAACATATAAAACCAAATTATTATTATTATTATTATTAGCACCGCGTCTTACTACCCGTTCGGGTTATACGCACTTACACTAATGTGTGATGGTAGGGTGATTGTGAGATGAAATGGAGGACCTACAGTTTAACGTGGAATCCGAACCACGGTGGAGGCCTGGCATTCCTCACATTCACAAGTTGTGATTAATACACATTTTGTTAAAACCAAATTAATGACCTGATTATAGAAAGAATATGCTTTATATATTGCCAAATCCCATTACGTTAGCTTATCTCTTTAAGTAGAACCTCTTTTCACATTTTAAGGTGCATTATGTTTTGTAAGGAAGAAGGTACAATAAAGAGTGATGTGCACAAGTAAAATGAACTAACACACTATGGCTTAACAATGAAAATAGGAACACATTTAACAGTTTACAATGCTGCCACTGGACAAAGAAGTAATAGCAGCCTCTCAATTAATTAGAGCAAGGCTTATTAAAGTGTATTCATCAAATCACTGGTGATTTGTGTCGGCCTATCAAGTAGTTACAGGATGTTAAGAAATTTGAATTTAATAATGTTGATCACATACGTTTTACATATTTGAAATGCAACATTAAATATAACTAAAAATACCCATACTATGCTGTATTTCTTTTCACAGTAGAGGAGACACTTTATATAGCAAAGGAAATCTGTACAAACCTTAAGTGCACAGATCTGAATAATTTATTAGATATTATCAATCTCTATAAAATTACACTAATGGTATAGTAAAATGTTATCAATATTGGCTGAAAAAAAAGTTTATAATTTTTAAAAGATGCTCCAAATGTCTATTTGTAAGAAAATTGTTTAGTTTAGCACTATTTAGGCCCTTTGCCATGCATTATAGTACCAATATTTAAAATGTATTGATTTGTTTGGTATTAAATACTTTTATCCATTTGGATGCAGATGGGATGATAATGATAACCATAAGTTTTAAAGTTGTAGTAGTGTAGTAGTGATTATGTTTATGTTTTTAAGCATTTTAACAATATTACTTTTTTCTGCAAGGTATATGAATTATGATGTGGAATTAAATTTAATTTGGACTAGCAAAACACTGATAAACCTATAGCCCTTAGTTTCTGAAACACACCTTTTATGAAATGTTACATTTATTTTAAACATTAATGAGTTTAAATTTACTCTCTTTACCAGCAAAGTCCTTATGAATATTTATTCAACCTGTAAGAAACTGATTCGTTTCAGTAGCAGAATGGTGTGGGGCATCACTCTTGTGTTATACTGGCCTGCTGATGTTAGGTAGATCGAGGTTTAAATACCAGTCGGGTCTACTGAGGGTAGTTTTTCCTAAATAGTGCCCCCTTTTCCTTTCACTCAAGTGCAAGTGAATCACCTCTAAAATTATTCTTTCTTCCCCACTTAACATTAGACTAATCACTAATCATAAATGTATACAACCTAAACAGATAGTAGGATGTGGGGATAAAAAAAATTATATAAGAAACTGAACTATGGCCTTATGTATGCATGCCTATTTTGATTAATTGCCTTAATCTTTTTAAAATTGGACATGTTATTAAGTAAATTAAGCTCTGAAAATGATTTTAGGTGGCAATCTACTCAACTTTGGGATAGATTGCAAATGGTAAAGGAGATGCTAACAGAACCTCATAAAGGAAGTGATCTTTACTACACTATGGATTATTTTTACCAAGCCATTCGTGATTTTGAAAGCTTAGAAAGCTTGGAAGCTTATACAGGTAAAACTGGTCCATGTCTCCTTGCTGTAATGCGAGGAAAGGTTGCTGAAGGGCTTGACTTTTCTGACAATAATGCCAGAGCAATTATTACGGTGAGTTTTGGTTAAAGTAGGGTCCTTTTAATATTATAACCATCACTTAATCTATGGCATTAGGAACTCGAAAGTTAAAAAAGTATGCTACCTAACCCTATCTTGAGCTAGTTCTATACAGTCCAACCCGCCTCGGTGGCGTAGTTGGTTAACGCGTTAGTCGTGTTGAGCCCGACTGCCGAGGACGGGGAGATCGAGGTTCGAATCTCGGTCGGGTGAACTGGGGGTGGTTTTTCCTAAATGGTTTTCCACTCTCCCTCCACGCAAATGCGGGTTCACTTCCTATAAATTCAACCTTCCCAATTCCTAATCCATTAGCGTAATTAGTACTTAAGCGTATAACCCGAACGGGTAGTAAGACGCGGTGCTAAATAATAATAAAAAATAATAATATACAGTCCACGTCATTAAACCCTCTCTCTTTCTGGTCTATTATAACACTATACTCCCATCCACGTCTAGGTCTTTGCAACGATCTCTTGCCATTGGGTTTGCCAATCATTAGCCTGAACATGGTTCTAGATTCTCCCATTCATCCTGCATGTACTGCTTACCGTAATCAAAGAAACTTGATTATCCTAACAATGTCTTGTGATGAGTACATAGTATGTAGCTGATCATTATGTAACCTCCAATCCCCAGTATCCTCATCCCTTCTTCAACCATCTATCTTCCTATGCACCTTGGTTTTGAACATCTTATTTTTTTCCGTCATGTAAGGTAAGAGACCACGTTTCACACCCATAGCAACCAACCAGTAAAATTATTGTTTTATATATTCTGAGTCTTACATTAATTAAAACCAGGCAAGTTGTCAACAACTTACTGGCCAATTAATACCATGCATTTCCTAACTGTATTCTTTACCTACCGTATTTACCCGAATATAAGACGACTCGAAAATAAGACGATGCCTATTTTGAGAACTTGAAATTAGGGGAAAATCTTTTTAATAATTTTTAGAGTAGTCAATATTTAGTCACTAACAATAAAATTTAAATAATACTATCACATCAATATTATTCATATACTGTACATTGATTACATTTTTATTGCTGCAATGCATATTTTATTCCGAATAACATCATTAACACTTTGATCATTCTGCAATGAAATAAACTAAATTTTAAAATCAAAGTCTTGGAAAGAATACGTTTTAGGACACACAACTCATGATATGGCAAGCCTCGCCATGCTAGTTTATCACCAACTAGTGAAGTCGTGAAGTTGTTAAAAAGTATCGCTGTATCGTGTTTGCTGTAGTACTTCATAGCGATATATCGATAGTAACTATTCGATATATTTTCCCGGACGCTTTGTGAAATATCGTGAATGATAAGGTGTAATTATATTTGCGTGTTTAGAATGTTATGAAAATGCATGGTATATGACTAGTCATGTCTAGTTACTTCCTCTTTTATTTTCTGCGTTTGTGTTAAAACTATACATTGCGTTAGTTGTAATGTTTAGGTACGCCATCTTTTCGACTCTTTTTACGAATGGATCGAAGATATCAACTGCGATTTAGATGGTGGAACGATAGTAGTCAATAGGGAGTGGTTAGAAATCAACCAGTGACAATGCACCAGCGCCATTACAGTATTCCTTCGGTAAATCACATGAAAGTGTCGGGTATCTTTTAGGCCTACAACCGCGTGGAAAACACAATTTACAATTAATTTTTTTTCTATAAGATTTTTTTTCTGTATTTATTCGTTGCTTTACCATCATTTTAACTATTTCAAGTTTCTATTATATTTATTGAGCTATGAAAGTGGCCAACATGGACGTCCTTAGCACAATACATCGTAATTGTCGAAAACAACACACATAAAATATTTTAATATGTGAATATCTGCTAAAACGAACAAAAAATGATGGTTTGTGTTATAATTTAAACAAAAACATGCCTTTTATTTGTAAAATAAACGTATATCGGTATGATACAACATAAAAATGTTGACCTTATACCAACATTTTTCTTCATGCGCGAATATAAGACGACCCCCAACTTTTCGAGGTCGAAAACTGAAAATAAGCCTCGTCTTATATTCGGGTAAATACGGTAATTTCCACTCTAATGTTGTTATTGCCAGTTAAGTTTAGTCTCCTGATAGCTGCAATATACTATTTAGTGTCAATCCTTCCCCCAGCTCTTTCATTACCCTAAAAGCATGTTCTAAGGCTAGATTAAAAAGTAAAGGGGTAAAATGCACCTCCTTGTTTCAACCCATTATGTATATCTAAAGTATCTGATAAGTGACATCCAACCTGTACCCTGCCACACGTATAACCATTTACTATTTTATATCACTCAATATTTTTTCAGAACTTAACTATACCCTTAGAATGAAATATATATATGTTCATAATTTTTAAAATGCGTATACATTAGAGAAAAAGGTTGTTTTTATTTGCCCTAATAGAAAGTCACTCACTATAGACACTATCTCCATTTAATGCACTAATTAAACGGTATGTTATTGAGTTATATCAATAAATATTTTTTTCAATAATAATAATAATAAATTAAGGTTAACCTCATAATTTGTGTAATCTATCATCATAAATTCTTCTCTTTAATTCCTTAATCATGTTGGCGCACATTATTGATAATACTTGTATGGGCATTCTATACATGACTTGCAGCCATGATTTAACTCTGTGAAACCCGCTTCACTGGCCGAATGGGCTAGGGCATTATTCTCATGTTCGATTGGCCTGCTGCTAACTTGGAGTTCAGGGTTCGAAAACTTGTCAGTTCTCCTGATGGGGATTTTTCCAGAAATGGTTTCCTGCTCTCCTTCCACGAAAATGCAGGTAGATTAACTCTAAACTGAATCCTTCCTCATCCTTACTCCATTAAGAGTAATTATCATATATGCCTTTAGCCTGAACATATATTAAGACGTGGTGATAAAAAAAAACTTGATGCCATAGAAAATTAACTTTTTTTTATTTCTGATAATCAAAATTTTATTGTGAAATTAAAGTCTTAAGAGACAAACACTACCGAAAATTAAAATTAATTAAATTAATTAAAATCATATTTAAAAAAAATTAGGAAACCCAATAGGTAACATTTTAAAATGCTGAAAGAAGGAAAATTAATTTTATAAAATATTTGCATAGAAAAAACCTATATAAGTAAAATTATATCTCTAATTATTTGGAAACCCAATATATAACATATTTTGAAACGTAAAAAGATAGGAAAATTTGAAAGAGAACACTTATTAATGTGATTGACAGTAAGAAATAAGCCTATCTCGAGAAAATAAAACGAGTAGGTTCAAAAATCTAAAACAAATGGGGGCAATATATTTATTTTGTCTTACATAGTCTTACCCTAAAGCCTACTTTTTCAAATCCTTACTAAAGGGCTTATAATTTAACAATTTTTTAAAAATCGGGTGTTGTGTTTTATTGCATGTTTTGGCATGTACATCAAGCCACCAATTCTTTGATTTGTTTATGTTAGTGAAACAGATTTTTCAGCATCTATCGAATTGTTCTGAAAACAATTTAAGAAGAAGAACTATGTCAGAATTTGTGTTGCCTTCTACATTTATTTGACTTTAAGTTATAATACAGCAGAGTTTAACACTAGAACTGGTTCTCCACTTCATAATATTCATGGGCTATTAAAAACACTAATAGGTGCAGTGACCTTTTTTTTATAGTAAAAAAGATTTAATTATGTTAGAAAATATATTTGTGGTATAGCTGTACATAAGTGAAGCTTTTTTAAAAAAAAACTAAACAAATATTTAATTATGCTAGAGGAAGTATTTGTGGTAGAGCTGCACAGATTAATTTTTGTATATTATTATTCACTGATATCATCGGTTCACTTAAAACCAACAATCTCTTCTTTAGATTGGTTCATTTAAGAGTATTGATTATTTTTTAAACCTCTCTGCTGAACAGCATTAACATGATGTGCCACAAGATGTTTGGGGAGACATGAAACTTTTCCCAAAGCTATCATATTGGTTTACTTGTTTAAGGTAGACACCTGTTAGAATTTAATTTTTTTGTGGTACCTCAGAAAATACCATTTTTACCTTTTGCTTGGTTGTGTATACTTACCCGCTTCGGTGGCCGCATGGTCAAAGACGCTACTATAACAGAATAGACTACCGATGATGGGGTAACCGACGTTCAAATCTCGATCGGGTGTATTAAGGGTGATTTTTCCAAAATGGACTTTCATTCTTCCTCCATTAAAATGCAGGTAAACTTCTTCCAAATACAGCCTTCCTAATCCCTAAAAACCATTATCATAATTAGTACACAAGCATATTACTCAAACGGGTAG
This sequence comes from Timema podura, assembly GCA_033556935.1. NCBI lineage: Eukaryota > Metazoa > Arthropoda > Insecta > Phasmatodea > Timematidae > Timema > Timema podura. The sequence goes on from JAVRXN010000010.1 coordinate 85,785,364, forward strand.
TAAGATACATTGCTTGAAAAAATTATATATACTTACTTAGTTTATGTTATAAAAACATGCTTTCGAAGCCATAGTGTAGATTTAAGCTATTTCTAGATCTATTCTTGTCTGGTAATTATTTTATGTTTTGTTATTTGCAGGTAGGCATTCCCTTTTCCAATGTGAACAACTTAGAAGTTAAACTTAAAATGGAATATAATGATAAAAATAAAAATAAAGGACTTCTAAAAGGAGCAGATTGGTATAGAATTCAAGCATTCCGGTAATTGTTTGTTTATTGACATTTTTACTAGGTTTTACTATCACCCTTTGCAAACTTATCCTTTTAAATACTCCTTTTATTCCATCCACTCTTCTAAGCCTGTAAATAAAGCATCCAAGTTTATGACTTTTAGGTCAGCTTTCTTGTTTACAGAGGTAGTAAAAATATCAATTAATTAATATTATGACTTAAGCTCAAGATATTTTAGTTCGTTATTTATATGCTATTACCTAAAGTTTAACTTAGGAAATAAATATTGAAAATTGGCATCATACTGTTGCTTTAAAAGAATATATTGCCTTTTCCAATGATTTCTACGCACCCTTACTTTCTGTGTGTGTGTGTGTGTGCGTGCGTGCGTACAAAACTTAATATACACAATGGCATTTTAAATAAAATGACCTAATGTATTCTAACATACACCAATGAAATCACAAATCAATATTCTAAGTAAACTAATTTAAGTAATTTATAAATATAAAGAAACAAAATCACAATTTAAAATTAATAAATTTAATGGAAATCCATGTAAAAACAACCATTGATACTCACAAACATAGCCCATTGATTAATTTAATAAACCTGAATATACTATACCATGTCGTCTATAAGAATATAAAAATGTTTAAACCATGTTTGCACACGTGCATGTATATAACAATACTCACTTTGCTAGTTGGGGCTCTGCCCCTAAACCCCAGTGAGTTTTCTTTACAAGTGGATGTAAACTAATGTAATTCCAACGTTGTTTTGAACATAACAACTTAGAGATGCCAGTATTGTATTGTATTGTATATACCGCACTGACTTTAAAGTTGCTCCGCCATTTTGAATTTTTTTCAGGGGTTAAAAATTAAATTTTTAACTTTTTGGAATTTTCCCGTCAGTTACAGGCTATAAGCTAGAAGTTTGCCTAATTTCAAGTTTCTAGTTCATCTGGAAGTGGGTAAACATTTATGTCAGTGAGTGAGTGAGTCAGCCATGTGGCTTTATAGTAGTAGAATTTTATTTTTCATAAGGAAACTTAAGAGATTTAAAAAATATGCAACTTTTGGTAGGTTTGAGTCATAGAAGGTAAAACCATTAATTCCACTTTATTTCATAATGATATGTAATCTATGTGAAATGTAATAAAATGTATAGATTTATTATAGGATGGATTATTTTGAAATTGGATGAAAACATTTCTAAAGTTGATAAATTATTTATATTAAAAATCCAGTTTAGTTGATTTTAACCCAATTTGGCACAGGAATACTATTTACACAAATATTTTTTGTTTAGGACCCAAGTGAGCTTTTAAAATTTTGTAGGTGTATAGGAGTTGCAGTCACAAAGAATCATTATACATTGAGCCACACTTATAATAAACACGGTGAAACTTTTGAGAGTAGTAATACACTAAAGAAACAAAATTTTAAAATATAATTCTAATGTTTTGAGTATTTGTCCAACATACACAAAAAAAAAGCGTGAAGAATATAAACTTTAAATAATCTTAACAAATTTAAACTATAAAGTCTTCTTTAGTACATAATTGCAAATTATTCTTTTACATTTCTAAGGTACACTTTGTTTGTCCTGAAGGTAGCATGCTTACCTTGCTTAGTTCCACTATGGTGCAACTTATGTATTAGGACAATAGTGGATTCCTTCAAGGTAAGACGTAAGCTTTTACCATAAACAAAGTGTTTATTTTTCCCAGACTACCGAGATATACCTTATTATTATTATTATTTATTATATATTATTTATTATTTAAATTATTATTATTATTATTATTATAATTTGGTTTATTGCTAAAAAACTTAATAAATTATTAAGCTAATGTTTTCAAACTTAGCATGCTTCTACTCTAGCGGCCGAGCTAATTTTTTTTAGTAGAATAAGACATTTAAAACGGTTTAGGTCAGGTAAAAATTAGAAAATAATCAAATTTAAACAAAACTAGGTAAATACAATACTTATTATTTACTAACTTCGGTTATTGTGGTATAGTAGTAATTTTTTTCCTTAGTAGTCTATGATACTCGAATCTCTGTTTCAAACTATGATCCTGGCATGTGTCTCTTGATTAGCTTACCAGAAAGAGCATTGGAACACTTTAATCAAAGCTCCCAATTTTATTTCACATATTCTGGTGTTATTCTTGGATTAAAATGTATGCACATCCTAATTCACACTGAATAGTAGTGTCACTGCCTGGATTCAAACTAGTGATGTTTGCAAGCCCAACTCCAGGATAGGGATTGATGGATAGCACGTTTGTAAAAGATGGTAAAAGGCATTGGGTTCTTTTCTTTGACTTTTAATATAAAATGAGTATGAACTCTAAACAGAAATTTACAAGTTGTACAAGAATAAGTCTAAACACTAAGGACCTTCGTCCACCGCTGCAACCCAACTGCAACTTGACTCAAGAAAAAATCACATCAGTTTCATTCAAGTTGTTTGAGAGTCGGACCCATGTTTTCTCATCCACCAGTGCAACTGCAACACACTCTGGATCCAACTGATCTGTGACTGATTGCAAGACGACTGACAAGTCAGTTTCAAACAAACTCTTGTTCAACTTTTTACTGGTTTGTCCGTGTGTCTGTACTTTTTCACTAAAATTGTCATGAAAAGTTAAGAGTATTAAAAGTAAGGAAATACTTTGGTATTAAAGTTGTAAAAACTTGTATAAGGAAGTTTCCTTGTTTATACACTTATAAACTAGTGGAATATTCCAGGAAAGATATTGTAGACGTGGCAATGATGGGAGTAAGCAGAGAAGTCAATGAAGAAGGTATTTTTACTTTTGTATTTATTTTAATGCACACAAATATATTAAACATTTATTAATTATTGTTAAACGTTTGAGTGAAGATGACAACTATTCATTTATACAACACTTCCATTGCCATGGAAGAGCCACGCGTGGCTTGAGAAAATAATAAGATAAATAATCCCTTAATTTTCTAGCGTTTGATGTTTCATCTATTGTAGTAATGTTTTTCCTGTAAATTGAGATAGGTTTCTTGGAAATACTCTTCTTATTCTTCATTGTTATAGTCGGCCACACATGATCGGCCTTATTTTTTGCGAATAAAGCTGTGAAAAATACAAACAGCGTTAGCTATTTTGCTTACAGATTTTTAATTTTTACAACGAATAACATTCAACAAAACCTGAAATTTTTGGTCACATGCCGAAAGCACATTCAACCGTTTACGGCCTCTACTCAGTCTATAATTGAAAACTTCAGTCCTATTGTTAACCCTTTCTTTGTATATGGTCTCATGAGATATTTTTGGAGCGGGAATGCTTATCAGCAACAAAATAGTTTGAAAATTTCACCCCTGTCTCATCGAGTGGTAATGAATAAGGATCAGGAAAATTTAGTCCTGTCTGTAGCCAATAGACCATTCTTGATGCTTTGAAAATTCCACCGTCACTATTTATTCCCGCAAAGCCAGTTTCAATGATAATGAAGTTTCCCTCAGCGTCATTACACGCCTTTAATACGAGGGAATGAAAGGCTTTATAATTGAAATTTTGTGATCCACTGCCAGGTAGTTTTTGTATTTGGATATTTTTCCATTGATGGCCCCCAAACAATTTGGCAGATTCCAAAGCTCTTGAAATTGATCTGATATTTCCTTCCATTGGATTTTATCCAATATTGGCATAAATTTTTCATGCAAACATTTTGTTGTCACCCTGGTGGTTGGAGTATAGGAGTAACTGGGGTACTCACTCCTTGATGTCCACGTAGGATGACTAGAACAGCTCGGCAGCTTACGGATGACCCCAGGTGTCTTCTTGGCCAGAAGTAGATTTGCCCGATCCAGGCGTTGGACTTGGGGGTCCTTATCGCTGGAATAGATAAGTGATGAAGGGGAGAATTTGTAGGGTTGGAGGTTATAACTAGGCCTCGGAGAGGAGAAGGGGGACAGGTGATCTGGGTGGTGGCAGGTGTCGAGCTACTGCCTGGTGGTGGAAGTGAAGTTAAGAGAGAGGGGGAGTCGTGTGGTCTACGTTTTCGTGGAGGGGTGAAGTACAAGGGTGATCCTGGTGGGAGGGAAAGAGGAGTAGGATTTTTTAGGGTGGGAGAAGTGAGAGAGGTGGCTGGGATAGGTCGTTCTGGAGTCTGGCTAGGGCCTGCAAAGGAGGTATTTAAATACCCGGGGTGTTGGTTAGTAGTGGTTTCGGGTTGGGGAGGTGCGCTGGAATGGCCCTTCTTCTTCTGCCCAGAACATTGGGTGTAACCCATCAGGTGCTGTGTAGAGCTCCGTGAAGAGGTGAATGAAGTGAGGGTGAAGGGGAGGAACTCGGTGAAGAGTCGCAGAGATCAGTGCAAAGCTGGAGAAGGGGGAATAGGGGGCTCGGCGAAGAGTCGTGGTGAGCGGTGCGGATCTGGACTAGGGGCTCTGTGAAGTCGCTGTGAGCAGTGCAGATCTGAAGAAGGGGGAATAGGGGCTCGGCAAAGAGTCGTGGTGTGTGGTGTGGAGCTGTAGTAGGAGGAAGGGGAGTAGAAGGTTTGGACGTAGGTCCAAAAGATAATAAACACACTGGCGTGGTAGACATTCGTTTATTCCCAGAAGGGAATGTTGCCAGTGAGGAGCTGAAGCAACAACTGCTGATTGGCCTGCTCGTCGCTCTTTTTTTAGTCGATCCCGTCTGGTCACTTCAGGGAGTCTTGGCCCTAGCCATGTGAACCCCTAGCAGGCAGCAAGGTTAGGGAGGGGGGTTGGCTCAGGGTGATTGGCCACTAAGAAGGGGTGGTGTTGGTGGAGAGGGCCGGACCTTGCCGACTGGCTACGAGGCTGTCTGCCTTACAAAAGGGGGTGAGAAAGTGTATTGTGGGGTGAAGAGAACGATGAGCCTTAGGAGTGCAAGAGGGCTGGAATACAAAGAGAGAACAGAGGAGTGGGTAGCAAGTTCCAAATGATGGCAGTACAACTACAGTCAACTCTCAATTCTACGACCGCAGGAATAGCATCCCTCTCTAAGTAATGACCCTTTTTTGGGGAACCGTGAAAAATGTGGGAAAAAAAGGTCGAAAATTTTAAGGTAATTGGCCGTAAAATGTGTTTGTTGTACTTATTTAGGTTGCTGTGTTGCGATTATCTTTTTAAGCTTTGTATTACTAGTAACTGGGATGGGTCAGGTATAAAAATGGACACCACTCCATCAGTGCCAGCCAATAGCACTTGACTCTGTCCACCCCCTCCCACAAGCAAGACAATGTTTCCCCGTGCGCGACTGCCTTTACGTCACGTACCATGCTTGTTTTTGCCATTGTTATTTCGATTCTAGATTTGGTTACTTTTTGGTTTGATTTTGTGAACGAGTTTTGACGACCCACATTATTGTTTTTGCCATTGTTATTTCGATTTGGTTACGTTTTTGGTTTGATTTTGTGAACGATTTTTGATGACCCTGCTATTTTTTTTATTTGATACGAACTTATAATTTAGACAAAATGAGTGGAAAGAGGATCTTCTTGACACTCATGAAGAAGTCAAGATCATCCAGGAAGTGGATGAGAATAAGATTACAAAGGCGGAGATTGCGCGGTGGCATGGCATCCCGAATTCGACACTTTTCACGATTCTCAAAATGAGAGAAGAAATTGTGAATGCAGTGCAGAAGGAAGACCACAATGTAAAGGCAAAAAATTTGAAGGGTGTGACGCACGCTATGCTGGAGTGGTTCAGCCAGCATAGATCACAAAACGTGCCTATAAACGTACCGATGATGCAGAGGAAGGCCAATGAATTTGCCCTGAGGTTGGGTATAGAAAACTTTAAGTGTTTAAGTGGGTGGCTAGAGTGTTTCAAAGTGCGTCACAATATCCAGCCACAAGTTTGTCGGTGAAAGCACATTGGTCGAACCAACACCAGTGAGAGTGTGGATAGCCCTTGCTCCGAAACGTCCTTAGGCGCTATCAGCCTCAAGATGTATACAACGCTGATGATCTGGGGATGTTCTACATCCTCGTACCAGATCAAACTCTTGCTGTGAAAGGGAATAAGTTCAAGGGTACGAAGAGGAGCAGCTTATGATCGGGAAGGTCAAGAAACCCGGTGTTTCAAGGGCAACATCCTGCCTTGTGACTATGATTTTAATAAAAAGGCATGGATGACCTCGGGGTGTTCACGAGGTTGCTTCAAGGCTTCGATTCGAAGATGGACGCCGCAAATAGAAAAGTCATGCTTTTCGTCAACAATTGCCTCGCACATCATGCTTTCGACAAACTCAGGAACATCGAGCTGGTGTTTCTGCCAAAGAACACCACCAGCACGCTTCAGTCCCTGGACCAAGGAATAATTCGGCAAGTGAAGGTGAAGTTCCACGAGATGCTTGTGCTGAATATAGGGTGGAATCTCGACATGGGTAAGGAGGTCAAAAAATGGGACGTGTTCAGGGCCATGAAAGGAATCGTCGCTAGTTGGAGGGCCATGAGACCGGCTGTAATCACCAAGTGTTTCCGACATGCCCACTTTGTCCTACCAGTCAACAAAGAGGCTGCCGTGCGTGTGCTTCCCACCGCTGCCAGCGCCGAAGACCCAGACGATCCACCGTTAGGGGACGCTAATTCCCAGCCAGGCCCCTTCATGGAACCGCAGGTGGGCTCCATCAACAGACACACCTTCGTCTGCCCCCCTAGCTTTCACTCGGCCGTGCAATGAGGAAATGTGGCAGAGATTAGTCCCAGACTGCAAAGATGTTCTGAAAGCCGGGACATCCACTCAAAAGCATTTAAGCACCAGGGCGCTAGCGAAGAGCTGTGGTCCCAGTTCTATAATGTGAAAGACTTCGTCGAGCAAACTGGCGCTAAGAAGAAGCAGGCCTCCATAATGGACTTCTTCAAGAAATATGTAGGTTTTTTATATTGTTTTTCACGTGTTGTCTAAAAACTGCAATTTTTGCATATGAGGGTTGGGGTGGAACAAATTCGGTTAAAGTTCCAATAACGACCCCTTTCCAGGGAATCGTGAAAGGTCGTAGAGTCGAGTGTTACTGTACATTCATAGATTATTCCTCCAATGGTACTATATCCACGGGCAAACTAAAATGACAGTGCTGTAAAGCAGCATCCCGTAGCCAGAAAATCTGAAATCGTAAATTTAAAACACACCTACATCAATATCCTGTAATTTTTTTAAAAAAATTTTTAATTATCTTTATTTAAATAAAATATATTAATATTTTTTGGGTAAGATTTTTTTCATACATTTGATAGCTAATGAGATAAAATGTAAAACAACTCCATATTTATTTGTAGATTGTGTGTGAATGTGTACGAATCACCAATCTATTTTAATAAATATTCAAGCTTATGGTAAAAATATAAAAAGATAAAAAAGAAGTGAGTAGAAACAGTTAGCACTACCAAGTTTTTTTAAATCTAGCATTGAAACTGGCTTGGCCCATGTATGCACCCTTTGTTGACCTTGTTAGGTAGCAAGATTACCTTACACTATTCCACCATGGTGAAGCGTATAAGATAGGACAATAGTGTAATCCAGCAAAGTAAGATTTCTACCTTTCTAGGTAAATGGAGTGTACACAAAAATTTATACCTCAAGACATTTTATTTCAATTTGCAAATTTATAGACCCCTATATTAAATTAATCCTAAATGTTTGTTTTTCAAAATTAATTAATAATAATAATAAAACATAATTTTGTATGTTAAATACACTCTTCCCCTGAAAGAAATAATGAAACAGATTTAACTATACTTAATTTTTTATTTATTTCAGTTACAAAGTGCAAGGAAAAATGGAGGCACATACGGACTGTTTTTGGGAGGAACCTAAAATTAGGGCCGAATGGTGGAAATCACCATACAACTAAATGATATGTTGCAATTTGTAATTCCATTTGTGAAGCCTCAAACTGCTGACACTTCTGGAAATCTACCTTCTCCTTTCCCTGGTGTTGGTGAAATCAACGATGAATGTATTGAAGCATGTGACGACAGTCTCGAAACCAAAATAAATATGGAGGACCATAGTTTGGCAACAATCAAGATTCAGGATATCGATATGGGACCTCATACTTCTCGGTCATGTTCAGAGAAATTTGAACTACAAGGGGGAAAAAATATCGCTACTGGAGGCCATGACAGAAAAAGAAAAATACAAGAATTGTCTCAAGTTGACAAAACCTTTATGGAATTTTGAAATCGACGATCAAACGTGTATAGTAGGATGATCCCAGAAAATCCTTCTTAAATAATACTCCCAGAAATTTAAGAAATGAACGAACAATAGATGCGGCAGCTCATAAGAAAAGTACATGCACTGATTGATGACATTTTACAAAACAGTTCCACTTCTGCACTCTCTGTACAGACAATACATTCAGATTCATTGCATGGATATACACTGGTATTATCGCCACATGAGTTTCAATCTCAACCTTCGAGCTCTAATAATAATATCAAATATTTTTCAAATACCACCCAATTTTATACTCAATGGTGAAAGCTATATAGCCTAACTCTTTATAAAATACTATTGTATCAAATAATATTGTTTACAAGCTTACCTCAGTGTAATTAGTAGTCTTTCTTCAACACTTATGTCTTTCCTGTAGTTTGTGTCCTTTTTTCCTACAAGAGGGCAAACTTTTCCCACAAGCTCCATAAAAAGTTTTCTGGACATTCTGTAAAATGTTTTAAATTTACTGTCGTCCTTTTCAAGCTTGTTCGCTGCTATAAACACACGTCTATTTTGGTTGTCACTAATAAATGGATGAATCCACCATTTTTTTTCCCACCTTTTTCGTATTCTAGTATGTGACATCATCATCATCATCATCTGAGCTGCTTGACATCTTGTGTTAAACTGATCTTAAACCAGTTGCGTTGGTGGACAAAGAACAAACAACGCAATTTGTTAGTGACCGTTGCTGGAAAGTTGTTTCTTGATTGAGTTGCAGTTGGGTTGTGGCGGTGGACAAAGGGCCTAAGAACAAATCTTTGTCCCATCTAACAATCCTATTAGCCGTTTACCTGTCCTTTTATGTCCTTTTATACACTTTAGTTCCTACATAAGTGTTAGTCCTAAACCCTTAACACAATTTTTACCTACATGGGTAACCATGAAAAACCCGCTCGAGGCTGTTCCCTGATAACTTTCAACAAGTCTCTCAACAATATTGTAACAACACTATAACAAAACTACATTACATTTAGCCTCTAACAACACTATAACAGAACTACATTACATCTAGCCTCTAACAACAGAACTACATCACACTAACTACTATACTATAACAGAACTACATCACGACTAGCCTCTAACAAGACTGTAACAAGAAGAAGACGAGCAAATTCGAGACACGTGCTTGCTCCTAAAAACTTAAATACTTCTTTTATTACACAAGTGCATTCCAGTTTGGGTTGCAAGGACTGTAAGTATGTGACCATTTTTTGCTCACCTCTACAAAATACACATATAGACACTTCCACATTCAATTACAACAGTTTGACCTGCTGACTCTACATTAGTTTAAATATAATCTAATTTCAATTAATATACGTAATCATGATATTTGTTTTTCAAATGAATTCATAATAAAAGTAGTTTCAAAATAATGTAATTTTAATTAATGTAAATAATCATGACAAATGGTTTTTCAAAACTCAAATATTTATATTTTAAATGCATGACCCTACATTATGCTTTTATTTATCTCCCAGTATTCAAATTAATGCACCTGTTTCAATTGGCTTCGCCATCTTTGATTTAATGTAGTCAAATTTTATTTTGTTAAAACATACACAAGAAAAATGCTTTGGCTTTTGTTGGAAAGGGGTACAGGGGAGCTGCATTAAGGTGCACTTTTTTTAAATAAATAAATAAAATAAACACAGTTGGTAATCAGCAGGACCTGGTTTTTGGTGACCTAAAGAATGATTTTAAAAAATGACCTATTAAATAACCTCAAAGTTAAAAATGACTTCAAATTTTTTTTTAAATGACCTCGAAATATTAATAAAACCTCATAATAAATGCACACAACTTAATCAAATGCACACTTTACAATTGCAAAATAAAAAAATATGTATGCAATGAAAAGTCTTTAATGACTAAATTTTGCATTCTGTAAAATATAATATTGATTTACAAAGATCTGCTTCAGTAGTAATAGTTATACTGTCTCACCACAACCCTCTCTAAGAATGTTATTTTCCAACAATATAAGCTAAGAGGATATAAAGCTCATTGCCTATATGATCTTCTCATTTCGAAAATCTGTGTTGAAAAAATGTATGCATTTATAAAATATTGATGGTATTTAAAAAATTACTTTATCCACTTCAACACCTTAAATTTACTAAAAAATTATGACCTAAAATTACAAAAGAAAAAAAATATACCTAAATAAAATATATATTTCTGCAACCAGAAGATCATGAACAGAGTTTATTTATTTAAAAGCATTGTCTTATTCTAACCAAAAATTAGGTAACATGTCATCAAAATCCGAGCCTTTTTAAACAGAAAAAATTTAGAGACAATTGTTTTTAAATTTTCTTTGCATTATCTACAGCTTCATATAGCTTCATTATTAATAACCTTAGTCTTTAAATCATGATTATATTAGTCATGTCTCTTCTTTTACTTTTTTAGTGCACTTAACCAAGCATTGGGTAGATGTCTCCGTCACAAGTATGATTGGGGTGCACTCCTGCTTGTTGATGATCGTTTCCAGAAGGGTGGTTATAACTTTAAGTCTTTATCAAAGATGACCCGTGAACATGTAAGATTGTTTTTCTTTTGTTATGTGTTTTTTTGTTCAAGTGTCTGCTTAGTTATTTTTAGAATACTAGTAGCTCTTTATAGCGAGATTGTTGGGTAACATTCTTCATCCCCGAGCTATAATTTAACCACAGTATATTGGAATATTAATACAATAAAAACTACTTTTTTATGGGAGACATACTCTTAAACGCCTTACATCCAAATCCGCAGTATATTGGACCACACTATATCAGGCTTATACTGTATTGGCATATATCATGTCCATTTAAAATAACTAATTATTCAATTATTCCTTTACATTATGTTTTTCCCTTCATTAAATTTGAAAATCCATCTAATACCTTTTTTTCTTTTTTTCTTTTAGCTGAAGTACTTCACAAACTGGAGTGAGACATGTAAGAGTCTTTCATATTTTATTGAAAAGCATTCCTGCACATCACATAAAAAAAACTAAACCCAAAGTAAATTTTAATATCGGAGAATATGTTGAATATAAATTACTGAAAGAAAATGATTTTTCAATATTGACAGTTTAATAAAATGTATACTTTTACAATGACAATTGAACCGTTTTATGGGATATCATTATATAAATAAAGTTATTTTAAAAATGTTAAAAATATGATTAGAATAAATTTTAGCTGGATAGTAAATCTTAGAATAAATTTTAGCTGAATAATAAATCTTTACTAAAAGTTAATAGTTTTTATTAAAATTACATTGGCACATTGTTGATTGCAATTGATCTTACAGCCATAAAAGATAGACAAAAACACCTAATTTGGAAATTAAACATTTTATTAATAATTAGTTGATGTAGGTGGAAATTAATATTGCAAAAAACAACCTTTTGAAAAAAATCTAAAAATTCAAATTATTTTTTCAAAATATAACTTTCAGACTTAATTAATATGGTTGAAAGATTCCATAAAACTTTGAACTCAAATATTTCTTTGCATGAAAATTTTTGAAAATGTCAAATTTCTTAGATTACTTAAAAGTTCAGTGTGAAATAAATTACCTTTATTAACAATGGTAATTGGAACACACATTCCACCATTTTTATAATTTCTTTTGTAGTATTAATTTTTAAATTTTCATTATTCATAGTCATAAATTGATAGATATCCAAACATAATAATTATGTATGGAATGGTTCACAAATAAACATTTAAGTTGTTCCTGATAAACGTTTTACCTGTTTTAATCCCATTTACATTTATAATTACTGTATGTCTTTAAATTAATTTGCTACATTTTGTTTTATATATTATATTGTTGATATATTTTTGAACTTTAATAAATGCATTCAATCAAATAGTGTACTTATTGTATACAATCCAAATTTTTATTTATTTAGCACTGCGTCTTACTACCCATTTGGGTTATACGCTTTACAACCCAAATGATTCATACAATTACACATAAGCTTTTAGATCACAAACAGGAACTCTTAACACAATAAGTTATCAACTGATTCCAGGCCAGGTCAGTTTAGTAAAATTCCTCCATTTTCCTCTATCATTTCAACATTCTTCTTCCTTTAATTGCTTCTAGTCTTCTCTTCTCACTTTCACACTTTATAGTATCTGCTGTTCCCATCTCTTTCTTGGTTTCCCTTGCTGTCTTTTTCCTGCATACTTAATATCCATCATTCTCATTGGTCACCTGTAATCCATCTCCCACACTAGAGGGATTCAAGTTAAAAATAAAAAGGGAAAGTGAATGATAGAATGAGCAGGGGAGATAAATGTGCATAAAATTGCTGGTTATGTCACAAAATACCCAGCACACGCAATTTAGAGTTATTGCGGACAAGCCCTCACAGCTCTTCTTAAACATAGATAACTCGTGCCCAGGAACACGATATATCATTAGAATTAATTACCTCATGTAATTAATGTAACTTACAATACCGAAGGATGATAGTACTAGAGGGAAAACTAACATCTTTAGTGAACAGTAGTTTATTTTATTTCCCAAAAAAAATTGAGAATAACAATACATATATATATGTGTGTGTAGACAATGAATAATTTTCATATTATCAAATCAGCAACACCTTCACAATCTCATTCTATGGCCTCATACAAGGGTCGCCAAATTAAAAAAAAAAGATCATCTTCGCTTGCTAAGGAAGATACTAGTTAGGCGTGAAAAATCAACAATTTAGCCGCATCCTAACCTCTCATAGTTAAATACAATAATTACTACAATATAACTTACAATACCAGTTCAAAAAGGGTACATAACAATTATATAACCTATCCAGACTTACTCTACTACAATAAAATTTAAATATTAACCTCGCAAGGTGTTTCATTAAGTTAAAGTTCACGGGCAAAGTCCACTTGTGAATGACATAATGCATAAGTCTTAAGTTCAGAATCTGGACCCGTCTACCTATGAATAACTCACAACAGGCAGTGCCTTTTTTTTTTTTTTTTTTTACTTATGCCCAAAATTATAAGTTCAATCCTGCCGGACATACGACCAAATTCATAACAAAGTTAAGTTCAATTGTTCATTAAATAAACACAACGCCAAAAGTAGTAGAATCGTAAAAAAGTTTTCCTAAGTGTTAAAGCTAAAAGGACTTAAGTCCGTTCATATTGGAAAATCAGCAAAAAGGAGCTTAAAAGATCAAGCTTACCCATTATGAAAATAAATCAATGAGCCCAAAAAAGGAATTTTGAAAAGTTAAAGATTACGTCTAAAATGAATATAGCTTACATTGTTAATTCTGGTGCGTTTGCCTGGTCAAGCGACCTCCTAAGCCAACCCAAGAGTGGCATATAACTCACACGATCCTTCTTATATACAAAAAACACAGCTTGCAGAACACGGAACTATGGGAAGTCACAAGGGAGGAAAACCAAAGATCATAGATAGGGAGTAGAACATTCGACGAGCGTCTAAAAGATCGTAGAAGCAGGGTCGTGGAACTGGCGGAGTGTTTCTTCTTTTCCACCTAAGGTCTTTGGTTCTGGTCAACCGCGCGATGCGTCTTGATGAGCGCATCTTAGTATGTTGAGGGCTGTTGAGTCGATCAGGTGCGTGTGTATAAGTGGGCCGGGCATGTTTACACTAGAGTTGGCAGCAGACGGCATCAGTAGAATAGGGTAAGTCTGTGATTTTCTGTATTATTGTAGTTAGCCAGCGGCTAATGCTACACACCTACCCACTGGTTTAAACCTGAGATAATCTATTTTTAATTTAAAGAAAAAAAAATTCATTTATAGTGTTTGTTAGTCTAATAATAAATGTATTTTTTGTCAAATTATACATTTTTCATCAAGCTCTATTCAACCATCAATTTGGCAACACTAAGGTTTCAGTTATTTTTCAAAATCTTCAAGCAGGTAGTTCCAAATATCTCTTTATTTATGTATTATTTATGTATGTGTTCCTTCATATGAAAAAGGAATAGTTTCGAAAATTTAAAAAACAATCTATGAATGTAAAAGTGTAAAGAAGTTATAAGTGTGAGAAGAAATAAAGAGAGATGTATGTTTGTCCCTAGGCCTAACCTAACTATCCTTTCATGTTGGCTTCCTTCACTATCATTTACTTTACATTAATGTACAGTGTTTCTACACTGTCTTATTATATATTTCCAAGCCATTAGGCAATAATTCATTTTACTATCATAAAATGAGTGTTACATTTTAATATTAATACTTAATATATATACAGGATGACACCTACCTAGACCAGAATGGAATGGGCCAGTTTCATATGCAAAACTGGCCTATTACATTTGAGTTAAGGTAGGTATAATCTTGTATTTAGTATAGCGCCACACTTGAGGCATACTAAGTCTGACTATGAAACTGGCCCTAAGCTCTTGACAAATTCATACCGGCTTTCCATCAACTATCTGCTATCATATAGTGAATATCAAGTCTCTTGTAGACCTCTGTTGCCTAAATCTGTGCCGTTCATCTCTACCTTCCTTTCATTTTCTTTCTTAGTCTCTTGTCTCTTCAAATATATTTTTGTACAGTGGCACATCAGCGTTATTCTCCTATAATTTGTACACTTCTTCCTGTCCTATAATTCTCTTCTTCCAGTACCCTCTTTTTCTTCCACATCATGCTCAGCACCCTATATAAATATTGTATTCCTGCTTCCCCTGCAGCTCTTATCATTTCCACAATTAGTTTTTCCACTCCTGGAGACAGGAAGAGGTGTACAAATTATACTGCCGGGCCCTTTTTAGTGCCGTATTAATTATCAACGGAGTTATTGAACAAGGTCGTCCAGCCCTATGTAAAGAAATATACCACAAGTTGTGAAGACTTATCACTGGTTGCTAGTTATTTCTTGAGGGTGGAAATTTGGAATATGTCAGCTCCTTTAGCCTATAAAAAGTAGTTATTAGACCTGTGAAATCCTAGATTTAGAATAGAAAACTGTGTGATTACGCTCTTCTCATTCAAACTTATCCCAATGCTAGAACTAAAAACATCCTACACACTATAATTATTCTTGTCAATACTGCAACCAATATCAAAATGAAAGGGGAGCATCACGGGTTTCACTATGTTTGCAAGGAAGCGGTCAACTCCTTTGCTCTTGACTATTTAAAATATTTATGAGAGACTTAACTCACAACATGTCACAGAGGTAATCAAATAACTATGAAAAGAAAGTCTATACAAAAATACTAACTCGTATGTGCTTGAATGTTTGACACATTCCCATTCAAAAGGAAGTCCATGCAAATTTTCACATGCTCAGTGTTCAGCCTTAATGTACCAAACTTCCAGCGCTGTTTTTAATGCCAGAAATATGGTCATAACAAGTCACTAAGATGTGGGAGTCCTTCTTGGACAGGTTGGTGACTGGAGGCTCATAATCGTGCTGAGTCCTAAAATGTGTTAATTGTACGGATCCATACACCACCTGGTCTTGGTCTTCACCAAAATAGAAGGCAGAGAAAAAATCCTGGATATTTAGTCAAGAAAGAAAATTCCATATACCTATGCACAGCCTGCACAGACACTGTGTTCCTTTAATCCCCATTTTTTCAAACCTCTTAAAGTCAGGTAATTTTTCAAAATATAAATTGTACAAACTGACATTGCAAAGTAAATGTGCCAAAAGCATCTTCTCAAGGGGTCAGGCCACCCCTTCATGCTTCTAGTTCCTCAATCAGCTAGACAGCTAAGACAGGTGAGGCTAAGGTAAAACACTTCTGGACTCCAATGATGGTTCAAAAAAAAAAGCCTAACAATGGTCTTCAAAATAAATGATTATTTAAAAGAAACAAATTCACCTTTCCTTTGCACAAGGAGAAAGTGCCTCAGTGTTAACTGGAAAAATGCAAACCTCTTCTGCATTTAGAACTCGTAAAAAGATTTTGTAAGACACAGGGGGCAGACAAAACTGTGCCCAGTTTCTTTTGCTAGTGCCCATGAGGTCACCTGGAATACAACAAGCAAGAAAATTCATGGGCTTATTGTAATCTATACATGAGTTTTTCCAAGATTTTGTTGTAACTCGAGCTTAAAACTACAACTTAAAGAACTTTTAGTGATATATGTAGTGTCCTGACTAAATACATATATATTATCTTAAAAATTTAGGCAATTATTCAATTGTTGGGTATATTTTAATGAATAATTTATTATTCTGTATATGTATGAAATAAAGTGCATTGAGCAAAGACAATTGAAAAGAAATAAAATGATAGAATATTAGGAAAATGGTGGAGCACAAATAAAAGTAAAAACACTTGACACATATTTACACTCACTTATATTTCGATGCTATTATAGCATTTTCCTCAGGAACTAGTAGTGGAGTGTTGGAGTTGAAATTCTCTGAATGTTTCTCTATTACCCTATTACTACTTTCTGAGGAAGCTGCTATAATAGCATCGAAATATTGAAGGGCGTGTAAAAAATGTGTTAGTGTTTTTACTTTTATTTGTGCTCTACCATTTTCCTAATATTCTATCATTTTATTTATTACCAATTATTATTCTGTATGTAATTAACTATTACAACCATGGCTGGTTTCAACAAATACAATAGAAACACAAATTAAAATATACTGTAGTAAATGACTAAACGTTTACTGAATTCGCAAGTGTTTGAAATTAAATTTAGGAAGTAACATTAAGAAAGTAGACTTAACATTTTTCTTTTAATTTACAAATTTCCTTTTACAGCGTATACCCATTTATTTACACAAATAATAATAGGGTATATTGTATTTTTATAATTATATGGAAATAGTTCCGTTAACATTAAATGATTCAAATAGTTATCTCATGCATCTTACTTTCTTTACATTTTTCATCTGTCATGTCTTTAACCTTAATGTTTAGTTCTTTGCTCCGTATATATCCACTTCATATATACATATATATGTGTTCAAACAAAAAGGCTTTTTTAAAAAATTTATGAAAAATCAGTTAAGCATCTTAATCATTTCTATCCTTAAAAAAATAGCGTCAATGAAAATCAGGAAAACTTTTTTGTTGTATTCAAGTTCAAAAATTCCTGTTGTGGGAAATATTAAACAAGCTCCTGAAATAAATTCAATCCACTTTTACCTTTAGATGATAACACGTGTATTACTGATTCAGGAAATGTATTTCTAAAACAATACTCAACATTACCTTTTATATGCTTAAGTCTATACAGTGATATATAATTTTCATTAGATGTGATCAGTTGAATCAGACATCAGTAAAATTTTCCTCTTATTTTGTCTTCTCCCAAATGATTTTAACTCTTATATCGAGCTATTTTTAACATCTTAGTCAGATTCAGTTCTTTTTGTAGAAATAGTCCATCTAAATCACAAACTTACTTTGAAGTTTTTATTTTAGAACTTTCTAGGTTTACTAAAAATGTTTTCTAAAAACTTTATTGTATTTTGTTTTGTGGACCAAACTGCTGCTGAATGCTTACCCATAATATAACCACACAATTGGTATTTAAATTCTATCGTCATTGCATGGCGGTTTTGGTGATCCATACCCTTAGTAAAGAAAGAGAAAACCCTTTATAGACATCTTGTTCTAGTTTAATTGGGTGGTATACTAAGCACAGAGTGAATCCTTCAAATACAAAAATAAATCTCTAATGATTTGTTGCTCAGCTGTATTCATTATTGCTATTTGTATTTAATTCTATAATCTCTAATGGTTTGAATTCTGTAATTTAATTAAAAATATTTTGCTGTGGGCTTGTTCTTTAACCATTGGCAGTATAAGCCGTAATAAAATATCAAACAAATCATATTAAATAATTCTATCACTTTAGCATGTATGTACAAAAGGCTACTTTTTTTTATATACAATGCTTGAAAAAATGAATTAGTTAATAGCCAAGTCAAAGATTTTACTTTTTGTACATTGCAACCTTAAGTGAAGCTTTGTCAGTTTTGGCACAATTTTTATTTCTATAATTTTTTTACAATAATGGCACCACTTTGGAGAACAGTCTTTGTCCTTAAAGTGATTTCTAGCAATTGTAATCAAATAAGGAACGTCAGCAAATACATACACATTTTATTGTAATATTTAATGGATTTTCAAATTATGTTTTAGCGGGCGCAATCCCCCATTTTTGTCCTATTACTCTTATTTCCTTCTCCCATGTCATTTGCAATTGATTTTACTTGAAAACTACATTCTTTAACTCCAATTGTAGTTTAATTAAAGATATATTTGATAATTAGCTTGTAAAAATTATAATATACTGTAATATATTACATGCCATGGAGACTTATGTTTAACTATATGGGTGCATATAACCTGACGTGGTGATTTAAAAAAAACTATATGGGCCTAAAATATTTCATAATTTCTGATAAAACAGCTTTGATTACTTATTTTAATCTCATTGAAAGAGAGCACAGTCATTTTTAAAGACTCTTTTTTAAGTCTTTAAAGCTTAGTTTTTGTCAATTTTAAAGTTTGAAGCTTTTCATAAATTAACAACTATATAATTATTTTAAAAAATATCACCTGTTTTCACATTTATTTTATCTTAGGGTTGACAAGTTCATTTAATTTGAATCTCGTCTGAATGAAAACGAAAGAACCATATAATATTATTACACCCAAATACAGTACAGTACAATATTTCACCACACATTCAAGAAATGCGCTTTTAAATTGCCAACCCATATTTCCTACAAGTATCATGTCGTCTTGTGCGATGGGGCAGACAGTCCCGAAGTGCCCATCGCATATTCAACAGTTTAGTACCATTAGTGTGATATGTGCACAGGGTGAGAAACAAGCAACCCTCCAACCCTCTGTGAACACTTCTTGCCAAGTGAGCCACCGTAAAGGTTTCCAACTCTACCGCTAGACTATGGCACATGGGACAAAACCCTGACTAAATTAAAATACACTTTAATTAAGGGTATTAATTTCTAACATGCATGTATGCAATTGTAACATAAAACATGTAAATTAAATATCAAAGGTTAACAATAGGCATGACTATGTGTAATTAAATTAAGAATTAAGAGAGACTAGCGTATTTAGAATTATTTGCACTTAGAGTAAGGACAGTGTCCAGTGGAGATAAGGAATATTTTTGTAAACTTCATGTATCTTGGATCTTTTATCTTTACTGAAGATTAAATGTAATTAGTACCCTACTTTATTTCTTTTTCTGGAATGACCTCCCTCTCTTCCCTACTTTTGCGCTCAAGAAACATCTCGGTTGCCAACTTCTACCTTCCCTCAACCCCTCTTTTTCCTTCTCTTTCCCCTCCTACAATCACCTCCTCCACCATCCTCTGCCTTCATGAATCCACAGAACTAAAATATAGCCGCAACAAAGGAGGCCTAGGAAGAAAACTTTGTGCTGGACAATACACATCTTTCAACGTGTTCCTCATTCAACAAAACCAACTGCCCACGAGTTGGTTTCGACCCCCTACAACCCGAAACCTCTACCCCTTCCTCCTCCACCTTACTTCAACTTACTGGATTCTTCACCCCCCGCTGCCCCTCTGCTCCCTGTCCAACAACATTTCCTTTTCCACAGGTCCAACCTCCTCCCTCATCAATCCTGATCCTACAGAATCTGACACTGTAAGTATTGCAAGGAATTAATCCCCTCGGATATATGGAACCATGCAAAATCCACAGATCCCAAGCTAAACTGGTATACATTCTCCCGACTCACTGAGAAAGAAGAGAAGGCTTCCCTCCACAAGCAGAAGCCGATGCATCCCGCTCTCCGCCCACTAAACTCCCTTAGATCATCTCAAAGCCAAAAAGCAGCAAACTACCTCTGAGGAATCTCCAGACAGACATTATCACACCAATGAGACCCACAGGCAAACTATCTCCAGGAGCCAACACAACTTTAATCAAGGGATGACACATCCACGACAAAAGGTCGCCAGACAAAAGATGACGAGCGACAGTCTTCCAGATATATCAAGCAGGTAATGAAAGGATGAATAACCTGTACAAGCCCTTACCTTTTCTTCTTATTACCAAGGATAAGAGGCATAGGTATAAATTATTTAATATACTTTCATTTATAAAGCTAATGTCATTACATTGAAATCGTTGGGGTTTTTATACCCATGCCGAAATTTATTACTAATTTCTCCCTCGCATCTTTCAATCTTGTGTTTTCAGGAGACTCACTTCTGTCCTATTTTTTGTCCATTGCAGCGTAGGTACAATTTATATTTTGCCAACAAGGCTTTCTTTGATCACGCGAGTAGAGGGGATACTATTTTGGCACACAACTATATACATTATTAATATTGTTAGGTGATTTGTAACCCTGTCATTGGTGCTCATTTTCTTTGGAAGGTGCTTATGGACCTCTACAGTATCGATTATTTTTATCATTCTTTGCCGGAAACTTATAGTATGGCAATCGTGGACCACTGAATTCTTAAATATACATATATACAACGTGTTTCTAAAACATTGCATCAAACTTTGGCAGGATACTCCTTGGGTGAAATTATAATAATTCTCATAAGCAACCTAGGGTCCATCTTCAATATTAAGGGTCAGGGTGTCTACCATCCGGGAAAATCAGGGAAAACGGGAATTAGCCGGGAATTTGAAATGATCGGGAAAAAACGGGAATAAGCCGGGAATTAAGTAAATTACAATAAAAATCTGAGAAAATGTGGTTTTACTCAAAATGTGAAATATAATAATCATTAAAACAGTAAATAATAATGTTATTCAAACTGTAGTTTTTTTTGTAGCTGTGTAATATATTTTATAGTTCCTAATAAACAATGTTAATACAAATTTAAAAAAATTGTTTATTTAAATTTTAAAACTTATTATTATTCATAACAAAAGATTAATAGAAAAATGAGGGGGGAGGTGGGGGAATTAGAAGGATGTGACATACTTTTTAGTCGGGAAATTTAGGAAATGATCAGGGAAAATCAGGGAATAAGTCGGGAATTTCATTGGTCAAGTTGAGTAGACATCATGAGGGTGGTTTACACCCCTAAAGACAGAGCTAAAAACGACTGTTGTGTGAAATATTATGAAAACTGCTTAGGGTATTACAACGAATCTTTGTATACTACTTATTGAAACCTTGATCATTAATAAACTAAATGTGCTGTTACCGTTACCCACCCCCATCATGTAAAAAAGGGGGGTTGTAACACATTTTTTCTAAAATAAAATATGTCAGAGTAAGTATTACCAATTTTTACTTAAGATTACAAAACAGGGAATCAAAATTAACAAAAAAGATAAAAAGATGTCTTGGAGAAACTGTCTAGCTTTCCCCGTTTCTGAGATAATCACACAAGTTTGAGATCAGAGCCAAGTGCAAATGCCTGCCAGGTAGGCAGCCAGAATTGCAGTTTTATTTCGCAATGCAGTAGTTTAAACCATTTTTACCTGCACGTGTGACTATGTATCACGTACATTTGGTAAACAAGGCTGGTTTGTGTGTTATGATGGAGAAACTCTGATACTTTTCCTTCTTCATAAGCTCCGATGTGTTGCTATTTTTACATTAGTGAGTTATGCTTACACAGTTCACACTTGGGTGGGATTTTATTCATTACACTCACTGGAATATTGAAAGCTACATTAAGAAATACAAATTGTAGTTATTGCATGTTTTAGTTCCTAGCTTCAAAAGCAGATTCATAGCAAGTGTTCAAAATGGTGGCCCCTAACGTTATTGCAATAATTGAGGCGACGTATCAATGACTGGCGTACTCTTTCGAAAACACGTGGAGTTTCTTGAACCTTATCACATGCAGCAACTATCCTGGCTAACAGGTCTTCCTCAGATTCAACAGCTGTCTCGTACACCAAAGCTTTGATAAAGCCCCACAGAAAGAAGTCTTAAGGATTTAGGTCAGGAGAGCGTGGTGGCCATGCAACAGGCCCACCTCTTCTTATCCATCGGGCAGAAAATGCAGTGTTGAGGTAGTCACGCACAGCTCTTGTGAAATGAGGTGGGGCACCATCATGTTGTAGCCACATGCGTTGTCTAACAGAGAGCGGTACATTCTCGAGGAACTGTGGCAATGCAAATTTCAGAAATTGGTAGTAGATGTAGCCAGTCAAACGTTGTGGCATCAGGTAAGGGCCAATGAGATGGTTACCCACAATGCCTGCCCAGATGTTGACAGAAAATCTATGCTGGTTGCCCATGATGATAGTTGCATGAGGGTTCACGTCATTCCAAATGTGATTATTTGTACTATTAAAATAGCCGTCTGGTGAATGTTGCCTCATCGGAAAACAATATTATAGTGGAGAAATCAGGAACCACTCCGCACTGCTGCAGAAACCAGTTGGAGAATTCATGTCGAGGAGCATAATCTGCTGGCCCCAATGCCTGCACCTTGCGCATGTGGTACGGATGCAGCAGCTGATCATGCATAACACGCCATACTGTGGAATTGGACACATTCGTTTGATGCGCAATGGCACGTGTGCTTGTTGACGCGTTATCATCCACATAATTCAGTACCTCTTCTTCGACAATTGGAGTGTGAACATTCCTCGGGGGACCAGCTCCCCCTCGTAGCTGAAATGTACCCGTTTCATGAAGTCGCTGAGTGACATTGGTGAAGGTCCGGTGATAAGGTTGACGTCGCGCAGGATATCTATCGTGGTACAACCGTGCAGCTGCTCTTGCGTTTCCTCTAGCTTCACCGTACAGCATGACCATGTCATTTCTGCGTTTGTGTACTTTGCCATTTGACTAGTAATACGCGCAACATGCAGTGAAGTCGTGTGGACTGATGCAGTCTGCTCGTAGAGGGAGGGGAAGATAGTGATAATAAGAGTGGGGGAAAGGAGGGGGGTGAAGCAATACAGCTTTATTGGCTCCCTATCTGGCAGGAATTAACACTTGTCTTTGAAATTAAACATGCATGATTATCTCAGAAACGGGGAAAGCTAGACAGTTTCTCCAATACATTTTTTGTTAATTTTGATTCCCTGTTTTGTAATCTTAAGTAAAAATTGGTAATACTTACTCTGACATATTTTATTTTAGAAAAAATGTGTTACAACCCCCCCTTTTTTACATGATGGGGGTGGGTAACGGTAACAGCACATTTAGTTTATTAATGATCAAGGTTTCAATAAGTAGTATACAAAGATTCGTTGTAATACCCTAAGCAGTTTTCATAATATTTCACACAACAGTCGTTTTTAGCTCTGTCTTTAGGGGTGTAAACCACCCTTAATATTGAAGATGGACCCTAGGTTGCTTATGAGAATTATTATAATTTCAGCCAAGGAGTATCCTGCCAAAGTTTGATGCAATGTTTTAGAAACACGTGTATATATATATATATTTTTTTTTTCTTTAAGCTTGCAGTTTTTTAAGGTTCCCTTGCTCTAAATGTCAATAGTTGAGTGGAGTTGTTCACCTCACTGGACATTGCAGTGATGATGGCGTTGATTTCAAAGTCCTTGAAAAATAGGTGTCACAATCCTGTTCCTCGGTGAAATGAGGGTATCAGTCTTACCATCGTAGGGCTCTGCATCTGTTCCATCGACGTCCTACTCGGAAGAATTTGGCATCCCTCTGAAGTAGGGATGTGGTATCGAAAGAAAAGTATCGGAAGAAAAATATCGATACCATACTAGTATTGAAAGAAAAATATCGATAACAGTAGGTATTGGTAATCAATATTTTTTTTACAAGATGCTTTTTCGCTTTCCAACTTCTTAAAAAACTTCCATAATTCACTTCTGGGAGGTGCCTTTTTTAACTACAATCGTTGTTTATATACTCTATCAAGATAGATTATTAACTATTGACAATAGAATAATGGATGTCCTGCCCTGCTCCAGCTGCTTAAACAAAGCACATAAACTTTTCTGTTTTGCCTGCTTGGGCTACCCTTGAGTTGACTGAGTTCATTGAGCTCTTAAAAAGCTTCTTTTTTTAGTTTGTGATGACTTGCTCGCCACTTGCTCCGCCGCCCGGTCAAGCATCAGGTCAGGTTTTGCCAAACAAAGATGAAAGAACAGCTATGATTATTATGATTAGATAAAAGAGATTGAATGCTAGAGTTGCTTTTTGCTTTTCATGCAGAAAATGAGTGAGAATTGAGAAATAATGTCATTAATTTTGTTCTTCCTCCTCACTCCACCATAATAAACATTTAATCCCAGCATGAGTGAAGATAACAAAAAATTGTTTCTTTCGATACCAATCTGATACCAAAGTGTGAGTGCTAATATAAGTAACAGTATCAGAAGAAAGGTATTGAGAAAAAAATATTATCAAAAGGAAAATATTGATATTACTAACGTATTGGTAATTTTTTCACATCCCTATTCTGAATTATTAAAACTCAACCTCTCTCGATTATTCAAGAAAATAAAAAAGAAACTTTGAAACAATTTATTTCAATCCTTACAATTTATACTCCTGTTACCACAGTTTGGTATGATTTTCATAAATTTGATAGCAAACCACAAAATCACTATTCTAATACCTGCACTTATGTATACAGGTTCACTTGTTTCTTCATAATTAGGTCAAGATCGTCATTGCAATGTGTTTCATGCTTGTTGAAATCTCCAGCACTGGCTCGAATTCAAATAAGTTTGCTGTGCATGGAAAGCCATACTATTGATTTTGGTCAGAGTCTGTAGAGTGGATAGGTCAGGGTGTCTACCATCCGGGAAAATCAGGGAAAACGGGAATTAGCCGGGAATTTGAAATGATCGGGGGAAAACGGGAATAAGCCGGGAATTTGGTAAATTACAATAAAAATATGAGAAAATGTGGTTTTACTCAAAATGTGAAATATAATAATCATTAAAACCGTAAATAATAATGTTATTCAAACTGTAGTTTTTTTTGTAGCTGTGTAATATATTTTATAGTTCCTAATAAACAATGTTAATACAAATTTAAAAAAATTGTTTATTTAAATTTTAAAACTTATTATTATTCATAACAAAAGATTAATAGAAAAATGAGGGGGGAGGTGGGGGAATTAGAAGGATGTGACATACTTTTTAGTCGGGAAATGATCAGGGAAAATCAGGGAATAAGTCGGGAATTTCATTGGTCAAGTTGAGTAGACATCATGATAGGTTCATAACTCCTCATCTTTTGACAAACTGACCAATACCTTCTCCCAGGCATGCAACACAGGTCCCAGTCCTGATTACATCCATTGTAAAATAATACACCAACTGTTCCATGCTAGTTGGGAGCCTCTTCTTGACCTGATTTATCTAAAGGTCTATATTCCTGACAGGCAAAATATTTTTTATATATAAATAAGCATATTTGATTCCCCAGCATTTAACATGTTTATCACAGGAATCTTGTGATTACAATATACTCAGAACAACTAGTTTTATACTAGTCCCCATTTTGATCCTCCAGTCAGTATTTAAACCATGAAGTTTGCATACATCTTTATAAGAGATGGATTAGCATTTCCTTTTTCTAGCGGAGAAAACAAAAAAGCCTACTAACATACATTGACATTTAAAAAAAACTCATTTTGAGTATTTTACTTATTTGTACACTATTTATTAATCAAACTTTTTCAGTGGCGTATTCTGAGAAAAATGAATAGGTATGTTGTACTCTAAAAGTTGCAGGGGAGATTTGGGGGCCGAGGACCCTCAACAACCGTTGTCCAAGAACGTCAAGGGATTATTTCAAGGGAAATATTTGAAGCTGTGTGCCTATAGAAAAGTGGTTCTGCTTCTCAGAAAATCTGGACGCACCGGGAATCAAACCCGGGACCTCTGGGTCCGTAGCCAGAACCTCTGACCACTATACCACAAAGGTGGTCCTCAAATTGTAATGATATCTACATGGTTAGAAATTTAAGTAAATATTAATGTCAGGGCTAAGAGTTGTATGGGTACATTTATGAATGCATAAGAGAGACAGATCCTATTCAATTAGCCTTGTGTAATTAAAAGCACACAGTTAGCAATATTAATGCAAAAAATCATAATAAGAGTAAAATGAAGTGGTACATGGATCAAGTGTCCATCAGATCATGGTGAGAGGCAATCAGGTGGATTCTCCAACTCACCTTGCAATCAAAACTAATTCTTAAAGCCTAACTTATCTCACACAATGCTGCTTGGAAAAACACGAGTCTCCCAACTTGATAATTTATGCTCCAGAAGCTATTTCAATACGTAAACTCTGACTAACAAAGGGGAGATTATCTTGGACTATTAATACTCTATCGCTACGTCATTGGTTTATTGTTAGAAATTTACACATATCTCTTGCTGTATGCAGTGGTGCACCCAAGGGGAAGAGGGGCAAACAGGGTATTTGAAGCCCCCCTCTTTCCCTAACACCACAAATAATGTTAATAGAAATTTAAATAATATTAAGTATAACTAAAATATTTAGCATTGAAGATGTGTTGAATGTATAGGCTACATTTTAATACCAGGCTTCAGGCTTAAGCCTGATATTCAAAAGGTTTACCGTTACACACAAAATTAACAATTGAAAAAACATATAAATAATAGCTTCGATATCATTTGCATTATTTAAATCTCTTAATTACTATAAAACTACTCTAAATAATTTATAAAAGCATTTAATATTTATAAATATTCTCGGCCTTCAGGGCTTAGGAGGCTGTGCAACCCCAAACTCGGTCTCTCCATAAAAATTTCATTCTTGCTACAGCCTTGATTGAATGCCTCTCCCAAAGTAAATGGCTGATTAAGTAAATTATATGAAAATATATTTTATTTTACCTTTTCCTTCTAAATCATCTTTAAATGGTGAAATCACACTCCTGACTTTTAGGATTCTTTGATGTATAATTATATAAAATCACAATGACTAATAAGTCATTAATGTAAAACGAAAACTAAAAGAACACTATTAAAACTCCACGAATCCTTTCTAGTAAAGAAAAACAAGAATTATCGTCAACTACGATTAAAGTTGCCTCGTCACCCGCCCTCCACCCCTCTCCCCCTTACTAACAGTGTTGAAATGCCTAAATTTGAAAGAGTGGTTAAATGTATTTGCCAAATACATGATAATACTTGTGACTAGAATGCCTAAACATAACTCATTGTATTTAATTAGTGTATAATTTAAAGCTTGTTGCGTATACTAACTATTATTTTACAATTAATTTTATATATATTTATGTAATTTTACTTGAACTATACTAAATAAGCTTAATAAATAAATATTGTGATCTTTAATCTTTTTTCAATATGTGGCACAATGCTTAGCTTGCTTCACATGAACAATATGACCTGGGGTGTAAAAACCCGAACTCGTTGGTGGGCAAACAGAAAGGAATGTGTTGCAACCCCCTAGACATTGGGCAAGGTCATTAGAGCCTCCCTACCATGCCTTGTGGTTTTCAAGCAGCAAGCCCTGGGTTTCCTATTGTGTTAAGTAGAGCCTTTTGGAAGAAGAATTACTTAAAACACAGTATTCTTGGAATATGAACCAATATTAGTTTTAAAACTATTAAATTACATGTATATTTATTAACAATTTGAACATTATTATTTACACAGTTCGCACAGACAGCATTGAATTAAATAAAAAAAACTATTCCATATCATTATGGGTATGCCGCGCAGGACTAGCGTACCCGGAGAATACGCCACTGAACTTTTTAACTACATAGTAATCTAAATATAATTTTCATTACATTTTTGTCTTGACAAGGAGGTAATAAGACTTAATTTCCCTTCATCTTCTATTTATTGGATATTTAAATTACACTTTAGTGTAATGCTCTAGGAAGCTACAATCAGATTTGATCAAGGGTTGCTATTTAGTATGTAGTATAGTGCTTATTCTAGTTGTTTTTGCAACTTTTTTTAAAAATTTCAATGATTGTTTCTTAAACTCTTTAAAACTATTATGCATGCTAACTTATGAAACTAATGAATACTAAATACTGATAGTTAAACTTGTGATGTTGCTTCAAAGAAGGTTTGGAGATATAACTAGAGTTTTTGACACACATTTCATATTATATTACTTTTATTTTTATATTTTTGGTACCAAATAAAAAGAAAAGCAAAAACTACTTGTAAACTAACAAAGAGAGTAGCTTCCATAACAAATAATGTGTGATTCAAACAATATATACCTTCTTTTAGATGTTTTTCTATTCTTAGGACTGATGCATCATCCAATCTGTTTTCAGAGTTTCTTAAAAACAATTTTTCAGTAACATGTATAATTTCTTCAATTAGCATATCCTCTCTTTTATTTTGTCTAGACTTGTTAAAATTGTCTCTTTTTTTCCTTTTTCCAAAAGACTCATATTTTCTTACTTTACCATAGTAATCAGGGTGATCACAATAATTTGGTTGACAAGATGGAAGACAAGGTGTCACAAGGGCTTTAAATTGAACTATATCTGAAGTTGGAAATTTGAAAGCATCAAATGGAGCTTGAACAACCTTTGCATCATTTAAACTAGAAATAGCTCCCATAATAGTAGGGTCTGTTGGACAGCCTAAGCTATCAATTAAAAGAATTTCACTGGTGTCAATTCCGTCCATTGCTATGAGCTCTCTGACAAAGATTTGGTACTGAGAATCTCTATCAATGATATCAAAACGAAGACTAAGTGCATCTCCTACTTGAGCCGTGTTAATATCTTCACCAAATCGGTCAGTGATCCGCATTGTGACTCTTGGTGATACAATATATGAGCTTTCTTCTTTATTGCTTGTCTCAATATTGCCAGTCACTTCAAGCTCCACACCATGGCCAATACTGTTGTTTTGAAAATTGTACGAACATCTAAGAGACAAACCCACATCTTGATTGGTCACAATATGGTCGTGGTGCTGAAAAAAAAAGAAAATTAATTAATCTAATGTAATTACCACCAAAATCATAATTTATCTTATATATTTCAAGACCTTGGTTAATGTTAGGCTTATAGCTATTTGTTTTTTGATGTTTTAATTGTGACTTTTCTTCAGATAAATACAGTAAAGCAAACATAAAATTATAATTTTTAGTGATTTTTGTAGTATTTATTAATTAACTTATGCTTATGTTCCAAAATAGAAGTATGTGTAGATGATATTAAAAGAATATTTTTTTAAAGCTGTTGCCATTTTGGAGTATACTAGACCCTCATACATCCGACCTATGAATATCCGTTTCCACGACATATACAACTGAATGCCTTAAGACATTTTGTGGCCAAAGAAGTCAGGGTTAGATTGTCATCTTTAAATCATAAAAATATTACAGACTGTTTTCACCAGCAATAAATCAATGTTTTCTGATCAAATATTTTGTTTTGTGTTACCTTAGTTAAATTGTAAGCCGTGTGTAAAAGTTAAACACTTACATATTACATGTAAATATTTTTTTAGAAAACCATAATATTTAATGTTTTTACTGGTTTTTTGTGTTTTGGTAAAGTCCCTTTTGCTCATTTTATTATCCAACCTTTTATGTCATCTGACCATGTCCCGGTCCCATGAGTGACAGATAAGAGGGCGTTCAAGTATTACGTAAGCACCTTAGGGGGGAAGGGGGTTGGAGCTTTGCTTATTTTTGCTGACAAGGGGGGAGGGGGTCAGAACAATGCTTACATAAGACAGAGAAAGACGGGCAGAATTGAGGGAGGGAGCATCGCAAGCGGCTTGGACTTCGGGCAGCAATGAAGATGCTGAGTGGCCATACGAGGAAGAAGTGGAGAAGCCTATAGAAGTAAGCCAAAGCTTGAGTGACCTTACCCTCCAAATAGAAACATCACAATTGAAAGTGTTGAAATGTTGATTCAAGGACCTTGGTCATCGGATTAAATGGAGTTTAGGTTTTTTTTTATAAACATTATATTCATGTATTCACTAATAATACTTTTTTTTATAACTTCAATTAAAAGTAAATTAAAATTTTAAACTTTTATAGTGTTATAACTTGTTTTAATTTTACCTGTTCAATAAATTTAAATTCATTGTATACCAGTGTTAGTTGTCAATTATTTAGCAATATTAATTTACACCTCTATGTTAATAATTACCAGCTATTTGTAAATTGCATGATTTTTTTTGATTTTTTTTTATCATCGCGTCTTAATACCTGTTCAGGCTATAGGCAAAATTGCATGAAAAAAAGAATGGTTATTCCTGTGAACAAATGAAAAAAGTTGACAAGGGTGGAGGGAGGAAGGCATATGCTTACACTTATTTCTGCTTACAAGGGGAGTGGGAAGGGTTAAAAATGGCCAAAAATGTGCTTACGTAATACTTGAACGCCCCCTTATTGGCACTCACTGTATTACCATAAATCATAACAAAAAAACATTCTAACCCTTTGTTTATCTTTAAATATATTTGGGTTATTTAATTTGGTTCTAGTTTAATAATATAGTAAAATAAATAGACTATTTGGATCACAAAAAGAAAATACTCTCATTTATAAAATACAACACTATTAAAATGCCAAATATTTCAAAGTCATTTTACTTTTTTAAATATCGAAATTATTTATAGGGGTTTAAAAAAAAACTAGTGTACAGTATATGATGAGATTTTTTTTAGCATTGTGTCATATTACCTGTTTGAACGATGCACTATAATTATCTTGAAAAACTATTTAGTTACTATATTAATAAAAGAAATGCTTTTGGAAACTGTGTGTACTTCTTTCTTGTCTGCATTTATGGTGTTTATTTTTGCCAAACCAAATCAGTCAAAATTAAAACAACGTTCTTTTAGGGGAAAGCAAAACTACTGCTATTAAAAGGAATGGCTAAAGCAACTAGTACATAATTATATAATGTCACTAGCACTTACTCCTTTTTATGATGGATCCCAAACCAAACTTGTCATGCCTGCCACTCCTAAAAAAACTCCAGTTGAAATTAAATCTATAAGGACAATGCTTGAGTGGTCTTTATCAAGGCAATCCTTCTTAATGAATCTTTATCACTTTTCTTGAGTAATTTCCAAACTCACTTTGATGGTTGCATGGTTTAAAGCGTCATTCTTTCAGTAGACTAAACTGCCAATGATGGGGAGATCAAAGTTCAAATCTAGGTTGAGTGTACTGAGGGTATTTTTCCAAAATGGTTTTTCACTCTCCCTCCATGAATATGCTGGTGCACTTTCTATAAATTTTCCTAGTCCTTTAAACCATTAGCGTAATTATGACATAAGCGTAAAACCAAACAATGCTAAAAAAATCCACATGTAATAATAAAAAAAATCATGCTTTTCACTCATTATTTTGGCATTTACTTCCAAAATGCTATAATACACTAATTTTACTTAGCACACAGTTTCATCATCTAGTATGTTACTACTAGGCCACAGACAAGGTATACACCAGACCCACAGCCTCCAGATTCAAATGGCTGCGCTCGGGAGAGCTTGAGTCCTTCAACATGGATATCGCTAGGTCCGATTAAGGGGCATTAGAAATAAAGCTCATTTTAAACATGGTTTCACTAGAAAGAGGACACAAATATCCATCTCAAGTTACTCGGCTGGCTTCCACAAAGCTAGATTCATGTAGCGATCCAACCCCTTCTTAAAATAATCCTACCTCACAAAGAGCTTAAGCAGACTGCTCATTACAATTACAGTGATTCTTTGATGATGAACATGTTAAAAGTTAGTTTTTTTAACAACAGCACATTTTGAAGTGCTTTTTTCACTGAGAATTGACACAAGCAAACCCCAGTGCTGGTGGACTAGCCTGGTTCAAGGGGCGTAGCGAAACTTCCCTAATGCTGATGATGTGGTATATCCTTGTCTGTGTACTAGAGTAACAAATAATAAAAATAATCTTGATTTATCACTATAATAATATTGTATTTTTAATTTGAATAAACATGTATTTCTTCTAAATCAACACACTGAAAGCTGTAAGTTATTTTGTTTTACCAGATAAGCAATTTTTTTTAATTAGTTATGAAATTAATAATCAATACTACAAGCTTTAGTTTAGATACTCTTTGTCCTTTATAAAATTGGTAGTCTCACAACTTTCCCACCAGCCTGTATGCTATGCACGTAACTTTGACATTTTTTAACAGGTGTAAAGCATATGCATGTGCGTGCATTCATGTTTATAAGAGGAACAAAAATCATACCTAACTTTTAAAAAAACAATGTCTACAAACTTATGTGCCCCTGTAAAATAAAAGTGTATTAATACAATCTTGCATAATACAACGGGGTCACATTTTCTTCTATAAAAAATTTGGGGAAAATTTTATTGTTGTGAACTTGCTTTTTACACAGCACACATTAAAGAAGGTAAAATTACCTGAATTATTATTTCAGTGCCGAATCTACCAAGTGCATTTTGTTTTACATCACAGTTTAAGTCATTGTATCCCAGACGAAGGTCAAATTCTAAACTGTTGATGACATCAGTAACACATGAATTTGGGCGTGTTTTGGAGTAAACTTTACCATTAAACACTTTATTAGTCTTTATTCTAGCTAGAATATCTGTTGCTCTACATTCTATGGTAACATTGAAGCAAGAGGCAAGTTGATGTGTGGTCACATCCTCCAGATCTAGATAAGGTTCATCAATATGGTGTAGGCTTGCTGTTGTATGATGAGACAACCGGCACACATTGTCACCTGCCATGTCAAAGTCAAAAGTATGGCAACGGAAATCTTTGGTATTTAGGCACAGTTGACGACATGCCTCAAAGTTGGACACATCTTGATGAAGGGAATCCACAGTTTTAAGAATATTTCCATTCACTTTTATGAAACCACACAAAGTATTGGGATCACTAACACAGTTGGACTCAAGATAATATGTATTTTCTTCTTCAACCAGAAAGTCTGCATCATTGACAGTGAATCGATCTTTATCACTCATGGCACACTGCATACTTTCTTCATTATAGTTGGAAGACCTAAAATGTATTGAAGAATATTTTTAAAAAAATATTTCAAAAAGCATGATAAATCTAATTTCTAGTTTCAAAATTTAATACATCAAAATTTAATTTGAGCAGCCTAATAATTGTGTAAATATATTTTTTATTTAAATTTCACTAATTATTCATTTATATGGTAGGTTTGTATTGCATAAAATTAAATACAATAGTTTCATAATTACATCACATAATAATAGTAAATATTAATACTAGGATTTGAAGGCCATAACCCTAGAACATAGTCCATGTAACAGTGCCATCAAATGACACAGTCATTTGTGATACCCTAGATAAAGCTTGATCAGCAATATGAATGACAGAGACAGTATTTCTAAACTAGCGATCTTGGCGTAAACGTACTACAGAGTGATGTTATGCTACAAGTTTTACGAATACAATAAATGACTTTATGGAGTCCACATTAATTTGATGACTATGAGCACTACTGAGATCACCTTCAGGATACCTTGGAATATCTAATTAGTTTAGACAATATGATTCACTACTAAAGGATGAAGAATAAAAGGTTGCGATGTAATGTGTTTAGTGCATCTTGATCTCTTGAAGAACTGAACCAATACTGGACTCTCTTCTTTAATATATTTTAAACACACGAAATACTAAGCTCATCTAGTCTTGTTTACCTCTGACAGGAAGTTCAGAGTTCAAATCCCAGGTGGGTGTTACTGAGGGTGGTTTTTTCTAAGTGTTTTCCACTCTTCCTCTACACAAATGCGAGTACATTTTCTCTGTATTATGCCACCTAATCCTTACCCCATTAGTTTAGTTAAATGACATAGCCCGAATTCAATTATTTTACAATTTAAGTAAGTTCTTAAATGCATTTTCCCAGAACAGATTCCAATAATCAGATACATCTCACTATATTTTATTGTCCAAGAAAGCTTGACCTAGGTCAAAGAAATTACTGCACTTGGATAGCTCACCTGCATATAAAAGAATCCTCTTGAAGGCAAAGCTCCATGCATTCCTGCCTTGAGCTTACTCTTTCCATATGTCTTTGAGATACTTGAAGTTTGTGATTTTGCACTATTTCATAAAGTCCATGAACGACCACAATACCTTGAATTATGAACACAGACTTTTTGTGCAAAAAGTGAGAAGACTGGAAATTGTGACTTGGTGAAAATACCTGAAAAAACATTTAGTTTGTGTCACCAGTACATCGTGAAGGGCTCTTAAAGTAAAATTGTACATGCAAAATGTTTTCTCAAGTCTGACCCAATTATTAATACACTATTCTTCTTTCATTATAAATCAGAGAGATAAAAGCAGGTCACATTTTTTTTACATGAAATATATACAGCTAGATAGACAATAACAAATAAGCAGAGCTTCAACATAAAATATAATTTTTATAGTATTTATTTTTTAAGTGCTACACACTATATTATACATTTGAACTAATCACAACTTAATCTAGCTGATAGAATTAGGAAGATAAATTTTGAGTAAATGCATCCAAATTTGCTTTGCCCTTCTCTTTGCCCAGGATACTATTTAATACCAAAATAGAAGGTTACCTCTTATAACCACCAGCCCCCACTACCCATGCCCCAACCACGTGGAACGGTTCAATAGGAACCTTAAGGTGGCCTTGACTATTTTTCACTCCTTTGAGCAAGTCAAGTGGGATCACGATATTGAGTTTCTAAATGTGGCCTTTAATTCTGCCTTTCATGAATCGACCAATGCCTCCCCAGCTTCAATATTCTTGGGTAGGGAACTCAATCATCCTTTATTATCTATATGGGATGTCGAACCCGTGCGGAGGGGAGATGAGTAGGTCTCACATAAGGAGAGGTGCCAGGAGCCTTTTTATCTTTAAAAAAGGCTCTTAGGAAAGTGGCTGAGAGATATAATCGCGGACGTGTCCCGGTTTCGGTTGTTATTGGGGACTCAGTGCTCTGTAAAAGCTACCCACAGAGCTCCGCAATTGACAAGATCTCGGCAAAACTGAGTCCAAAGTGGAATGGTCCATGGCGAGTGGAGCGCTTCCTCACCCCTGTAACTGTACTAGTAAGTGATGTTGGGACCCTTCAATCACCAGGCGGGCCCACGTATCTCAAATTAAAACCTGTGGCATCAAAGAGTCCTCATCCCTGGTCCAGGGATGAGTATGTGTGGAGTCGTGCTGTAAAAGTGTAAGTGTTAGTATGTAAGTTATTTATTGTCTCCGGGAAAGCCCGCTGATTAAGCAGCAGAAATAATAACCAGATTTTGTAAACTTGAGATTATGATATGGTATCCCCTAAATGAAGCTATGTTAACTTCGTAAAAAGAATGATACACCCGGAGGAGACATCATGATCTTGTATTGTCCCTGTATTATGGCAAAGTAAAATTATTAGAGAAATCTTTACCATAAGATTGTATAATGATTGCACTTTTTACTTTCTCTCTATCTTACAGGTAGAGAAAGTATGGTGATCGTCAAAAAAATCGAACTCGAGATTTTGATGAATCTTGACGTTTCATGACTCCCTGAATCCGAAAAAGTGGTTTTTGAATTTCCGTCTGACTGTCTGTCTGTCTGTCTGTACCTCCAACTAGAGCCTAAACTATTTTACCGATTGAGCTGAAACTTGATATCTAGGGTTTTCATAGGGTTTCCCCGAGGGGTTTTTGGAATTGGATATCTACCCCTAAAATTAAGGGTAGTTTACTGAAGGAAAAAAGAGAAAAAGGCGATTTTCTCAAATTCGGCTCTAACGAATTTTGATTAAATTTCATTTATGAACATAAATAAATATTACAAACAAAATGGCTACTCTCAATATTTCGGCAAAATCGTTTTAAGGGCTCCGGTCTGAGCGTAAATTAACATTTTTTATAATAGCTCCGAAACTATTTGAGATATGAAATTACTTAGCATTACAAATATGTATATATATTTATAATACAAATATTTTATTCGAAAAATATTTTTATAAAATCAATAACTTTCAAAATATACGCAATATATAATTTTTTAACTTTTTGGCATTAAAGCTTAAGTATTGCGATCCGTAAAAAAAACTAACCTGAAATGTTGATGGATGTCGACGTCTCATGACCCCCCGAACCCTAAAAAATAGTCTTTGCAATGCCGTCTGTCTGTGTGTCTATTAAAACTTAAAATTAAGGGTAGTTTACTGAAGGGCGAAAAGAGAAAAAGTCGATTTTCTCAAAATCGGCTATAACAATTTTGATTAAATTTCATTTATAAACATGTATAAATATTCCAAACAAAATGGCTACCCTCAATATTTCGGCAAAATGGCTTTAAGGGCTCCGGTCTGACGCGTTAATTAACATTTTTTATAATAGCTCCGAAACTATTTGAGATATGAAATTACTTAGCATTACAAATATGTATATATACTTATAATACAAATATTTTATCCGAAACATATTTTTATAAAATCAATAACTTTCAATCTATACGCAATCATATGAATTTTTTTAACTTTTGGACATTAAAGTTTAAGTATTGCGACCGTAAAAAAAACTAACATGAAATGTTGATGGATGTCGACTTCTCATGACCCCCACAACCCTAAAAAATAGTCTTTGCAATGCCGTCTGTCTGTGTGTCTATAAAAACTTAAAATTAAGGGTAGTTTACTGAAGGGCGAAAAGAGAAAAAATTGGTTTTCTCAAAATCTGCTCAAACGATTTTGATTAAAATTCGTATCTAGGCGTTGATTAAGATTATAAATAAACTGGCTATTTTCATTTTCCTATGAAAATGATTTTTAGGGTACTTTACAGAAGCGTTAATTTCCGTATCTCCACAACTATTTGAGAAACTAAACAACTTATCATTGCAAAATTGTAGGACTATTAGAAATAAAAAACTTTTATTTGACATATATTTTTATAAAAGCAACAGTTTCTGAGATATTTGCAAATATATTAATACAATTTTGTGAGCTTTAGTTGTAAACATATACTACTTAAGTCTTAACGCAATAATTCTCCAATGCCATAGAGTAATTAAATATAAGTATCTAAAAAATGTAAGTTATTTTTCCTTAAAGCTCTTAGGAGAAATGTTTGCACAGCAATGATCTATCTCCATTTTTGACTCAATAGTCAATATTTACATTTTTTATTGGTCAAAATGTATAAATGAATAATTAAATATCAATGCGATGACTTGAAGATCTGCAACATCTTATAAAATGTTAAAATTTTAACCATAAATCAAAATTTTAATACGAAGTGTTGACCCTTGTGGAAGACATTAAACTGTTTTAAATGCTCTTAGGTGGACAAAGATGCGCCTCTTTTCTCATTGATTCTATGGGCCAGTTTCATAATCAGATTTAGTACGCCTAAAGTGCGAGTCGATACTAAATACAGGACGACACCTACCTAGACCAAAATGGAATGGGCCAGTTTCGAATATGAAACTGGACCATTCCATTCAATTTCAGGTAGGTGACGTCTTGTATTTAGTATAGCGCCGCACTTGAGGCGTACTAAATCTGACTATGAAACTGGCCCTACATCATTGAATATTATTTTATGCGTGTTCTTATGTGGAGTGGTGATGATACAATGTACATTATTCCGTTCAGAAATCTTACGAGTTTATAGAAAGAAAGTCTGTGCGGTGCCCCGTACCATTTATTTTTAATTGTAACATTGGATGCTAGGTAAGATTCTTGTTTACGAGACTAATGCCTTTGTGTTATATTAGGCTCCACACGGCCAGTGGGGAGATATATTTTTTTGGTTGTGTTCGTTGAGTACTCGCTTTGTATTTATTTTTTCAGTGGGATCCTTCTTCCCTCCTTCATTCCTGCCGTCGAGCCGAAGAACAGAAGAGCCTGAAACGCCATCAATTGGTACTGCGCGGCCGCTGGGGTGGCGAGGACATACTGGATGGCGTGGAGCACTTGCCAAATTGACGGGGAGCGGTGTTGACCAGCTGCTGATACAGAGACCAAGGAAGACGTCTCTTGGATCGCTGTGTCAAAAGCTTGGACCACCCGAGTTCCTGAGAGCGGCAGAGTCTGCCTCGTTTAGGGGCGGAGGATTTGTACCGTGGCCATACTACACCACCACCTCTTAGCTCGCTTGACTACTCACCCTGTTGTACTGCCTCGGCGCAGCAAAGATACGAGCCTGAAGACGGGCGACATCGGCCAGCGCGGATCACTTACACAACAAAAAACTCTATCTGACTTCCTGACTCTTCAACCAGTTGTTTCATCGTCGAGAAGAATGGCTGTGTATAAAGCGCGTGCGTGATCTGAGAAACGTGATTGGCTCTCAATAGTGTCTACTCGTCACCCCCCAATTCCAAACCAAGACTTCATGGCGTTATGCGCAGACGCCAATGAGGTCATCTAAATGCTTATTGGACAGAAATGACATCATTGTGTGACCACTCATACCAACACCTTTTTTCCCCCGCTGAAAAGGCAAGCTAAGGCACTCTTTGATGCCATTAGCCTTTAGAGGGACTAAGACTAAATAATGTAAGTGGACATTATGATGGAGGCTTATTTAGCTATGTTACCTTGATAAGCGATAGAGTCTTGGTTTTAATAAGAATTTAATTATGTAATTATTCTGCTAATTATCCATGTCTTCTATATAATTTGGTACTTTTTTGCCAATTTAAATATTATAAAAATCTTTGTGTGTTTAGGTTAGTAATATATTTATTTTTGACTGATCATTATTTGATAAATTTGAGGCTATGTACTATGGTTAGATAGTTAGGCGCGTGTTAGTTTTTGTCTAAGATTAGTTCATTGAACCATCAGGACTGTTTATAACAAATGTCATGGTTTCCGATAGCAGGCTAGCTTTTGAATGCAACATATACAAAGTAGAGCACGTAACTAGCGAATATGTTTAGTAGATACAGGTATATCTATTCTTGTTACTAGAAGTTGGAGTCAGTTTACCTTTCAATATGTTTTTAGATCAAATTCTGCAGGGTATTAATAAAGTAGGATATGTATGTTTAGATGAACTAACTATAACTTTAGTTGTTTATCATGTTATATTGTTTTGATTAGTTAATGATGAGTGTCTTTGGTTTCATTCCGAGAGCAAGAAAGAATATGCTCAGCTTAAGATCAGAATATTATGTTATTTATATAAATATTTTCACCTGTTATGTTTTTAAATAAACTGGCCCATGGCTTCGTATATTGTCATTTACAGATTTGTTTTTGGTAAGGATCCTGTCCCATGTACAATGGACTTGCTTATAAAAAAGGAAAAATTATTTAATTTGAGCGTTGGTCAATAAAGATCCCTGTAATTTACCTTATAATATTGTCATAGCCATTGAATGGATGGTTCAACACCACGCCACTCGGGAGGACATCTTGAATCATACTGACACAGAGAAAGTCCTGGGGTTGCTATACAAGCTATATAGCCTGGTGGTGTGAATTGTACATAGCATTGCGGGCATGGCGTGCTTCCGCGGACACACGATATGCCCGGTGTGTAATGGCCTTAAGAGTTTTAAGAATAAAAGAGCATGTGTGACTCGGTGTATGAATGTAAGGAAACGGCGTGATTAGGTATGTAGGTATGTATGTATTTATTTTATATATGTATGTATGACTAAGCAGAAACCGTTGAGAATAATTTTAACTTTATCAAATATAATATAAACAATACGAAACGGCTTAGTTTTGTGTAGATAGACCAAACAATTAGTAAAAGGTGGTGCACACAAAATGAAGTTTTATCAAATAGGGGAAATGTGCCTAAAATGACATACCATTTTTAAGTCTTGAAATTTCTTCTAGAATATTCTTCTGAAATTAATTGTTTCTAACTTTTTATAAACTATGATATATATACTATTTCAAATGAACACCAAAAAACCTCACTAATACATATATTTATTAGTTAAAAAATTAAAATACAAAATATAGCACTGTGCTATTTTATACATACTGTATGGGTAAAATGGCATACATTTAATCTTAAACAGAAAAAACATTAAACATACAAATTAAACCTTCTATTATGACTTTTGTTGTTTTATATCACACACAAAAAGTTTTTCCTCTTAGCAAGGCCAGCCAATTCACGTTCTGATTCTTGGTCAAATGTGGACTTGAATCAACCCAAACCCTTGCTAACACCTTGAATCTGCTTGTTTTTTATTCCTGTCCCACCTTCTTAAAGTTGTTTGTGGTACTCCAAACAGTTTAGATGCCCGAATTAGTTGCCCGAAGCCAACCCATTTCTCCATTATTTACCACATCAATAGCCCGTCCCATGACTGCCTTTTTGTCTTTCTGGCGTAAGTCACAACCATCTTCGCACAAAATATTTGAATTTAATATTAAAAATAATTTAAGTAACTATTTCAAATATTAAAAATATAATTTGGTGAACAAATTACAGTAAGAAACATTTATTTTAGCAGGATAATGATTTATTTAAATAACTAAGACGCTACCTAGGGTAAAATGACACACTATGCCATTTTATCCTTACCAGTGGTATGCCATTTTACCCAACATTGCTAACTATGAAATAATAAAATATTGTACCAAGAATATTAAATAATTTATGTTCGATTTTACGTCATAAATACTGCATATTACACTTGAAGTAACACTCATTATATTTACAGTAAAATTACTTACCCTTCAACGTATTTGTTAACAATGAAAGATAACCAAAAAAAATTTTACCAAGCAACTTTTCAATTTTTCTTTAATAACTTCAGAAACACCTTCTGCACAGGTCAGCCATTTACAGAGTATCAATGATTCCAACTAAGGAATAACTCCATACCCTCAATTTGAAAAAAAAATAGCAGTACTTGCGAGAAAATGCACCTATGCCATTTAATCTGAGTATGCCATTTTAGGCACTTTTCCCCTAAAGGGGAGAACGATCAGGTTGTTTTATTGATTAGGAAGTATTATTTTTTATCTTACTGTTTGAAAAATGATAATAATACTTAAAAATATATTTTCACAAAAATTATGTTACTATACTCTCGTGCTTTTTCCGTTCATCCCAGATAATTTTTAATCAATTTGAATGAGAAAATAGAGCTCATTTAAGAGAATATACCATGAATAAATATTACTGTTTTCACCCATATAATTCACCTAGTCCTCTTAGAAATCAGGTGTGTAGTTGAATTTAAACTGCCGGGAATAAATTACTAACAAAGCTACTAAAAAAGTCATTATGATTAAATTTAAAATAATGAAAGCTCTTTCTTAAAGCATAGCTTAAACATATAAGTTTATTTCATAAGAATTGACCGAAGTGTTATGGAAACACATTATAAGAGGTTCGGGAAAAGAGGCTTGACTTGAGTTCATGCATCTCCTTTAAAAAAAATTGATAAACTTGGAGTATTTCAGGTAAAGCTAACGCACGTACGTGCGGACTTAGGTAGCCAGCCTTGTATAACCTTCTCTAATTTGCCGATGACAGAGTTCAAATCCTCTCTGGGTGTAAGAAGATTTTTTTTAAATTAAAGGTTTCCCACCCTTCATTCACACAAATGTTAGTAAATTTTATATAAATTCTCCTACCCCTTTTGTGTAAATATGTGTAGTCCAGACGTGGAGCACAGAAAAAGAGAGAAAGCTAAATCCTGTAAATATGCTAAGTGATTAATACTTAATTAACTCAGTTGATAAAGTGTGGACCAAGTTATAATGCATACCTATTAACACAAGCAATACACTGTAGAAATACCGACACTTTTAATTAAAAGTCTGCTAAAATGTAAATTAGAAGGAAAAAAAGTGTGTGTACCTGTGTCCACGTTCGGTTTGGTGTCGAAGAGAACGCAAAGGCCGGTCTCATAATTTACGGCATAGCAGGAATAGTGATTTCTGCATCTCCTGATACAATCCTCTAGGACCACAATCCCTTGCTTCGTCTCCAAAATGTGCTCAGAATCACTGTATGCAAATCCCGTCACTAACTCAAACGTGATGTCTTCGGAATGGCAATTATCAGGTTCGGCTCGTTTCAAACTGAGAACGGACAATAGAAGACCGATGAGGAATAAGGACATCTTCAGGGAATCGTTCACCTCCTTTGTCGCCGTTAAAGTCAACAATGACTCGAGCGAATCGAACCGGTGGAAAGATTTGATCGCTGCGCACCGTTCTTAATTTGGTGGGGGAAGGGATGGGAGGGATAAAGCATGGAACAAGAAGACCAAGAATGAAGGCTTAGTGTACCACTTTCTTGAGGTATAGAAGTTTCCAACGAAATTCTTTGGTAAATTAGTTAATAGCATTAAAAAGAATTGTTTAGGACCACCAATAAATATAATTAATTCATATTTTACTAGCTACAGTAATAACTGTATAATGTGTTTTTAATCAGATTAATATCAACATTAGTGGGCACGCGGGATAAGAGGTCAATCTCGTCTGGTCTGCTTTGCCGGTGACCAGGCGCCCGAGGTTTAAATCACTGCCAGGTGTTTTTAACTAGATGGTTTTCCACTCTACCTTCACGTATATGCGGGTACCTTTCCTCTGAAATTCTACATGCCTGATCCTTACCACATTATTTTAAATTTACGTTTATCCCAGTTGGTTAGTAAGACGTGGTACACTAATAATATGTAATAAGATTTATATAAATCGTCTGTCATTCTTTTAAAAACTTACCTTATTGAATAAAATAATACGACATTAATTTATAAATACCGAATAATAGTGTATATATGCTCGTGAATTTTAAATTAAAATTTGGCAAAAGTATTTTTATAACTTTATATAATTCACGTTTATTGTGAATGTTGAATACGAATATAATGACATGACCGGTAAAGTTGAGCACTCGATGAGTCGACTCTGGAGATCTCGGACTGACTCGGTTCAATCCTAATCCCAGCAGCTTTTTTTTAGTCGCATGTTTTCTCATAATATCTTGATGAAAATTACGATTCCTTTCCTAAGATTTCAAATTGATTTTCCTGTCTCAATAACTCAGATAGATATATAGTTGGGTAGAAAATTAGTGACTAAAATAAAGCTTTGCTAAACTATTAGTTCTTTTTTTCTGCCCCACATCTTAGGCATACTACCCGTCAAAAATGCAGTAGGATGAGTGAGGTTGAATTTGGAGGAAATAAACCAATATACCGTATTAATACTGACTCTTTAGATCGCGCGACCATCGGTGCGTGTCACAATTTGATTGTTATTAAAACATTTCTACAATATAAAATTAAGGTTATTTTGATAAGGGCCTATTCACATAGTCCACAGCAGGTTCTGGCAGCCAAGTAACAATCAGAATGTGGAACTGTAAAACGCATAGCCAACCTAACAAAATCCAAAATAATTTAACACAATCTAATAAAACCAAACCAACGTAATGCGTAGCCTACGATTACCTAGTAGTACCCTGGATACCACAAAATGGAAACAAAAGATTAAAGATAAGTGTTCTTTTAATTCATCCGCATATCTTGCAACTGAGACGGAAAAGCAAGCTATATGATAATAATAGTAATTATTAGAATAAACTATCTCTAAATACATTTTTAGATAATAAATATTAATATACTTACATCCATTACTGTGCCCGGCCTGGGTCAGTTTTTTATTCAAACCAAATATTAAAATAATATTTATTTATATATATATATATATGTGTGTGTGTGTGTGTGTGTGTGTAGGCTAATTTTTTTTTAAATATCTACTATGTTATTTATTTGCTATTTCAGCCGTAGCAAAGATGAGATCCCAGCAACCAAGAAAATCTATTAATATTAAATGCCAGTTAAGAGGATTTTTGTAGTTTTTTTAATGGTAACGTAAGGCAGGGGCTTAAAAAAACACACACACACTCAAATTTGTTAAATTAATACAATACTCTTTGGCTCATTAGTAATAGCATAGTAAAATTGTAACATTGTGTTACATTAGAACTCGCCCCCATTCAAAACTTCACACATAACTCGCCTCTGATTCATACTACCCGCTCCAAATAATATTCAATAATATTCTAAACCCTACAATAGTACACTTCACTATTGTAGTTCCCGTAATTTGACACAACATAATAGACAATTCTAATCAATAAAATCAATTCTATAA
Source organism: Timema podura (assembly GCA_033556935.1). Lineage (NCBI taxonomy): Eukaryota > Metazoa > Arthropoda > Insecta > Phasmatodea > Timematidae > Timema > Timema podura. The sequence continues at coordinate 85,829,847 of JAVRXN010000010.1, forward strand.
GATAGTTGAATACATTGGAATTGTACTCACCCAATCTATCTTGTGGTTAGAGCAACGACGAGCAACGCCGGGTACAAGCCGAGAACGAGGATGTGACCACGCCAGCCACGAGACCCCTTCAGTCGATGTCCACACCAACTAAATCAAATAGACACTGAAGAAGACCCGTGTCAAACTATCCACGACTGACGGAATACTATCCACCTGCCCCCTGATGGAAGATTCCTGTACTGCGGAAATAACATCCGATGGAAGAACCACTGCTCTAGATGATGAATGGGACAACATCAACAGAGCTACGTGACGTTCCATTTCTTCTAGAAGAAATGCCACCGACAGAATTGTTCTTTCCCCCCACCTTGCAACCCAGCTATGAAAAACCCTATTTAAAGTGCTGAAATCGGATTATTAAGATGACTATTCAATCGACACTGGACGGAGGAACATAGTCCTAGGACCAGGACTATGTCAGGATAATCCATGATAGACTACGAACGTAAACTATGGCGACGTATATTTTGAACTCTATAATTAAAACTTTAACTTTTTGTATAAGCCTTGTTGGGCGTTGTAATTTTTACACAACAATTTTCTTTACCAAATATTAAACCATAATATGAAACTCTATTTTTTGTGTCTCTCACCACTTAGGCGCTAGAGTCAGCTGTTTATCTTGATCTTTACATAATTATAACTTTTTGATAATTTTTGTGTTGGACACGTTTATTAATATTTCATTCTGAAATAATGTTGCTAATAATAATGTTTTGATTTCTTTTGTTATGATGAATACTTATAAAATTTAACTTTGTAACGTAAATTGTATGACTGATAAAAATTAATTAGTGATTAATTTTATAGTTGAACATTGTTTAAATGTTTTCGCTAGACTTTGTTTATTGTAGTTTATTTACTTTGAGTTCGCAAGTAAATGAAAGTTTCAAAACTGAAAGTAGAGGTCAGATAGTCCCGTGGGAGTTTGACAAAAGTCTGTTAGCCAAACTCTCGCGTATTGTAAAAATGTCTAATAAATATACCTTATATTTATTATTAAAATTGTTGAAGTCTGCTTCAGTTGTTGTAACTCAGACGCCTTTGAAACAATATAATAAGGCCCATAAGGCCCTTATTTAAACTTTAGTAATGTATTCTTTTAAACACTATGGGTTGTTTGTCTCTTAAAGACTAGCCCATCTGATTGTTAGATATGTCAATTATGAGGGAAGTTTCTCTCTAATGAACTGCGCTAAATGACTGTTTATTTCTATTATGATTTTCCACAGAACTCAGTACGATTATTGAGACCATGTAATAGAACTCTGCTTTGTTTTTGCTTTGAATAAACCGTATATAGTAATGTTATTTAATCTTGCATTTCATGTCCTTTGTATATATGTAGATTGCAACCCTCCCCTTTCCTTTAAGTTATCTTTGGTCGTAAGGAAAGGTTGGAGAGAGGGGTGTAACAAAATGTCTAAAAATGAGTTTTATTTCGAAAACTAGAAATATTTTGATGACAGTTGCTATTTATAAACCAGCTAATTAGTAATTACAGTTTTCATATGCATGTATAAATTCAGTATGAAGGATTTTTTAGCCCAATGGTAGAAATTAATGATAATTGTTAAACATATTTTATTTTATCATAGGCTTCATGTGTCGACCTCGCTGGTCTCAGGTTAAAGTACTCGACTCAGGACCCGAAGTTCGTGAAATCAAACCCAGCCGGGGTCAACGAATTTTTCTTGAGAGATAAAAATCCGTAGCACAACATCCTTAGGAGGGAAAGTAAAGCCATCGGTCCCATGTCGATTGAGGCATGTAAGAGAAATCTGAAAGGTATGTGAAAATACCTTCCCCAGCAAAATTGATAGATTCTTTCAAGCTCGCTCGTAGGAATTAACGATATCAGGCAATGGGGAATCACCACATTTCTTGAACACCTCTTGTACATGAAGTTTATATCAATTGGTGCGGCCAGCACTAACCAGCCGAAAAATTGAGTGCATGCCTAGCTCCAGATGGATAGTAATCACTAATCACATCAAACCAAATTTCGAGTGGCTGACTTAAGAAGAAAGTTATATGCCTTAGGAAAGACTAGTGGTAATTCTACCGGTTCGAAACTAGGTCGAGTCGAGGTTATTCAGTCCTAACCTAGTGCGAGATCATAAGTGGTGCGAGAAATTCTAACTTCCGTCAAAGTGTGGTTCCTGACATTATATATTTCTTAGCTTGTGAAAAGACTCCTTAAAAACAATAATTTACTTATATGTCACCTTTCCATCCTATTCCTTCTGTGGGCCTATTTCATCAGGATGGGTTGCGGCCGAGGATGGGGAAAGTGACTGGGTTCTGATTTTGTGGGCTCGTAATTGACGTCCGGCTTGGGTTTTTATTGTACTACATACTATGTTCTATTACAAAACGTGATGCTGATAAGAAATAATAGAGGATATGGACAAACTTAATAGATTTACTTAGAAACTCATGACAGAACGAAGGATGCAAGGAATGCTTACCCAATGGCCTGACCTCTAGGGATAGATCCTACACGGTTTATAATCCCCGGTACCGTGGACTCGACGTTAGCCCTCCAATACACGTACTGATTATCCGTCGTCCTAATCCGCAATTGCAATACTCGCTCGCAATTGCAATTTAGGCCATGTCGTTTTCATAAATATCAAAATGATAGCTACTAAAAATGAGTTTTAGTGACTTAACAATATGCAAAAGTATTCACATCGGTGAGCTCGCGATCCAAACGGCAAGCTCTGGTTTTACTTTAATTGGAAATTCGGGGTTTGAATCCTGGTAAAATGTACTGATGTGTGTTTTGCCTGAATGGTTTCCCACTTTCCCTCTAAAATCAATCTTTCTTAGCTCCCTGTTCAGGTTATATGCATATGTACTACTTACGCTAGTGAGTTATGGATTAGGAAGGTTGAATTTAGAGAAGGTGTACCCACATTTGAGTGTAGGAAGAGTGTAAAACCATTTAGGAGAAAACACCCGACCGGGATCGAACCCCGATCTCCTCCCCATCACCCGCCTCGGTGGCGTAGTTGGCTAACTCGCTAGTTTCATGTTGAGTTATACTACCTAGGACGGGGAGATCAAGGTTCTAATCTCGGTCGGGTGAATTGGAGTGTTTTTTCTAAACGATTTTCCACTCTCCTTCCACGCAAATGCGGGTTAAATTCCTCTAAATTCAACCTTCCCAATTTCTAATCCATTACCGTAATTAGTACTTAAGAGTATAGCCCGAACGGGTAGTAAGACGCGGTACTAATTAAATAAAATCCTCCCCGTCGTCACCAGTCTAGTCTGTTGCGAGAGAATAGAAGTGTTTTATATATTGGGCTTTGTTTTCATTATTACATTTTTTTTATTTGTTACATAAAATAAATAGAAATAACACATAATTCTCCCTACCTCTATCACTAGTAAAAAAAATAACTTTAAAAAAAATAGGCTTAATACATTTTTATTGACTTTTCCGCGGGGTAGTGGTGGTAGGGTAAGGTTAGAGTAAAGTAGTGGTTCCCAACCTGGGGGGCGTAGAACAATTAGTAAATAACGTTAAAAATCAGCTAAGAATTAAATATTTTTTTTCAAAGTAAGTATTATTTTTCCTTGCGGTTTTAGCAACACTGCCTACCATTTGTAATAATTTATCTATTAGGTGACCATCTAAATGTAAGACGCTCGTACGCAAGCACATGTTTATTTTCAAACTCGCAAAACCCAGATTTGCCCCCAACTCTCCTCCCTTTGAGCTACCATTGCAGTCACATGCAATACAACAGAATTTTCATCTCTGACTATTATAAAAACTATAGAATGTTGCCGACTTTAAGTGGAACGCAATTTGCGATTCGATCGATCAAGCATCAAACCCAATAATCAAAAACTGATGAAAATAAAATAGTGCCAACCATCAAACTAATTTCCAGTATTTTTAATACTAATTTGCTGCCAGCATAAAATAATAAAAGCGTATAACCTGAATGCTTGGTCAGACGCGGTGCTAAAAATAAAATTAAAATAAAGACGTGACTAAAAATCGATTTTTATAAGAAAATATTTTTTATAACTTTCCCAAAAAATAGGGGGAGGGGAGGGGTTTGGGGGTGGCGTGGCACGCTCAAGTTAATTAGCGTAAATAGTGGTACGTCAGAGAAAAAGGTAAGCCACCCCTGTCTTACCCCATTCAGCCAGTGAAGTGGATTTCACATAATCTTGCTCTGATGTTTGTCCAAAGAGAGGTTCAAAATAAATGTTCTAAAGTTGTTGACAGGGGCGTTGCATGAAATATATTTGGGGGGAAGGGGGGGGTGAACCAGTATTTTTCCCAGCTCTAAGCCTTTCGAAATGAGAAAAATTCCAAAGTAGCAAAGGAGTACAAGAAGGGCAATGTTGAGAACGTGGGGGGAGGGAGCCAGGAGGAGGCTCCCAATTTTTTTTTAACTTGGGGTAGTAATCAAACCTTGAACCGAGCTTTTAGGCAACTGTATTTTTAAATTCATTTATTTATTTGCAAGGCCGTAGCCAGCCAATAATTTCAGGGGGGCTCGGTGGGCATATCCCCCAATTGCCAGAAGCTAGAAATAGGTTCTAGAACTGTTTATAAATTAGAATTATCTGAAGTGTTTTATACGGCAACATTACCCCCTAACTGCTGAAGGCTAGGAAAAATTATAAATATTAAACACCCCTAGAAGCTATCTGAAGTTTATTTTTTGGCAGCATAACACCATAAGTGCCGAAGGCTAGGAAAAGTTATAAATATTAAACACCTCTAGAAGCTATCTGAAGTGTTTTTTTTATAGTAACATAGCCCCCTAACTGCCGAAGGCTTGGAACATTCTAAATATTAAACACTGTTAGAAGCTATCTGATGTGTTTTTTTTATGGCACCATAATCCCCTAACTGCCGAAGGCTGGGGAAATTTCTAGATATTAAACACCTCTAAAAGCTATCTGAATTGTCTTTTTATGGCACCATAACTCCCTAGCTACCGAAGGCTGGGAAAATTTCTAAATGTTAAACACCTCTAGAAGTTATCTGAAGTGTTTTTTTATGGCACCATAACCCCCTAACTGCTGAAGGCTAGGAACATTTCTAGATATCAAACACCTCTAGAAGCTATCTGAAGTGTTTTTTTATGGCAACATAACCCCCTAACTGCCGAAGGCTAGAAAACATTCTAAATATTAAATACCCCTAAAAGCTCTCTGAAGTGCTTTTTATGGTAACACAGCCCCCTAATTTATGCTTGTATCTTAATTTTTATATTGTTTGAACCATAAATAAAGCCATTTTGTTCATAAAATTTCGGGGGTTGTTTATTTGTTTATTTGTTTATTTGTTCATACTGGATTTTTAAAGCTACAAGGTTTTTTCAGTGCAACTTGAATCATTATTTATTTCAGTTTACCTGAATCTGAGCTTAATATCCAATTGAGCTTAAATATATTTATTTAGATTTGCAGATATTGTTCAAATCGTTTATTTTAGATTAAAAAATTTAACTGACTTTATTATAACGGTTTACAACATTTTGTAGTTTATGACCACAACTTTTCTCTCTGCGGCCATCGTGACCTTTTGATAACTTAAAAGCGTTCAAATACTAGTTTTTAAGTTTTTTCACTGTGTATTACTACCAGCCCGGACTATCTACAGTTAGCTACACCAGTGGGATAGGTACAATTTAGAGGAAATGTATACTTATTTGCTTGGAGGGATATTAGGATAAACTACCCCTGGCCATAATTAAAATCCTTACTCCACCTTCCCCAACAAGTCAAATGAAAAGAGCGCGTGACATTAAACCCGCATGTCCACGAATGCTTGTTTTAATTACTATAAATTGCTTATAATAATGATTATATGCGACTAATATGTAGTAAAATAGAATCAACAAGCCCGGGGATGGGGGAGGATTTTGTATTATGCTAGCAGCTTTACAAGGCTGCCACAGTAAACAAGTCAGCAAGAAGCTATCAGAATGGATTAGCCAAAAGGAACCTAAGCAGTAACTAGGTCGTTTTTAACATTTTAACAACTTACGTTTCTATTAGAATTTTGCATCTTATAATCATTAAAATCCTTGAAAAAGTAAACATAAAGCTAAAACCTCTATATTGTGACCCCACCAAAACACGCTGCGACCCCCAGGCTGGAAACCGATGCTTTATTATAACACAGTTGGAAGCAATATTTAACTAGTTAGCTCTGAGATCGTAGAACTCGCTCGTCACTTTATCAAAAAACTAGCAATTTGGCCATGTTTATTTAAAAATATTTTTCAACTGTAAAATAAAGCAATAAAAAATGGAATTTATCGATATTTCATACAGTATTTTGATACCAGTCTACCAATGCCCTGCTTCATAACCTCATGGAAGTTGCCCTAAAATGTTAATACTGGTACGTCAATAAACTATTCAAAACGTATTGTAATTTAGCGCGTGAGGATGAAGGGGCTTCCCCTGATATTTTATTAAATAACGTATGGCAAATTAGAAATCAGCACGCTAAACAACATGGCTATAACGAAATTTCATGCAAATCGAACACTAAGTAACGAATTTAAAAATGTATCCCAAATTTGAAAATGTTTAAGGGTGAAAAAAACTTTATTTTTGTTTAATGTAGTCTACTTAATCAAATGAAAAATTATAAGAGTTGTAACAATGTAACACAGCCCTATTACTCCTCTTCCTTCATTGTTGCTTTGAGTCTATTTAAATTGCTTTCATGAAAGCCTATTTTAATAAACAATGAAATAAGATACATCAGTTCAGTTCAAACTAGTATGGATACTTGCTAGAAAGATTAGTGTGTATTTCAGAACTCAAAAATTAACTCTAACCTCAATGTCCTTATTTCATCAGAGCTTTCAATAAGAAAACACTAAAATGTTGGGTAATATTCACTGCATTTATACCTTCAAAATTTAATAAAGCCCTAATTAAGGCATTGGCTGTACAACATATGATCATTTGAATCATAAAACTGTGACAGTATTGCAGCCACGAAAGTCACATTTAAAAACAATAAACCATAAAATAAAACATTGGCTGACAATACTGCCGCTTCAAGCATTGCTGGTTGAGTGAAATTTTGTTACTGGACAGCTCATGTTCCCTTATGATTCGTTTATATATCGCATTCGGCATACACTTGCCGGCCGTTGTCTCTGCCTACTGACAACGGTGCTACTAGACTACTTGCTTAACTAAGATTTCTACAATCTACTAAACAAAGAACCTCCTTTAAATGTTTGACGATTTTTGAAGTTGGGATTTTTTGTAGAGTAGGGATCAACAGTTGGGAAATTTTAAATTTGTCTGTGCAAGTCTGTGGTTAAGGACTTTCATAATAGAAAGTAATGGGGTACAGAATAAGCCTAGAATTTCCCAACTCCAGATCTCAAATCTCACAAAATTCCCAACTTTCAAGCTTTTAACCAACATTGGGGGAGGGGGGTGAAACCCCCAACCCCCCGGCGCGACGCCCCTGGTTGTTGAGAGGAAGGTTCGACTAGAGATATTTTGTTCTCCAAGATACATATTTTTTTTAGCAGTGTGTCTCACCAACTGTTCGCGTTATAGAGTCTACGCTTATGTTTTAAGGATAAAGTAGGTTGAATTTAGAGGACGTGTACCCGCATTTTGTGGAGGAAGAGTGGAAAACCGTTTAGGGAAAACGATCTTAAGTAGGCCTACACCCAACCGGGATTCATACCCCAATCTCCCTGTCATCGGCAGTATAGTCTATTGCGAGATTAACACCTTAGAGTTTGGACAAGTGGATCTTGCTATAATTTTCGTAAGTCTTGAACTTAGAAGACTCCTGAACCACAAGTGGGCCGCAGCCAAATCCAGCCATAGGAATAACTAAGGCTTAAGTATGGGGGGGGGGGGGCGCTCAATACTGGGGAGGGTTTGGGGGTATGGAATTCTAAGTAAAAATATTTATTAAGCAGCTTACAAAATTTAGCCTGTAACCTCCCGCACTGTCTTCTGTCACTGTCACCAGTTGACGACTTACGAGCATTTGACCTTGACGTGGTGGTGGTTGGTGGCGGGTGAAAATTGTTGCCACATTAGGGTTCGGCCAAACTGACAAGCGTGCGAGCGAGCGAGCGATCGCGTGATTAGCAGATATCTCTCGTTAGTTGTTGACGAGAAGGCTCCGAATTTTGGCTGAGTGAACTGAGGGTGGTTTTAAAAAGTGATTTATTGTTGTGGTTTTCTCATCCTCTCTCCACGCTAATGGTGATTCTTATTTGTAAAGGCCTACTTTGATAATATTGAAGTATTTTAACATATAAGTTATATATATATATATACACACACAGATAGGTATAGTTTATGATCTTACCGATTAAATTAGGCCGTTAGTAGCAAGTGTGTGAGAAGTTTTCCTAGCACTCAATGAACCAACATACTATAATGTTGCTTAGCGCCTGTAAACTAGACTGTACCGGGTTGAGCGCGCGCGCTTGAAAAATAGAACCAGTTCTATCTTTCAAGCGTGCGCGCTCAGTCGCTTACTCGCTCCAGTCTGGCCACCTCTCATTACAACCAATGTGTTCTATTTTATATTTTAGTCGCTCGCTCGGTCTGGCCGCCCCCTTACTCATTTTTCAATTTAATGAATATGATATTTAGAACTGGCTATAATCGTATTTAAAAACTATAATAGTTTGTCTATTCAATCCATCATGATATGCGCATTTATACAATTGTCATTGTACTATTGGCAATATAAAGGCCTACCGAGTCGAAAGTGGCTGCGTTATTAGATAGCTCGTGATCTTAATTGATTGCTCATATGAAGCCGACGATTTCTGCATGTCCATCACAGACTCTGCCTTAAAATATGGGTGAAGAATGAACCTCGGCACTGGACGACTCCTTGATAGCTCAGTGGTTAGAGCATAGACATACTAAGCAAATGGTCCCGGGTTCTATTCCCGTGTCCAGGTGTCATTTTTAAATTTAAAGAGCATTACTCATGTGTTCCACCACAAACATTTAACTCATATATCCCCCAATTTACAAGTGTGAGTTTATAAATATGGGTTGGTTTATTTTTGTCGCAAATTACCAATTGCTTATTTATTAAATTAACTTTAACAATCATGAGGATACGCTTCCTCTAAATTCTACCTTCCTCATCCCACCTCATTAGTGTAAATATGTGGACTGGTAGTAAGACGCGATGCACGAAAAAATATAAAAATATACATTTTATTGACTATGAATGTAAGGAAAGGTAATTTGTTTCAAAAAGTTAATTACACTTGTCACTGGAGTCCTATGTCACAAAAACAATGAAGTCCACACTATTTTATAATTATATTAATATAGATATATTAAGTTTGGTTGAAATATGTTTACGTATTTTTTTCTAACTACATGACCAAATTTGAATATCCAATTAAGGTCTAAACACCATACTAATTAATTGGCCTAAGTTTTAGTATTTCATTCTAGTGTAGGCCTATATACCTGAGGTAGCCCAATATTGCTAAATGTAGCTCATTAACATGTGTTAGTTTTGAACATCAACCCCAAATACAATAAAAAAAAACTAAACTTTGATCATCTCCGAAAGCGTAGTAATTAATGGTCTGCAGGTACAAGAATATAAAGAACTGTGGTCACAGTTAGAATTAGATGGGTACCGGTAATCAATTTTGTTCCATTCTGTTGAGATTATTTCATTTATTTTTTGTATGTATAAAATTTAAATATAATTGTTACAACTTGTATTTATCGTTTCGTTTTTATACTTTAGTGTCCATAGTGGAAGTACAATGTCATATTTCAAAGCTTTCTGGGTTTTTTTTGTTCAAAACTTAATACTTACGACGCTGGAATTCAGGAAAAACTTTATCACACTACGGCAACGTGCGAAAAGAAGCGTATGTGTGTACCAAACTTGTTTGAAGACTATATTAAAAAAATATTATCTGGTTTTGGACCGATCCTAATCACTTGGTATTAGCTTTGCCTATTATCAGAATATAACACCCAATTGAAATTCATTACTGACTTCCCAGTCGTTTAGTTTTGTATGTATTTAAATATATTTGTTTCTTCATAAACTAATGTGGATGACTTTAGGTCAAAAATATCCTTTTGACTTTTTTTTCAATAAATCATTTTTAATTTAAATTTAAATTTTATTTTGATATTTTTTCCTGTCGATTAACTCACAAAAAAAGGTAATTTTTCGTGGAGTTAAGAGATCCTTTCATAAAAATTGAAGTCACATACACAAACTATAATTTTGGGGTCACATTCTTTCAAATCTCATTTTTTATAATTCTTTTATTCAATTGGATAAAAAAAAATCCCGTTTCTTGTCAGGTTACAAGTTCTACATAAAAATAATTTGGAAACAAAACAGCGTTTTGTTCAAATATAGCTATATACAAAGAAGTTTTGCATAAATAATTGTTATATAGTAAAAAAAGCATCAAAGGGGATGTATGATTTGGATTTTTGCAAATATGTTAACATTTTATTTTCACTTATCATGGCCGTCTTAAGGGGTCTGGGATATGAAAAGTTAAATAGAAACTCGAACGTAGTACATATTTATGAGATATTAGACACTAAGAAAACAAGTATTTTAAAATTTAATGATAGATCCGAGCTTCATTGGAAATTAATAATCGATATTTGTAGCTACAGATTGCACAAGGGGCTTTCTTTAAATTACGTGAGGCTTTTTTCATAATTTTAACCCCCCCCCCCCTTTCCATCCACGTAAGGGATCGTAAGATTTTCATTTAACCCTCCTCTCCCCCTTCTATTTTAGGTAATTTTTTATGATCTGGTAAATTAGATTATTTTAATCGTTTGGCTATTTTTAGACATAAGGATTTGTAATAAAGTGAGTGATATGAAATTTTAGAATACTCTAATTGTAGTTAATTAAATCGGGCTTATAGGTGAAATTTCATAATGAATGTATTTTTTTTAGCTTTTGTTTCATCATAAACATTAGCCGGCCCCTTGGTGTTGTGGTCAGTGCACCTGGCTATGAGCCTAGGGGTCCCGGGTTCGATTTCTGGCTAGTACCTTGGGTATTTTTTATCGACAGGGGAACTACCACAAACGGTCACTAGGGTTTAGTTAGTTAGGCTTAAGTTAGGTTAAGAGTTTCTACTTGTTCCACACCCTCATACTCACCATCACCATAACCTCATATCATTGGGACATGGAAAGAGCCTCCGCAGAAAGGATGTAGCTATGATTAGTACACTCGGGCGTTCCCTGGGCAACGGCACATTAGTACGGTCTAATCTTACCACTACTGGGCTACAGATTGATGTAACCCAGACCGCTATATTTTTATCATAAACATTGATGAAAAAAACCTTATGTCAGATGGATTCTGATCCCCACCCCCCTCGTAAGAAAACTTAATACAATACTGACCCCTCCCCCTTCTCCGAAAATCCTTACGTAATTAAGGATGGCCCCTATGGAGGATGTGAATACGAGCGTAGAGCTTTGACACTTCAAATATTGCCAGTTCGCAGCAGGCAGGGTGGGCTGAGAGAGATAAGGCCGCGGCTACGCTCAGATAAGTAGGAAGTCAGCATTTTTGCCCTTCCCCACCTCCCCCCATCTTTTTTGTTTTTTGTCTGGATCCGGCTTGTGCTTACACAATAGACAGTACACACACAGTGGCAAGACCACAGTTGGCTTGTGGATTGAATCTACCATTTAGCGAGAAATGTCAGTGCGTGATTTCGTTTTGCTGTGAAAATTTAGAGCTACAAACTATGTTTCGGTTATTGCCTCTTTTGCTATTAACTACTTGATTCAATAGTATCTTTATTGTAAGTTGTTATAAAAGTTATGATAATTAATCAAACTTTTACAAGTTTTTATTTCCTAATTCTAAAATTTAATAAAGCTTAATTTTGTAAGTGGTTCAAGAAAAATAAAAAATAAAGAATTTTCAGAAACAAACTGCTATTTTACAAAAATGGACAAATTATTTTGCTATTTAAACAACCTGAAGGGAATGCGAGTACATATAAAAATGTTAACTAATATTTATGTAAGGGTTGAAACTATAAAAGCAAATCATAGCGAAGAAATAAACACAAATTAATACTAAATATATCAAACTAATGATGAAGCAGAGGAGCAGGCTTCAGATTTCGTAAGTAAAACAAAAACAAACACATTCTCTTTTGCTAAAGATCTTAAACTGAACTTGCAGAGTTTGAAGTTCCCAAATATTTGTCACTTCCCTCCATTGATCAAGTTTTCTAAGCAAAAAATAAAAATAAAAATGAGACACTAGTGTCTCCGATGATTCAAGTGATTATTGATTCAGGCCATTGATGGACAGCCGATCAAGCTAGAGCAGTGTTTCAGAAATGTTTTCCCGATAGCAGACCACTTGATAGGAGTTCATTGCATTTGCGGAGCAATTACGTATTTATCAAACAGTGAGACAGCATTTTTACTAGACTTTATATCTTATGCACATTTCTCATGTACACATGTATTTGTAGTATAAAGTATTGTTGACTTAGCGGACAACCTGTCATTCTGGTACTATTTAGCTCTTTCACATAAAAATATGTATATTGTCCGTATGTCCCTGTGTGCGGACCACATAGTTATACCGTCTATGGCCACCAGGGTTCTGAAGAGATTACGGGTTGTTAGAGTTCCCTTAACTTTTCAGAACAAAGATTCAAAAAACTTTAATTCCACGCGTACTCGGACGGAGCTAAATAAATGCACCATACAGACTTTCTAGATCCTTTATCTTAATTTGGAGACATTTACTTAAACCTCGTAAGATATGTAAAACAAAATTATAGACATTATTTTTTTAGCACCGCATTTTACTGCCCATTCGGGTTATACGCGTATATACTAATTACGCTAATAGGTTAGGAATGAGTAAGTTTGAATTTAAAGGAAGTGTAGCCGCATTTGCGTGGAGAGAGTGTGAAACCACCCTCAGTACGCCCGACTGGGATCGAGTCACGATCTCCGCGTCATCAGCAGTCTAGTTTATTGTGAGAGTAACGCTAAGACCGTGTGGCCATTAAATGGGGTAATAGAAATTTTTGCAAAAACATAAGGTAAAACAGAGTATTACATTCTACCAGAGTGTATGAATGAAATAATATAAAATGTTACAGAAACATTGATAAAAGAGGAACATCTCGGTCCTACAGAGAACATCACAATCAATTATTAATTCCCCGTATCAAAAACCTCTTAAAAATATAGATAGGCCTACCATATTCTTATAGCTCAAAAAAAAAAGTTTTATTTTTGGTACTCCTACTTTTTTCAATGATAGGTTATTTCGTATCCAAACGGCGGTGGAGAAATTATAAAAATATGAAATTTCCGCTTATGTAAAGTACTCTCAAAATAATTTTCACGGGAATATGTGAATCGTCATTTTGTTTTTAATGTTAGACAGTGGCTGGGTATGAATTTTAACCAAAATCGTTAGAGCCGATTTCGAGAACTAATTGAAGAAAGATAAACATTTTTATCAAGGATTTTCCTGTGGTGACTAAAGGGTATTTTTGTAACACACTTTTTTAACATTTCTACTTAATTATAGTAGTCGAATTTTAAGGAATTCCAAAATCATAGAAACAAATTGTTCACAAAATGAAACCCAATCATTGGTGATTAGGCCACAAATACTTGCAATAGAAGCTTTACTGCATAAACAAAATAAAGTGTAACAAGAGGCCAAGACGTTTTAGAGTTAGAGAGACGCAGACCGACTATACCGAAGATGCCGTCTGAATTCCATAAACAAACAAATGGTACCCTTCATTTAACGTTAAAGCTATTTTTTTTAGCAAAGCGTCTTGCTAACCGTTCGGGTTATACGCTTATGTACTAATTACGCTAATAGTTTTAGGATCTAAGAAGGTTATATTTACATGAAGTGTACCCGCATTTGCGTAGAAGGAGAGTGGAATTTTTTTTAGGAATAACCACCCTCAGTACACCCGACTGAGATTCGAACCTCATTCTCCCCATCATCGGCAGTCTAGCCTACTACGAGAGTAGCGCGTTAGACCACACAGACACAGAAGCAGGTAAGGTGAAAGTTCTTCCTTGGATAACTCTCAGGTTAAGTGAACATTAAGTTAACTGCATCGGGATGGCTTCCATTTAAAGCACGAGGAGGACCTTTACGTTACGTTACGTGCAATTTAAGTGAACGTTAAGTTGATCGTGATCCCGGCACCGGGGAAGAACTTTCACGTTACGCGAACGACAAGTGAAGGGTACCACCGCATGTTCATGCCAGCCAATCGTGTTCCGATCAACGTCAACATGGCTGTTTAGTAGTCCTTTTGTTTGTTTATGGAATGCAGATGACTTCTTCGGTATAGATTGTCCGCGTCTCGCTAACACTAAAACATTGTGGTGTCTTGTTACACTTTATTTTGTAGCTCCATTGAGTTTCTATTGACCCGCTTCGATGGCCACATGAACTAACGCGCTACTCTCGTGATGGACTAGACTGCCGATGACAGGGAGGATGAGGTTCAAATCTTGGTCGGGTGTACTGAGGGTAGCTTTTCCAAGATGGTTTTCCACTCTCCCTTCACATAAATGCGAGTACACTTCCTCTAAATATAACCTTCCTAATCCCTTAAATCATTAGCGTAATTAGTACATAAGCGTATAACCCGAACGGGTAGTAAGACGCGGTGCTAAAAAGAGTTTCTTCTGCAAGCATTTATAATATAATCAGTCCTGTCTGTTTGAATTCCATTTTAGTGAACAATTTGTTCTAAAACTGTTTTAATTCAATTTCTTTGTTTAGATCGAGTTTTTTCGTTACGTTACGTGAAGCCTCATCTCACACTGGTTTCTTTACGTTACTTAAATGAACGTTATATTAGGTGAAAGTTAAGGTAACGTTAAGTTAATCGCTATCTCGAAATTAGTTCCACTAGTGTAAATTAAACCAGGCATTTGCGTTATCAGACCTTTCGGGATAAACGTAATGTACATTCTGCTTCTGTATGGAAGGATAGTAAGGGTTTTAGGGGGTAGGAGGTAGGGGGTATTTAAATGCACTTGAATGCACACTTATCAACTTGTAATTAGTTCATACACAATCAACTGGAAGTGTTTGTTTCTTTAAGTCGGGTGCGACTTCATCATAATAATGTCGATCGAAGTGATGTTGGGTTTGATTTTTTTTTAGCACTGCGTCTTACTACCCGTTTGGGTTTTACGCATATGTATTAATTACACTAATGTGCTGGGGATGAAGAAGTTTTAATTTAGAGGAAGTGTACCCACATTTGCATAGAGGGAGAATGAAAACCATTTAGGAGAGAGCACACTCAATACATCTAACCAGGATTTTAACCCCGATCTACCTATCATCGTCAGTCCATTCTATTGCGAGGATGACGCGTTAGCCCATTCGAGCATGGGTTCGAATTTAAATGAGATGATCATCGGTAAATTTTCAAATGGAGTTTGGATTGGATGTGTTCGACATTGACTTGAAAATCTCTGGACCTACATAAATAGTCTGCCGCTAAATTTTGTCCAAAAGGGACGATATAGGTTTGAACATGGGGGACGCACACAATTTTACATTTAGTTGGTTTAATCATAGCTACACAAAATTTATTTAATTTTTTGTTTAAAAAGTTACTTGGTTTAGTTGGCTCACGCTAACTCTAGTCTCATCTGACAGTTTAAAGAGTTGTTTAGTATTCATCCGCCTCGCAAATACGTTTTGTAATTTTCAGAATTAAAGTCAGTTGATATCACTTTCCTAAATGACAAGACATAAATGCGCAAGGTGAATAAATCTACAGCCATATTTGGTAGCTTTTCATCTGTAATAAAAGTCCAGCATTATCGTGAACAGACTATATACGTCTGTCAACAGCGCTCTCTACGGTAACATACGAAAACTCAAGAGCGAGTCATCTTGTTGTGGCTAGACCTTGGTGTGACCGGCATGTGACGTCATCTAACTGTAACATCTTAGCTGAAAGATGGTTGTACCAAACGGAGAGGTGAGGAGAACTAGCATGATGGAACGGTGTTAATAGTAGCAAGCAGTCAGGATACGTCCCTACGAAACACATGCCAATTTCCGTTTAGGCTATTGTTTACAATCTCTTGAACGTTGGTCGTTACGTGATTTGTTATTTTTAGTTTATGGTCAGGGGTGGACTGGACCGCCGCGACACTGGGAGATATCCCGGTGGGCCGGTTTGATTTGGGCAGCCGCAATTACTTTAAACTAAAATAAAGCTACCCAATCCATTCTAAATGATTGTTTTTATTACATTGTAATCAAAAGTTCCAGTGAGTAGGTCTGAGGGTGAACAGAATATGTAATTCATGAAGACAGTATTAAATGTAAAACCCTTCACGTTTGTTGTTTCTTGGTGTTGTTTGTAAACAATTTCTTAAGCCAAACGTAAAAGTATTTGTTTATTGACTACTGGCTGTGTAATCTACACAAATAGCACAAATTTAATATATCAGGACCCCAAGCTATTGTTTAACAATTTAGAAGTATTTTTGCTCATGTCATTAGGACTTACAAACTGATATTTTAAGTGAAGAATAACGAGGTAATCATCGATAAAATAGTTTTTCTACACACATAAGGTTCCAACACCACCGACTTTTCTCTACGAGTAAAACAGTAGTGTTCCCAGTTGTAGGCTACGGCGAACCCATTTTTACTTTCTCTCTATCTTACAGGTAGAGAAAGTATTGTGATCGTCAAAAAAATCGAACTCGAGATTTTGATGAATTTTGACGTTTCATGACCCCCTGAATCCGAAAAAGTGGTTTTTGAATTTCCGTCTGTCTGTCTGTCTGTCTGTACCTCCAACTAGAGCCTAAACTATTTTACCGATTGAGCTGAAACTTGATATCTAGGGTTTTCATAGGGTTGCCCCGAGGGGTTTTTGGAATTGGATATCTACCCCTAAAATTAAGGGTAGTTTACTGAAGGGAAAAAAGAGAAAAAGTCGATTTTCTCAAAATCGGCTCTAACGATTTTGATTAAATTTCATTTATGAACATAAATAAATATTCCAAACAAAATGGCTACTCTCAATATTTCGGCAAAATCGTTTTAAGGGCTCCGGTCTGATGCGTAAATTAACATTTTTTATAATAGCTCCGAAACTATTTGAGATATGAAATTACTTAGCATTACAAATATGTATATATATTTATAATACAAATATTTTATTCGAAACATTTTTTTAAAATCAATAACTTTCAATATATACGCAATTATATATATATTTTTAACTTTTTGGGCATTAAAGCTTAAGTATTGCGACCGTAAGAAAAACTAACCTGAAATGTTGATGGATGTCGACGTCTCATGACCCCCCGAACCCTTAAAAATAGTCTTTGCAATGCCGTCTGTCTGTGTGTCTATTAAAACTTAAAATTAAGGGTAGTTTACTGAAGGGCAAAAAGAGAAAAAGTTGATTTTCTCAAAATCGGCTCTAACGATTTTGATTAAATTTCATTTATGAACATAAATAAATATTACAAACAAAATGGCTACTCTCAATATTTCGGCAAAATCGCTTTAAGGGCTCCGGTCTGATGCGTAAATTAACATTTTTTATAATAGCTCCGAAACTATTTGAGATATGAAATTACTTAGCATTACAAATATGTATATATATTTATAATACAAATATTTTATTCGAAACATATTTTTATAAAATCAATAACTTTCAATATATACGCCATTATATATATATTTTTAACTTTTTGGGCATTAAAGCTTAAGTATTGCGACCGTAAAAAAACTAACCTGAAATGTTGATGGATGTCGACGTCTCATGACCCCCCGAACCCTAAAAAATAGTCTTTGCAATGCCGTCTGTCTGTGTGTCTATTAAAACTTAAAATTAAGGGTAGTTTACTGAATGGCAAAAAGAGAAAAAGTCGATTTTCTCAAAATCGGCTCAAACGATTTTGATTAAATTTCATTTATAAACATTAATAAATATTCCAAACAAAATGGCTACCCTCAATATTTCGGCAAAATGGCTTTAAGGGCTCCGGTCTGATGCGTAAATTAACATTTTTTTAAATAGCTCCGAAACTATTTGAGATATGAAATTACTTAGCATTACAAATATGTATATATATTTATAATACAGATATTTTATCCAAAACATATTTTTATAAAATCAATAACTTTCAATATATACGCAATTATATGAATTTTTTTATCTTTTTGGACATTAAAGTTTAAGTATTGCGACCGTAAAAAAAAAACTAACCTGAAATGTTGATGGATGTCGACGTCTCAGGACACCCACAACCCTAAAAAATAGTCTTTGCAATGCCGTCTGTCTGTGTGTCTATAAAAACTTAAAATTAAGGGTAGTTTACTGAAGGACGAAAAGAGAAAAATTTGGTTTTCTCAAAATCTGCTTAAACGATTTTGATTAAAATTCGTATCTAGGCGTTGATTAAGATTATAAATAAACTGGCTATTTTCATTTTCCTATGAAAATGATTTTTAGGGTACATTACAGAAGCGTTAATTTCCGTATCTCCACAACTATTGGAGAAACTAAACAACTTATCATTGCAAAATTGTAGGACTATTAGAAATAAAAAACTTTTATTTGACATATATTTTTATAAAAACAGCAGTTTCTGAGATATTTGCAAATATATTAATACAATTTTGTGAGCTTTAGTTGTAAACATATACTACTTAAGTCTTAACGCAATAATACTCCAATGCCATAGAGTAATTAAAAATAAGTAGGTATCTAAAAAAAGTATGTTATTTTTCCTTAAATCTCTTAGGAGAAATGTTTGCATAGCAATGATCTATCTCCATTTTAGACTCAATAGTCAATATTTACATTTTTTATTGGTCAAAATGTATAAATGAATAATTAAATATCAATGCGATGACTTGAAGATCTGCAACACCTTTTAAAATGTTAAAATTTTAACCAGAAATCGAAATTTTAATACGAAGTGTTGACCCTTGTGGAAGACATTAAACTGTTTGAAATGCTCTTAGGTGGACAAAGATGCGCCTCTTTTCTCATTGATTCTATATCATTGTATATTATTTTATGCGTGTTCTTATGTGGAGTGGTGATGATACAATGTACATTATTCCGTTCAGAAATCTTACGAGTTTATAGAAAGAGAGAGAAAGTCTGTGCGGTGCGCCGTACCATTTATTTTATGAGCCGTGAATTTTTACTTTCTCTCTATCTTACAGGTAGAGAAAGTATGGTGATCGTCAAAAAAATCGAACTCGAGATTTTGATGAATTTTGACGTTTCATGACTTCCTGAATCCGAAAAAGTGGTTTTTGAATTTCCGTCTGTCTGTCTGTCTGTCTGTACCTCCAACTAGAGCCTAAACTATTTTACCGATTGAGCTGAAACTTGATATCTAGGGTTTTCACAGGGTTGCCCCGAGGGATTTTTGGAATTGGATATCTACCCCTAAAATTAAGGGTAGTTTACTGAAGGGAAAAAAGAGAAAAAGTCGATTTTCTCAAAATCGGCTCTAACGATTTTGATTAAATTTCATTTATGAACATTAATAAATATTCCAAACAAAATGGCTACCATCAATATTTCGGCAAAATGGCTTTAAGGGCTCCGGTCTGATGCGTTAATTAACGTTTTTTATAATAGCTCCGAAACTATTTGAGATATGAAATTACTTAGCATTACAAATATGTATATATATATTTATAATACACATATTTTATTCGAAACATATTTTTATAAAATCAATAATTTTCAAGCTATACGCAATTATATATATATTTTTAACTTTTTGTACATTAAAGCTTAAGTATTGCGACCGTAAAAAAAACTAACCTGAAATGTTGATGGATATCGACGTCTCATGAGCCCCCGAACCCTAAAAAATAGTCTTTGCAATGCCGTCTGTTTGTGTGTCTATTAAAACTTAAAATTAAGGGTAAATTACTGAAGGGCAAAAAGAGAAAAAGTCGATTTTCTCAAAATCGGCTCTAACGATTTTGATTAAATTTCATATATAAACTATAATAAATATTCCAAACAAAATGGCTACCCTCAATATTTCGGCAAAATGACTTTAAGGGCTCCAGTCTGACGCGTTAATTAACATTTTTTATAATAGCTCCGAAACTATTTGAGATATGAAATTACTTAGCATTACAAATATGTATATATATTTATAATTCAAATATTTCACCCGAAACATATTTTTATAAAATCAATAACTTTCAATCTATACGCAATTATATGAATTTTTTTTTAACTTTTTGGACATTAAAGTTTAAGTATTGTGACCGTAAAAAAAAACTAACCTGAAATGTTGTTGGATGCCGACGTCTCATGACCCCCACAACCCTAAAAAATAGTCTTTGCAATGCCGTCTCTCTGTGTGTCTATAAAAACTTAAAATTAAGGGTAGTTTACTGAAGGGCGAAAAGAAAAAAAGTTGGTTTTCTCAAAATCTACTCAAACGATTTTGATTAAAATTCGTATCTAGGCGTTGATTAAGATTATAAATAAACTGGCTATTTTCATTTTCCTATGAAAATTACTTTTAGGGTACTTTACAGAAGAGTTAATTTCCGTATCTCCACAACTATTTGAGAAACTAAACAACTTATCATTGCAAAATTGTAGGACTATTAGAAATAAAAAACTTTTATTTGACATATATTTTTATAAAAGCAACAGTTTCTGAGATATTTGCAAATATATTAATACAATTTTGTGAGCTTTAGTTGTAAACATATACTACTTAAGTCTTTACACAATAATTCTCCAATGCCATAGAGTAATTAAATATAAGTAAGTATCTAAATAGTATGTTATTTTTCCTTAAAGCTCTTTGGAGAAATGTTTGCACAGCAATGATCTATCTCCATTTTAGACTCAATAGTCAATATTTACATTTTTTATTGGTCAAAATGTATAAATGAATAATTAAATATCAATGCGATGACTTGAAGATCTGTAACACCTTATAAAATGTTAAAATTTTAACCAGAAATCGAAATTTTAATATGAAGTGTTGACCCTTGTGGAAGACATTAAACTGTTTGAAAGGCTCTTAGGTGGTCAAAGATGCGCCTCTTTTTTCATTGATTATATATCATTGTATATTATTTTATGCGTGTTCTTATGTGGAGTGGTGATGATACAATGTACATTATTCCGTTCAGAAATCTTACGAGTTTATAGAAAGAGAGAGAAAGTCTGTGCGGTGCGCCGTACCATTTATTTTGAAACATGACAATTTTGTAATTAATTGAAAATTGAAAAACATGAATAAATATGTGTGAAAAAAAAAGCAGAAAAAATCGCAAAATATACGAATACGAGAAAATTAATATTATATTCAATAATAAAATTTAAAAAAATACTGTAGTAGTTCATGTCCATTAAAGCTAGGCGTGTCGCGAAAATTTGTTATCCTTAAAATTGGGTCACAGTTCTAAAAGTTTTGGGAACCAGTGGTTGGGGGCCACGACCATACGTGCGACTCAGCTGGTCGCGGCGACAAAACACCACGACCAGCACTCCAGAACGTCAAGCAATGTTATTTACACGGAATACCCAAAGCAGATCAAGTTTGGAACCAAGTCACTGTAGTCGCGTAGAATGGACAGTGGACACCTTTATATACAACGTGTATCTTAAACATTGCATCAAACTTTGTCAGGCTATTCCTTGGGTGAAAATAGAATAATTCACATCAGCAACCTAGGGTCCATCTTCAATATTAAGGGCGGTATACACCCCTAAAGATAGAGCTAAAAACGACTGTTGTGTGAAATATTATGAAAACAGCTTAGGGTATTACAACGAATATTTGTATACTACTTATTGAAACCTTGATCATTAATAAATTAAATGTGCTGTTACCGTTACCCACCCCCATCATGTAAAAAAGGGGGGGTTGTAACACATTTTTTCTAAAATAAAATATGTAAGAGTAAGTATTACCAATTCTGACTTAAGATTACAAAACATGGAATAAAAATTAACAAAAAATGTGTCTTGGAGAAACTGTCTAGCTTTCCCCGTTTCCAAGATAATCATGCCTGTGTGATTTCAAAGACAAGTGTTAATTCCTGCTATACCTCAGTTTTATCTTCTTTGGTGCTGACTGACAGTTCACAGCTGACTTCTGACAGTCAACATTTAGGTATATACCTAAATTTTGACTGTCATAAGTGACAACTGCTAAAGACATGTTTTTTGCAGATCATATGGTTCGGCGTAGGGATACATAATTTGGTCTGGTAGCTTTTCAAAGCCGTCAGAAGTCAGCTGTGAGCTGTCAGTCAGCACCACAAAAGCTAAAACTGAGGTATAGGTAGGGAGCCAGTATAGCTGTGTTGCTAGCTGTGTTAGATACATTTGTCTCTGAGCTCAAACTTGTGTGATTATCTCGGAAACGGGGAAAGCTAAACAGTTTCTCCAATACATTTTTTGTTAATTTTTATTCCATGTTTTGTAATCATAAGTCAAAATTGGTAATACTTACTCTTTCATATTTTATTGCACAAAAAAGTGTTACAACCCCGTCTTTTTTACATGATGTGGGTGGGTAACGGTAACAGCACATTTAATTTATTAATGATCAAGGTTTCAATAAGTAGTATACAAATATTCGTTGTAATACCCTAAGCTGTTTTCATAATATTTCACACAACAGTCGTTTTTAGCTCTATTTTTAGGGGTGTATACCGCCCTTATTATTCAAGATGGACCCTAGGCTGCTGATGCTAATTATTCTATTTTCACCCAAGGAATAGCCTGACAAAGTTTGATGCAATGTTTTAGATACACGTTGTATAACAAATAGACTGGGGATCTATGTATACAAAAAATTAGCAAAATATGCACAATAAATAGGACAAGACGCACACTTTATTTGCTTTTATAAAATTAAAAGATACAACAGCTCATTTATTGTGGTTCTGTTTAAAGTAGAAAACGAAATATTTCTCAAGATTTTCAGTGAATCTCTTCTGGCTATCGAGTCAAATGTTATTGTACATTGACCGCGTCTTACTACCGGTTCATGTTATAAGCATACATGCTCATTATTACTCTAAGAGCGTATTTGCGCGAGTCCAACCCGCCTTGGTGACGTAGTTAGCTAACGCGCTAGTCTTGTTGAGCTAGAATGCCTAGGGCGGAGAGATCGAGGTTCGAATCTCGGTCGGGTGAACTGGGGGGGGGGGGGGTGCTTTTCCTACATGGTTTTCCACTCTCCCTCCACGAAAATGCAGGTTCACTTCATCTAAATTCAACCTACCCAATTCCTAATCCATTAGCGTAATTAGTACTTAAGCGTATAACCCGAACGAGTAGTAAGACGCGGTGCTAAATAAATAAATGGTACGGCGCACCGCACAGACTTTCTCTCTCTCTCTATAAACTCGTAAGATTTCTGAACGGAATAATGTACATTGTATCATAACCACTCCACATAAGAACACGCATAAAATAATATACAATGATATATAATCAATGAGAAAAGAGGCGCATCTTTGTCCACCTAAGTGCATTTCAAACAGTTTAATGTCTTCCACAAGGGTCAACACTTCGTAATAAAATTTCGACTTTTGGTTCAAATTTTAACATTTTATAAGGTGTTGCAGATCTTCAAGTCATCGCATTGATATTTAATTATTCATTTATACATTTTGACCAATAAAAAATGTAAATATTGACTATTGAGTCTAAAATGGAGATAGATCATTGCTATGCAAACATTTCTCCTAAGAGATTTAAGGAAAAATAACTTACATTTTTTAGATACTTATATTTAATTACTCTATGGCATTGGAGAATTATTGCGTTAAGACTTAAGTAGTATATGTTTACAACTAAAGCTCACAAAATTGTATTAATATATTTGCAAATATCTCAGAAACTGTTGCTTTTTATAAAAATATATGTCAAATAAAAGTTTTTTATTTCTAATAGTCCTACAATTTTGCAATGATAAGTTGTTTAGTGTCTCAAATAGTTGTGGAGATACGGAAATTAACGCTTCTGTAAAGTACCCTAAAAATCATTTTCATAGGAAAATTAAAATAGCCAGTTTATTTATAATCTTAATCAACGCCTGGATACGAATTTTAATCAAAATCGTTTGAGCAGATTTTGAGAAAAACTAATTTTTTCTCTTTTCGCCCTTCAGTAAACTACCCTTAATTTAAAGTTTTTATAGACACACAGACAGACGGCATTGCAAAGACTATTTTTTTTAGGGTTGTGGGGGTCATGAGGCGTCGACATCCATCAACATTTCAGGTTAGTTTTTTTTACGGTCGCAATACTTAAACTTTAATGTTCAAAAATTTTAAAAAAATCATATAATTGCGTATAGATTGAAAGTTATTGATTTTATAAAAATGTGTTTCGGATAAAATATTTGTATTATAAATATATATACATATTTGTAATGCTAAGTAATTTCATATCTCATATAGTTTCAGAGCTATTTAAAATAAATGGTACGGCACACCGCACAGACTTTCTCTCTCTTTCTATAAACTCGTAAAATTTCTGAACGGAATAATGTACATTGTATCATCACCACTCCACATAAGAACACGCATAAAATAATATACAATGATATAGAATCAATGAGAAAAGAGGCGCATCTTTGTCCACCTAAGAACATTTCAAACAGTTTAATGTCTTCCACAAGGGTAAACACATCGTATTAAAATTTCGATTTCTGGTTAAAATTTTAACATTTTAAAAGGTGTTGCAGATCTTCAAGTCATCGCATTGATATTTAATTATTCATTTATACCTTTTGACTAATAAAAAATGTAAATATTGACTATTGAGTCTAAAATGGAGATAGATCATTGCTATGCAAACATTTCTCCTAAGAGCTTTAAGGAAAAATAACATACTTTTTTTAGATACTTACTTATATTTAATTACTCTATGGCATTGGAGTATTATTGCGTTAAGACTTAAGTAGTATATGTTTACAACTAAAGCTCACAAAATTGTATTAATATATTTGCAAATATCTCAGAAACTGCTATTTTTATAAAAATATATGTCAAATAAAAGTTTTTTATTTCTAATAGTCCTACAATTTTGCAATGATAAGTTGTTTAGTTTCTCCAATAGTTGTGGAGATACGGAAATTAACGCTTCTGTAATGTACCCTAAAAATCATTTTCATAGGAAAATGAAAATAGCCAGTTTATTTATAATCTTAATCAACGCCTAGATACGAATTTTAATCAAAATCGTTTAAGCAGATTTTGAGAAAACCAAATTTTTCTCTTTTCGTCCTTCAGTAAACTACCCTTAATTTTAAGTTTTTATAGACACACAGAGAGACGGCATTGCAAAGACTATTTTTTAGGGTTCGGGGGGTCATGAGACGTCGACATCCATCAACATTTCAGGTTAGTTTTTTTTTTTACGGTCGCAATACTTAAACTTTAATGTCCAAAAAGTTAAAAAAATTCATATAATTGCGTATTATATTGAAAGTTATTGATTTTATAAAAATATGTTTCGAATAAAATATCTGTATTATAAATATATATACATATTTGTAATGCTAAGTAATTTCATATCTCAAATAGTTTCGGAGCTATTTAAAAAAATGTTAATTTACGCATCAGACCTGAGCCCTTAAAGCCATTTTGCCGAAATATTGAGGGTAGCCATTTTGTTTGGAATATTTATTAATGTTTATAAATGAAATTTAATCAAAATCGTTTGAGCCGATTTTGAGAAAATCGACTTTTTCTCTTTTTGCCATTCAGTAAACTACCCTTAATTTTTAGTTTTAATAGACACACAGACAGACGGCATTGCAAAGACTATTTTTCAGGGTTCGGGGGGTCATGAGACGTCGACATCCATCAACATTTCAGGTTAGTTTTTCTTACGATCGCAATACTTAAGCTTTAATGCCCAAAAAGTTAAAAAAATATATATAATTGCGTATATATTGAAAGTTATTGATTTTATAAAAATATGTTTCGAATAAAATATTTGTATTATAAATATATATACATATTTGTAATGCTAAGTAATTTCATATCTCAAATAGTTTCGGAGCTATTATAAAAAATGTTAAATTACGCAACAGACCGGAGCCCTTAAAACGATTTTGCCGAAATATTGAGAGTAGCCATTTTGTTTGGAATATTAATTAATGTTCATAAATGAAATTTAATCAAAATCGTTAGAGCCGATTTTGAGAAAATCGACTTTTTCTCTTTTTGCCCTTCAGTAAACTACCCTTAATTTTAGGGGTAGATATCCAATTCCAAAAACCCCTCGGGGCAACCCTATGAAAACCCTAGATATCAAGTTTCAGCTCAATCGGTAAAATAGTTTAGGCTCTAGTTGGAGGTACAGACAGACAGACAGACAGACAGACGGAAATTCAAAAACCACTTTTTCGGATTCAGGAAGTCATGAAACGTCAAAATTCATCAAAATCTCGAGTTCGATTTTTTTGACGATCACAATACTTTCTCTACCTGTAAGATAGAGAGAAAGTAAAAATGTTAATTAACGCATCAGACCGGAGCCCTTAAAGCCATTTTGCCGAAATATTGAGGGTTGCCATTTTGTTTGGAATATTTATTAATGTTTATAAATGAAATTTAATCAAAATCGTTAGAGCCGATTTTGAGAATATCGACTTTTTATCTTTTTTCCCTTCAGTAAAATACTCTTAATTTTAAGTTTTAATAGACACACAGACAGATGGCATTGTAAATACTATTTTTTAGGGTTCGGAGGGTCATGAGACGTCGACATCCATCAACATTTCAGGTTAGTTTTTTTTACGGTCGCAATACTTAAGCTTCAATGTCCAAAAAGTAAAAAATATATATATATAATTGCGTATAGATTGAAAATTATTGATTTTATAAAAATATGTTTCGAATAAAATAATTGTATTATAAATATATATACATATTTATAATGCTAAGTAATTTCATATCTTAAATAGTTTCGGAGCTATTATAAAAAATGTTAGTTTACGCATCAGAACGGAGCCCTTAAAGCCATTTTGCGGAAATATTGAGAGTAGCCATTTTGTTTGGAATATTAATTAATGTTCATAAATGAAATTTAATCAAAATCGTTAGAGCCGATTTTGAGAAAATCGACTTTTTCTCTTTTTTCCCTTCAGTAAACTACCCTTAATTTTAGGGGTAGATATCCAATTCCAAAAACCCCTCGGGGCAACCCTATGAAAACCCTAGATATCAAGTTTCAGCTCAATTGGTAAAATAGTTTAGGCTCTAGTTGGAGGTACAGACAGACAGACAGACGGAAATTCAAAAACCACTTTTTCGGTTTCAGGGAGTCATGAAACGTCAAGATTCATCAAAATCTCGAGTTCGATTTTTTTGACGATCACCATACTTTCTCTACCTGTAAGATAGAGAGAAAGTAAAAATACATGAGTCCACTTTTAGTGGCTGACGCGCACCACAGCCACTGGCTATCGCAGTTGTTCATGGCAGCCAGTATAGTGGTTTATGTTAGCCACAGCAAGATTTGAGGACCAGTCAAAGTAAGATGGCGACGCGCGAGCATAATGAACTGTGTTGCTTCTTCTGTTTTGAAAAAAGAAGCGCAAGCGAAATCGAACCATGTATGTTCATTGTTCAACCATTGTTGATTGAAAGATTATCAAAAGGACTTTACCTTACGCTATACGAAGATTTTAGACAATATGATGAAATGTTCTTTCTGTATTTTACTCGTTTGATGAACTCTCCAAAAATGTTAAGCGCCGAGTTGCACTACTAAACTATTGGCTCTTGGCAAGGTAATCACAGCTCCACAATGCTAGACAGACTGATTTAAAATAAGATAGCTAGCGCCAGTGGCCGTTGGATTTCGCTCCGTCTAAACGCAACAATTCTAAACAATGGTCGCCTAGTAGTGGCTCGTTCACTTCATGGAACTACCGGTAGCGTGGGCTAGCTTCTGCTCCGCTACAGTAGTCTACCCTCACCTCTACTGTGGCCCCGTTTGAATGAACCAATTTGATTGTATGTATAAGTAATAAGGATATATTCTTTCCATTCCGGTCCCAAACCCGGATCAAAGAGGAGGTGCGGTGGAGACCTAAGAGGCGTATACGTTCTGATGTACTCTGGAGTAGTGGAGGGATGATATGCATATAACAAATTAAAGGAAATTAAAGAACATAGCTACCATGTTTTCCAGGTACATGCACCCCAACAGGGGTAATGAGGAAGAAAAACGAAGCTTCTATGAAACTTTAGATGAAAGTTTCTTGACACCTGAGGGTGACATTGTAATGATCTAAAAGGAAGAAAGAAAGAGTAGGACGAAATAGAGGAGTGGAGGGAATCATAGGGCCTTACGGAGAAGAAGTCAAAATCCAGGAGTAAGATTGATTGAATTTTGTATGTGAAACAATTTGAAAATAAGGAATGGTTTCTTTAATCATCAGGAGACACATAGATTTACAAGGTATAGATGGAACCAGGTAACAGGAAGCTTTGACCAGAAATCTATAATAGATTATTTTATATGTTCGGACAAGAGGATTGTGTATGATGTAAAGGTGATACCAGGTGTATCACTGGATTCAGGTCATACATAGATTGGTAGTAGCTGATGTGACAGTGAAAAACAAAAACAATATGCAATAGGGTGACCTGGCGGTCTAGGGGTAAGGTGTCAGACTTCTGTGCTGGGGGTCCGGGGTTCAATCCTTGGTCCCGGCACATATTTATCTGATTGCCAAACCCTTCCTTCACCTCTTACAAAACGTGTATTAATCATAACTTGTGAATGTGTGGAATGCCAGGCCTCCACCGTGGTTTGGATTCCACGTCCATTGCACATTAGCGTAAGTGCGTATAACTCGAACGGGTAGTAAGACGCGGTGCTAATAATAATAATACTATTACACATTAGCGTAAATGTGTATAATACCGAACGGGTAGTAAGACGCGGTGCTAACAATTATAAATATGCAATAAACAGGGAAGAAAGGTAATTAAGGTGGAAAATCTGAAAGATGATGATGATGTAAAAGAAAGATCTGTACATCAGATTCAAGATATAGTGGTGGGAGTAGATGAGTGGGAGGAAGAAAAATGAGGCATAGCCCGTGGTGGAGTGAAGCTGTTAAGGAATCGGTGAGAAATAAGACCAGAAAAATGAGAATATGGCTGAAGCATAGTAAACATGAAACTTGTATAGAGTATGTAATAGCTAGGAGAAATTCTG
The DNA here is from genome assembly GCA_033556935.1 of Timema podura. Classification (NCBI taxonomy): domain Eukaryota; kingdom Metazoa; phylum Arthropoda; class Insecta; order Phasmatodea; family Timematidae; genus Timema; species Timema podura. The sequence goes on from JAVRXN010000010.1 coordinate 85,859,189, forward strand.
AACGAGTAATAAAGAGAGAGAAAATGAAAGTTGGAAGAGAACTTGGAGAATATTTGAAAATTGACATCAACAAAAATAAAAAGCTCCTGTATTGTCTGGCAAAATCATATAGAAAGGGAACGAATAAGCATGTAAACATCAAAGACAGCGAGGGAAATGTGAACACCACCCCAGGAGAAATCAATGCTGTGTGATCAGAATACTTTAGGGAGTTGTTTTTAGGGGGAGGAACACACACATAAGAGAAGTAAGGGAGGAGATTGAATTGATCGGAAAGTTGATTATGGGGTCGGAAATGGGAGTGGCGTTGAAACGCATGAAAAATGGGAAGGCAGCGGGAAAAATCGGATCCAAATTTAACTCACAAAGGAAGGAGGTAAAATACCGGAAGTTCCTATATAAAAGAACAAAGAAGACTCGGGGAAAATGTGAGAGTTATCGTGATATATCGCTAATTAGCCCCACAGCTAAACTCTGTGAGATAATCTTGGAGAAGTGAGCCAGAGAACTAATTGAGCCAAGACTAGGGGAGGAACAACACAGTTTAAAAAAAAACAAAAAAAAACAGAGGAACAACTGATTTGATATTTGCTATCAGACTGATCAGGGAAAAGTCATGAAAGTATGATAAGGATATATGTGGGGCAGTGCTAGATCTGGAGAAGGCGTTTGACTGTATTCCTAGGAGAAAACTGTGGTCATGTCTGGAGACGGAACATAATGTGACAGGAAAATTGAATAGAGCTATAATCAGAATGTATAATCCGTGTAAATGTAATGAGCAAACTGGTTATAGAAATTATAGCTGGTTCAAGGTGGTTTCTGGAGTCAAACAAGGAAGTGTTTTGTCTCAGTTGCTCTTTATAGCGTACATGAACTGTATATGCAGGAAGTTTAAAGCAAGAGTAAAAGGTTAGAGAGTCAGGACAGATAATGGCGTACGGTATGCAGACAATATTGAATACTGGGATTTCAGCAAAGAGGGCATGGAGATGGCACTAGATGAGTGTAACTCATGCTTTGAAAAGGTTGGAATGAGGATGAACATAGGAAAGACAGAGAATGTTTGGATTAATGGAATGAGAGTCAAAAAGGTTGAAAAAGATAAATATCTTGGGTGCATGGTCTCATCTAAGGCAAAGATGAGGAGAGATAGAGTGTTAGAAATGAAACTATCCGACAAAAAATAGGAGTGATACTGGTATTGAAGAAGATAGAGACCAAGAGGAAGACCGAGGAAGAGGTGAAGAGATGGCGTGGAGGAAGTCCTCAAGAAGGAAGGGATGTAAATAATTCGGCAGCTGAGAGAGGCGGGTGAAATGACTGACAGACTGAACTGGAGTAGGATGCTGGTTTTGCTGACAGGTGCAAACCTAACTGGAAGATGAAGAATAAGTATAAGTAAAAGTGGCCAGTGGCTGTGGTGCGCGTCAGTCACTAAAAGTAGCCCCATGTAAAAATGCTTTAATGGGGTAGGGATAAGGAAGGAAGCATTTTAGAGGTAATTTACCCACATTGGCGTGGAAGCAGAGTGGGAAACCATTTAGGGAAAACCACCCTCGATAGAGCCAACCAGGACTCAAATCCCAATTTCCCTGCCTCAAGCAGCTCAGTTTAATATGAGAGTGACACCTTAAACCGGAGTGGGGATATGTTGACAGTGGAAGGCCATCACTTCCCTTTAGTTTTTTTTTTTCCTTTTTATTCAACGAGGACAAATGTCAATTTTGTATATATTTGTCGTATATTCATAGCGGAACACTTTTTTTTTCTAAAAGAATATATAAACTATAAAATATTTGAGAGAAACAGGGTTTTCGCTTTTTCTCGAGTTTGTTCTCCATGGATTTTGGTTCATTTTTTAATTCTAATGAAGATATGTATTGTACAAGCGTGCTTACAAATATATATCAGCGCGTAATAAGGATTATAAAATCTGAAATAAAATCACTAAAGAATTGATTTCTTCTAACCACCTCAACAGAAAAAAAAAACTCCATTTTATTATATTGTAGGAATACAATATTTGAGTTTGGGAATAATTATTTATAAACGAGTTCTCCATCTCCACCATAGACCATTCGCCTATTAAAGCGGGTCAAAAAGCTCCTTTTTGCATACCACGTTGTGGTGGGACAGTACTTGAAGCTGGCCATCTCTTTAGAAGTATATTTTCTCAATTCCTCTGTTCATCCCCCCTGAAGAACTTGGCCGATTATTTCCAAAATATTGAGGCCTGCATTACTTTTCAAATAGGTTGTGAACCTTCTTCACCATGGGTCTCCCAGCTGTACCTGGCACAGTACTATTTGATTCTTTGTGGAACAGCTCTAGATATTCTGATGGTTGTAAGCTTCGCATTTCAAGCTTGGTGATGGCGTCAGGAAGTGTTTCAGAGTGTACCTGTGTGAATACAAGCTCACTCTGCACTTATTCTTCTCACAAGCGCCGATTGCAGAATTTATGCTAGCTACATTTTCAGGTTTTGTCAAACTCAAGACATACAGCCACCCAGTCACAGACATTCCTCATTCCCCTCCTGCCTCCATTGATCCTCTAAAATTTCGTCGACAGGAATAGCGGTAAAAGTTAGAAAACTCACCCAATGATCTTCGTTAACCTTTATGCTACTTACATTTGTAATGGATTTTAATTTTTTTCTTTGAATTAAGGTAAGTTTCTAATAATTAAATAGTCAAAATATTCTATGTATGGATTTATATGTATATTCGCCAAAATATGCATTAACATCTGAAATTTGCATTAATTTACACCATAAAAATGGGTAGGTTTGTTAAATGTTGCATAAAATAAATTTATGTAACTCTAGAATATCAATATTAGCAAAGACCTGCTTCAGTGGCAGCATAGTCTAAGCCGTCATTCATGTGGTAGACTAGATTGCCAAAGACAGGGAGATCACGGCTTGTATCCTGGTTGGGTGTTGTGAGGGTTTTTCCAAAATGGTTTTCCACTCTCCCTCCACACAAATGCTCCTTGCCTGATTTTTTCTGTCAGATGCCTATAGAAGATAGTTAATGTAATCTTTTCCGGCAAATTTTTAAGAATTGAATGCATTTAGAAGTCATTTGGAGTTTAATTTATGGCCATCATGGCCATCATTCAACTTCATATTCAATAATATCAGAGGATTTGAAATTTATCTGGGGGGGGGGGGGCTAATTATTTCCAGGGGTACAATGTCCCTCTAGTTCCACTGCCACTAGGGACAGCAATAACAAATGTTTCTTTGTCAGCGTATTATTCTGTGATACAGCATTGTAGTCAATATAAAGGGTGTAGATGAAAACTAATCTTTATAGAAGAAAAGGGGGGGGGGGGGAGGAGAGCAATAGAAAATGTTACCATAGTTACCTTTCACCAATAAAAGTACTTTTATACACATATATAGACCACCCCACTTTCACGCCCTTGAAACTATAGAGACTGGAGAGTTTAAATGTTTAACAACTTAGTCTATAAAGTTTGTTGATAAAATGTTTAAGCATGGATAAATAAATTTTTATTTATGTGAGGTATATAACGTGCACTTTCTGAACTAACTGATTATATCAGCACACGGGAATTTCTACAAGGGAGAGTGAAATGGCCTACCAATTTGGCCAGGAAAGGTATCTTTACATACCTTCCAGGGTTGTTTTATATGCCAAAATCAACATGGGAGCAATGGCTTTACTTTCTCTCTGAAGGAATTTATCGTTCAAGAAAAATCCATCAACCCCGGCTGGGTTTGAACTGACAAATATCGAGTCCTGAGGCTAGCACTTTACCCCAAGACCACCAAGGTAGACGATCAATTATTCCTGAATGAAATTTAAAGAAAAAATATTCTGAAATATATGCTACGACACAATCACTTACTAGTTAGTCTATTTTAGTTTGGAACAAAATGTTCAAAAATCGATCGTTAATAAAGGATTGTTTAAAAATAATTTTACCTAAGAAAAATAAACATTTTTGATCATTGTATGAAATACTTTTAAAATATAAAGTTGAATAAAATTTTCATATTCATTATATTTTTTAAAATCAATCAATAAACTACTCTATTTTTTTTTTTAAACATATAACATTGCTATTTATAATGTAAACCATGCCTCAAACATACATTTTGGATTCAATCATTAGAACATGTCTCACTATCCTTAAATCAAATTTTCTGTAAATCAAGTATATAGTGCTCTATATAATTTAAAATAGTACCCAGATATCCATTTTGAACAAAATTATACAAGCCATTTGCCAAATATATGGATTTAAAAACATTAGTTACCACTAAATTACATTTAAAAAAATAATTTTCCCTTGAAAAATAATTGTTTAGCGATAGGCCTATTTCTAACGTAAAACACTGCCTAGATTTCCAATTGGAACAAAAAGGTTAAAGCCATTGCTGAAAAACAGTGATATTCATCATGTAAAACACTCATTAGATACAGATTTTAAACAAAATCGTTGGATAATTTTTTTAGAAACAATTAATTTTTAAAAATTAGTCTTTAGTAAACAACTACCTTAGATCATTTTCACACAAAAATAGGTATAAAGCGTTACTTGTTATGTAAAATACACCAAGATATCTATTTCAAACAAAATTGTTAGAGCCATTTTGAAAAGTTTCAAATTTTTCAAAAATAATAATTTATAAATAATCCTTATTTTAAGAACTAGAATTATAATTTAAATAAATGGTACGGCACACCGCACAGACTTTCTCTCTCTTTCTATAAACTCGTAAGATTTCTGAACGAAATAATGTACATTGTATCATCACCACTCCACATAAGAACACGCATAAAATAATATACAATGATATAGAATCAATGAGAAAAGAGGCGCATCTTTGTCCACCTAAGAGCATTTAAAATAGTTTAATGTTTTAAAGACCTTAATAAAATGGTATTTGAACCATTTGCTGACAGCTTGGAAACTCGGATCTGCTTTACATATTCCAATTTATGAAAATTATATTACTAGAGATGAATGTAGGGAAGTAGAAAGAAATCTAAGGAATCAATAACTAATGAAAGAATGTGAAAGTGCAATATTAGCTATAGTGAATACTAGTTTTTGACGTCATACTATCCGTTCGGTATTTATGCTTAAGTACTAATTAGGCTAATATATTAGAAATTGGGAAGGTTGAATTTACAGGAACTGAACCCGCATTTGAGTGGAGAATGGAAAACCATTGATGAAAAACCACCCCAATGCACCCGACCTAGATTCAAACCTTGATCTCCCCGTCCTCGACAGTCAAGCTCAGTTTGAAACTAGCGCGTTAATCTCAGTACGAAACTAACGCGTTAGCCAACTATGGCACCGAGAAGGGTAACTATATAGAAATTAGTTTTATGTGTCAATGTGCCCTATAAGGTACAGACAGACAAACAGACAGAGGGAAATTCAAAAACAAATTTTTCAGATTCAGGGATTCATGAAACGTCAAGATTCATCAAAATTTCTGTTTTAAATACTATATATTTATTTTTAAAGAATTAATGTCCTCATTTGTATATTTGGACCAATAAAAAAGATTAATATTGGGTCCACAAGGGTCAACACTTCGTATTAAAATTTCGATTTCTGGTTAAAATTTTAACATTTTATAAGGTGTTGCACATCTTCAAGTCATCGCATTAATATTTAATTATTCATTTATACATTTTGACCAATAAAAAATGTAAATATTGACTATTGAGTCTAAAATGGAGATAGATCATTGCTGTGCAAACATTTCTCCTAAGAGTTTTAAGGAAAAATAACATACTTTTTTTATATACTTACTTATATTAAATTACTCTATGGCATTGGAGAACTATTGCCTTAAGACTTAAGTAGTATATGTTTACAACTAAAGCTCACAAAATTGTATTAATATATTTGCAAATATCTCAGAAACTGTTGCTTTTATAAAAATATATGTCAAATAAAAGTTTTTTATTTCTAATAGTCCTACAATTTTGCAATGATAAGTTGTTTAGTTTTTCAAATAGTTGTGGAGATACGGAAATTAACGCTTCTGTAAAGTACCCTAAAAATCATTTTCATAAGAAAATGAAAATAGCCAGTTTATTTATAATCTTAATCAACGCCTAGATACGAATTTTAATCAAAATCGTACTCTTAATTTTAAGTTTTAATAGACACACAAACAGACGGCATTACAAAGACTATTTTTTAGGGTTCAGGGGGTCATGAGACGTCGACATCCATCAACATTTCAGGTTAATTTTTTTTTACGGTCGCAATACTTAAACTTTAATGTCCAAAAAGTTAAAAAATATATATAATTGTGTATAGATTGAAATTTTTAATTTTATAAAAATATGTTTCGAATAAAATATTTGTATTATAAATATATATACATATTTGTAATGCTAAGTAATTTCATATCTCAAATAGTTTCGGAGCTATTATAAAAAATGTTAATTTACGCATCAGACCGGAGCCCTTAAAGCCATTTTGCTGAAATATTGAGAGTAACCATTTTGTTTGGAATATTTATTAATGTTTATAAATGAAATTTAATCAAAATCGTTAGAGCCAATGTTGAGAAAATCGACTTTTTCTCTTTTTGCCCTTCAGTAAACTACCCTTAATTTTAGGGGTAGATATCCAATTCCAAAAACCCCTCGGTGCAACCCTATGAAAACCCTAAATATCAAGTTTTAGCTCAATCGGTAAAATAGTTTAGGCTCTAGTTGGAGGTACAGACAGACAGACGGAAATTCAAAAACCACTTTTTCGGATTCAGGGAGTCATGAAACGTCAAGATTCATCAAAATCTTGAGTTCGATTTTTTTGACGATCACCATAATTTCTCTACCTGTAAGATAGAGAGAAAGTAAAAATAGCCGAAGGTAATACCACATAATGCCTTAATACCAAGTTTAGACAAAATCCATCAAACCGTTTTGGTTGTGGCACCAGGTAGAAATAGACATACTGAGAGACAGACAGAATTTTGTTGGCTGGAGAAGAAATTCCCTACATAACTGACACATAAAGAAGAGGATATTAAAAAAAATTGAAATCATTAAATTTAAGAGAATTCATCCGGCTACTGGTGATGATTTGCATTTGATTCTTTTTTTTAACACTGCATCTTACTACCGGTTGGGGTTATACGCTTATGTACTAATTACGCTAATGGTTTTAGGAATGAGGGAGGTTATATTTAGAGGAAGAGTACCCACATTTGCGTAGAGGGGGAGGTGGAGAACGATTTTGGAAAAGCCAACCTCAGTACACCCGAGATTCGAAACACGCTCTCCGGTTCATTAGCAGTCTAGTCTACTGCTAAAGTGACACCTTAGACAATATGGCCACTGAAGAGGGTCATATGAGTCCTTAGTTGTTAGAAAGATCTATCATTATTTGATTATAAGGGGTGTGCCAAATTACTGTTTCAAATATGAGATGAAATAGAAGCAAGACATTAAAATTGGAAAAATCCTGAGCCTACCTACTTGCCCAGTAATGGCACCTTTTCTCCCATTCAATGACAGGTTGTTCTTTAGCACAGTGTTCCGCAAATTTTTAAGCTCACGATACACTTAACAAACCTATTATTATGATAATTACTAATTTTTTTAGGCACACTGTGTTGTTTTCGGTGCTCACCGCCAGGGATGTCGAGTTTCTCCACATAGATAAGTAGTATGATTAACAATGGTCGAGTTCCTCCACGGAGATTAGTGTGATAACAATGGTCGATTTCCTTCACAACACCTTAAGGAAGAGATTATAAGTAGCCAGAGTGTACTAACCTAGTTACTCCACTTTGAGAGCCAGGGGGAAGGAGGTCGATAATTAACCCCTCGCTCCACCCTAAGTTGCATGGAAGTCCACGGGCAAAGAAGGAGCTTCCCTTACAAAATTAGATAAAAACAAATTTAATAAACGTGTGAAAGGTTAGGTTAAGTTAGGTTGAGTACGAGCCATAGTTATATGTAAAAATTATGGAGGGTTTGAAAGCTAAGTTTGTAATAATAATTATTTTTAACACTATTTTCTGAACTGGTCTTCCTATCATGGACCAAGTATTCACCAACATATGAAAGGTTAGGTTAAGTTTGGTTGGGTAAGAACCATAATGTTGTGTATAAATTATGGAAGGATGGAAAGCTAGGTTTGTATTAGGCTTTTGCACGTGGACTACTTATAATCCCTTCCTTGAGCTGTCATGGGAGGAACCCAACCATGGAATTAAAGCCTAGTTTGAATTGGTCAGGTATAAGACCAATCTGAGGGTGAGCAAGAAAAAGCACATTTTACTTTACCAGTTGATCGAGTTAATGGGCTAGTGAATGAATGAGTATTTGGTCGAGTTGAGTGTCAAGTAGCGTAACTCTCTCACTCACCTTCCCCCATCACCAAACTTTATACTCGCCAAAACAATGTACTTCAGGGATTAGCTTGGAAGTAGCCAACTTCAAAACTAAAAAAAAATGTTGGAGGGTGCGGTAGCTATTTCCAGTAGCCAGAAAATGCAATGTTATCTCCAGCATAATCCTTGTGGGTATTGAATCCATCATTTGGGTGTCTTTCTCTTTGTTCTTTAGGAGAAACCATAGCCAAGAGTGCATTGAGATTTTCAGGGGTCATTCTCGGGTGCCTCCTAAGCTCATCAATGTCTTCGGTTGCAAGCTCCTTGAGGAAAAGTGCAGATGCCCCACGTGTGGCTCTCCTGCTGATCCAGTTCCACACCCATAACCTTTCGGTCTGTTTTGTTTCTCCTCAATTATATCTTTTACTTAATCTCGTAATCTAACAAACAATCATATACATGTTTTAAACATTGTTAAAATACAAAATGTCGATGTTTCACGTCCGCCATTTTCTGAGGTACTCGCCCTTCTACTGTTCTGTTTATTGAGTTTTTTTAACTTGCCCCAAAATAGGTGATAACCTGTTGGTTTTTATTAATAAGACTACACTTTTGTCTAGCACAAAACCAGACACATCTCAATTCTCGCTAGAAAAAAAAAAAAAAAAAATCACACTAACAAAAGCCCACACAAGATGGCCATGAAGCCAATACCCAAATCATGTGTCATGACGTCTCTCAAAGAGATGGCGTCACTAACCCAAACTAACAACAGAACACGCGTGTTTGATAATTAGGACTTAAGAGAATGTTTATTTATTACACATAACACTTTAATACAAAAAAATAAATAAATGCAAAATTGTTAAAGTGATTATAGTACTCAATCACCCTAACGTAAATGGAATATTAAAACACATCAAATTGAATATAATCACAATAACTACCTATTTAGATTTAAGTAAATATGCCATCTTGCACCAAACAACTTTACTGAAACCTGCTTCAGTGTCCACATGGTCAAGGCCATTACTCTCACAATACGGGTGCGCTAAGGATGGTTTTTCCAAAATGGTTTTCCACTCTCCCTCCACCCAAATATGGTTAAATTTCCTCTAAATAGAACCTTTCTAATCCATAAAACCATTAGCGTTATTAATACATAGGTGTATCACCTGAATATGTATTAAGACAAGGTGCTGAAAAAAAAACTTTATTGAACTCAAAATGGTGGACCAAAGGGGAAAAAACCGGTAGGTGTCCTAATGTATGAGTTTGTAGGTATCAATATTAACCGAGAATATCCATTAGTCCAAAAGCTATTAGGGTGAGCTGAAAAGGGGTGTAGGACAAATACGGTTTACACATTAACACAAGGAAATTAGTAAAAACATGATTTGTATTCTTATTGTGTTATATTTTGACCTTTTAAGTACAGGAAGAATGAAATTATTTCTAGAATTACTGTATAAAAAGGAGTTGGAAATTCAAGTACTAGTTCAAACAGTAATGATTTTCTATATTATCAAATAAAAATTTAATATATAGCATGTAATAAAATGTGATAGAATTTTCCTATACATAATTATATTAAACAATATCAATTCAAATGCTCCACACAAAACACACCTTTCTATGATTTAAGAACAATTTTACCAAAGGTACCAGTGGAATATTGTTTTGACTATCTTTAAAAACCAAAATTTACAATGATATTTATAAAGACTTTTTGAAGACAACATAAAATATGTTTGGAAAATGTTAAGCTATCAAAATGTCCAATCTGGTCCATTTTCATGATTTTTATAAATATATGTGTGTGGACAAATATGTAAACACATTGGAAGACATCCTCAAATATCTTTCTTACATGACTAATGGTCATTTCTTTGTCAAAGAACCCTTTAGCAAAGAATATATTTTCCACAGCACTATGGACTTATTTATTGTGATTGGAAAAAAAAACCAACTTTTCAATGGGAAATTTTAAGATATACCACTTCAAAATATACATTTTTATGTCTCTAGAGAATGTTATCGAAAAATAATGGTGTTCTTAATCAACATGTTTGAATTGTTCCAAATGCACCTTTCTCAAATTAATAAAAAAAATATATCAACATATTTGTAATACTTAACAAAATATACATCAAATCAAACATAATACAAACACTTAAAATCAACAAAGAAATTAGATTAAACACAAAATGACACAAAAATATTGCACACCTTATTAAATACAAAAAGAAGTTCAGTTAATACATTTCATACAACTGTGTTTGAAAAACCAATATATGAATCATATATTAGTATTTAGTTTAATCCGGGTAGACATATACTATTCTGGTAATGAGGATAGACTGCCATGAACCAATGATATGATAAAAGTAGTAACTAGATTAAACATATTGAATTATTGAAAAGTTTTATAATATGTTGAGTATTCTGGTCAATATTTTAAAGTCAAATTCTAAGTGATATTATAAAACGGTAACAATAATTGGGTTCAGTCAATTTATTCAGGATCTTAAATAACATTCTGTTACCGGACAACCAAGCTTAAAAAATCTTAAACTGAGCACTAACATGTGCTCATATTTATAAAATAATGTGAATTAAGTTCAAATGAGATCAAACAGGAAGTGATGCTTATTTTGTAAATTTATAGTCTTAATGGATTGACCAGTCAATCTGGTGTCAAATGTAAACTGTTTGTCTTCTAATAAGACAAAGTCAATCTGAGTAATCAATCAAGAAAGCCAGGTCCTAATTATCACCAATCACAATCTAATGTAAGGTAGAAATTAATGTTACTAATGCCATTAACATTAGATTACTGCTTCTTGTACAATTTGTTCACAGTATGCAAGAAAAATCACTTTGTGAAGCAGAGTCAAGTTAAAATGATGGGGTAGGTTAAGTCGTCGCCATTAATGGGCATACATTGTTTGAGTATCCTCTTCTCAGAATAAAAAACATATTGGTTTCTCAAGTAATGAATACTTAAAAAAGTGAAAGTCAAAATTTAAAGTGTGAGTTAAGAAAAATTAGTATGTATCCTAAATAATTAAACCATTCAAAAAATACTGTGTCTTTGTAGTTTGTTAAAATAACTGTAAATAAATTGGAAGTTACAGAAGCGAATGACAGAGTCCAACTGTTATGGTTCTTAAGAGACAAGTTTGTTTAAGAATGTGTTGATTAAGAAAACAAAAAAACTTTATTGTAGATTTCTGGTCTAGCTGTGGAACCAGATTTGCTGCAAAAAATTGATATATTTTCTCAAGAATGTTTAACAATATGTATTTAGAGAATGGTGTTGTGATGAATTGGACTAATATTGGGTTTCTCTTCTGTACCCATAATTTTCCAATCAGTAATGGACATACTATTAACTGGTTGAGAAGATTACATGATATAATATACTCCCAATGAAGGTAGTAAAACTTTAGTTCTTCAAAATCCTATCAAGACATATTATTCAACAATATTCTCTCATCAAAGATTATGAAGGTTTAGTTTCAAAATCCTATCTAGAGTCGAGAGAAATCAAATCAAGGTAAATTTGGACAAATTTAGCATGTTTGGTCTTTTGTTAAATATTTGGGCAACACTTTTGAATAACACGGAACATGTAAAATTCTATTGAATGTTAATGCAGTTAGTTGATCATTTATACATACTAACATCAATGTAGTTGCTAATTTATACATGGTAGTATACACCAAGCCATTTCTTTATAAATTTTTTTTTTTTTTACAAATACTTTCTTTAAAAAAAATTCTTTTCATGAAATGATAAGCTAATATCTTCCATTAAATCTTTTGATTATTCTAAATAGTTTTCAAATTAAATCACTTTCAGTTTTTAATACACCTCAACCCAACTTTATCAATAGCTTTCTCTTGAAATGTAAGATATTTCATTACAAGAACTGTGCTCAAATGTGTTTTTAAGACTGGGAATAAATCATTTATTTTTTATGTATGCATGCTCATTAAAACTTTAAAACAAATATTAACATATTGTGCGTCAAGCTTTGAGCTTGGTCTTGGCAGATCTTATTTTATTTTAGTACCGCGTCTTACTAACTGTTCAGATTATACACATCTTTGCATATAAAAGTTAAATAACTGCAAAAAAACACATCTATCCTGGCTAAATATAATCAATTTCATAAAATATATCATTAAACCTTGTATAATATCTCAAGTCTAGCTTTTTGTTTCCAAATTTGGTTGTTTGATACTTATTTCTATAATATTGTCTGTGTAAAAAGGTTCTAGTGTGAAAATGCTAGCATATTAAGATAATTAATGGTCAAAAGCTCTATTGAAGACAAGAACCTTCATTTCCTTTTCATTTTATATAGGTTTAATATGACCTGAGATATTTCAAGATTCGCCAGCAAGACAAAGTTATCCTGAATATCCTTGCTCATGTGGCTGGTGAAAAAGCAAAATTAGCCTGGGCTTGTGATAATCAAGGTCTTGAGCTTTCAGTCAAACAAGGTTATATCCTTAGAGGTAACTGAGATGTAATTCTTTCAGTCCTTAAATATTATTTAATTTTCTATTTGTTTCACAGTAAAATATTTTTGTTGTTTGGATAAAAGTGTTCTGTACTATTATATGGTGATCTCAGATTGGTTTCAATATGGAATAATGGGTAAGATTTTATGCCTCTTTATAGTACACACTCGATTTTATTGTGTAAAATAAAAAACTTCATAATACTGTAACCCACTCTTAATAAGTGCCTTCATGTATATTTATTTAAATAGGAGCTAATGAACTATTCTATTATGGTTTATTTGAATGAAAGTTTTTTTTAACTTAATTGATGCTCACAGAAAATGTATTGATGTATGGATACTGGATTACATGTACATTAAAGGTGTGTATTAACTGCCCAGGTAGTTTTCAGTCTTTGATCTACTTTCCTCAATTTTTTCTGGCAATGTAATCTAAAAGTTTGTACATTTAACAAAATTACCATTGTTAAGACTCCTCTGTTCCACTCATGACTAACTATTCAATCTTTTAAGAAGGATTTCAAATTATAAGGTTCAAACATTGTGAGTAATAAAACTTTTGTTCATTTAATCAATAAACTTATTTTCATATTAAGACATTCCTTGTTCAATCACAAATTAAAGACCAGTTAAACAAGTATTTAGGAAAGCACCATGTACTTGTTCGCCATTGTTTATATCTAGTTCCAGTTATAAAAAGTCTAAAATCTGACTTTTTATTTAACAAAATCCAATGATTTTATTTATCACAAATTAGTCTCTCTAAGCATAGGCCCTGCTTGATTGTATCAGATAAGTAGAATGTATGTGGAATGTGCTTCTTAGTTTAGAAAGGTCTGTTCTTTTACATAAATTGCTGATGGACAGTTTCATACACAATAATATACTTTGTTTAGTGAATTAAAATACCACAACTACCCCTTTTATTCTGCAGAGAAATTTAAGATTTAACCCTTTTGCTGTGTTAATCGTATATATCCGATCTCAGCATTATAGCCATTGACTGCGGAAATCGACTTTACCCCACGACGTGTAAATTTTATCTACCTTTGCTGCGACAGTTGGAAATAGCCACAAGATTGTTAGAACGCTGAATTTTTCATATTAGCATGCACGCGCACCTCTGACATCTGGTGTTAGTTTTGAGAACTGTCAATTACCAGCTGCTAAATCATAACAATAGTACATAGTAGCTCTTGTTTACTTCCTCATTTCAATATTTGTAGCACACATGCAATATTTATGTGGCAGAAAACATTGTTGGGGGATGTATTAGTGTAGTATTTGTTATATTTACCCTGTTATTCTACTGTGTTAGTAACATTTAATTTATGATTGATGAATTTGTGCCATGTGAAGGGTAATAAATATTATATTTGGTTAGTATGGCAATTTAAAAATTCAATAATTCAGTGAGTTTTAAAATTTATTTTATTTCTTCTAATTGATATTTTAATTTTGTTCTTTACCCGATTCCTATTTTGAAACCATGCCTAACACAGATATATGATCTTATAGACTACACTGAGGAAAGCACCAATGTAGCACAAAATTGTTCAAGTTGTGTTGATGTAACCTAATTTTCAAAAGTTTTCTTAAGGCCTATATTAGGCCAATATTAGGCACGTAAAATCCTCATTTGGCAATTGGTTTGACACTATTGTGGGTTGCTAGTAAAATAAAGAATGGTTCTGATAGCAGAATAAGATTGCATTTGGGTAAAATGTGACATAAATAATGTGACATATAAAATTTTATCGATATAAAATATATATTATTCTGTGATTTATAGATGTGGTGCTAAATTTCATATTTAAAATGCATTACTAGTTGAAAATCACATTATTTGAACATAATTATGATCATGCAAATTTTCAGATTTTGAATTTTTGACACATAATTAGCATTTATGAAGGTAAGAAGTATAAATTGAATACGCAGCAAAAGGGTTAATAAATTACTTGTAAGCCTCATTTATCTTCATACACAAAATGTTGGCCAACATGTTTCCAACAAGTGGTGTTACAATATAAACACATTCACAACTTGTTGGCGATGTTGGCCAGCATGTTGGAGTTGGGAGGGTCAGTCAATGTGAACATATTGTATTGGGTTGTGTTGGGTCAATTATTGTAGATAATAACAGCCAACACAAAATGTTGGCTGACTCGGGAGGTTCTGCGCATGTGCTATCGAGTCAAGTCAGTGTCTAGCCTGAGCGACCCAAGTGTTTTGTCTTCAGATTAATTTAAAATCGTGGTTTTTATATAGTTTTGTGTCCATGGAGTGGAACAAAGCAAACATAGCTAAGTGAGTTGTATCAAAAGTATTCTGTACTTTGGAATGTTACCTCGGCTGATCACAAGAATTCAAATAATGGAGGAGATGCACTTACTGCAATAGCTAAGGTTTTTGAGCCTCCGCCCTCCCACCCTTTTTACTTTTTGGTTTTTACTGCAAGAGTGCATTTCCTGCCAACACAACAAATTAAGAGATAGCAAGTAATATGTCATGCTCCTTGGCCAGAACTGTGTAGAATAATTAAAAACTAGAGGGGGGCCCAGGATGTTGATCCAACAAGTTATATAATAAACAAGGCTTTACTAGATTTGATCTCTATGGGATGAGGGATCGTTCTGAAACTCAACCCCCGCCCCAGTGATTAATCTAGGTGTCAGACCATCTGCATGCCCTAATAGAAGAACCAAATCAGGATTACCAAGGAATCCAGTAAAGGTAAATCTAAGATGAATCTGGTCATGTTGCCGCCACAGAATAGCTATAATCCGGAGAGACGTACCACGTAGTCTATCCCAGTTGTAGTGCAAGAGAAAGAGGCAATAGCATTAGCTTTCAAAACTAAACCAAAAAGTGTCTTCCCTTTACTTTTTGATATTTATTTAAATATCTGAAGTTATGTACAGCGTGTGGTTATAAAACCAGCAGGCATGATTTGGCAGTTGTGAATTTGTAGACTTATAAACCAATCTATGACTAATGTTGTAGAATTTACTTTCTTATGGGTAAATCTAACACAAAGGTTATCAATGAGTTAAATTGGAACAAAAATATAAAATACACAATTTTCTGTATATCTGGGGATTTATGTAAACTCGGATGCATAATTCCAACCCAAGCCTAAGACCATAGGTGTTGGATAAAATTGGGTATCATTATTTGGTGTTTTGAAGCCTACCAACACAAAGCTAACTAGGAACAATAACATTATGAAAAGTAGGTAATCCAGCTTAAATATATGAGTGGACCGGGAGAAAATTTGTGTTTAATATTACTAGGAAGTCCTCACATTTTGGGGCTACTAAATAACTCATCTTGACCATAATATGAATTATAAATTCCATTTACATCCATTTAAAAAGTGCAAGGACTTGAGTTTCAGAAAACCCATTAAAAGATAAAGTTCCTCATATATTAATGTGCTTTTTCTTTTGTACCTAGGTTAATGTAATAAATTCAAATACTAGTCATCATTGTCATCTTCATAATCATCATCATTTCCAGCCTGTGGTCGGGTCAGTTTAGTAAAATTCCTCTATCTTCCTCTATTCTTCCTCATTTAATTTCTTCCATTCTTCTCCTCTCACTTGAACACTTTCTGTTATCTGCTCCTCCCATCTCTTTTCTTGGCTTCCCTTGCGGTATTTTTCTACATACTTCATTTCCATAATTTTCTTTGACATCCTCTCTTTTTACATTCTCATTACATGCTCATACCATCTCAGTCATGTTTCCTCTACTACTCTACTATCTCATGTACCGCCTGTACTCCCACACTTTCCTGGATAACTTCAATCCTCTTTGTGAAAGCTAATATGCTCCACACAAACTTCATTCCCATGGCCTCCACTTTCCTAGTCTCTCTTACATTCAATTTCCATGTTTCTGCTGTATATGTGACAATGGGTATAAAAACACCCTGTACAAGACTTCCTTACACTTCGAGGGGACTTCCCTTCTCTATATCAGGTCTCTTATACACCTATAGAACAACTCTCCCTGCTGTCCTCTTCTCATGAAATCCTTTCCACTTCCACCTTTCTCCATAATCACGCTTCCAAGATTTTTTACGTTCTGTATATTACTCAGCTCTACTTCATTCAACCTTATAATTTTATTAGGCCTTACCATCACTTCACACTTTGCCATGCTAAATTTAATTCCACACTCTTTCACTTCCTCATTCCAATCTTGTAGTTATTCCTGTACTTCCTCTTCTTTCTCCCCCCATACTATCAAGTCATCAGCAAACATCAAGGCTTTCATTCTTTCCTCCCCGAGTTTTCCTGCCACTTTGTTCATTAACATTTCCATTACCATTACCATTACCATTACATATAATAATGGTGAAAAGGCACTCCCCTGTTTCACTCCATGTTTTATTTGGAACCACTCTGTCCTTCCACTCTCCACTCCTGTTATCCTAATACATGCTTTTCACTCTCATTACAACTCCTCTTTACACTTTACACTTCACTCTAAGTGCTAACACTAAAAACTGTCAAATCTAATGTTTGTATATTAATTGCCTATGTGCACTTTTCAAAAATAAAAAAAGTCTTAAAATAATATAAATAAATATATAGTTTAACACCATGCCTTACTACCTGTCAAGTTATACACCTTAATAAATAATAGTGGGTAAAAAAATCTGCATACAGTGAAATAATAGCCCCAACCTCTAAGATAGATAAATAGTTTTTAATTTCCAAAAAAGAATTAGGCATAACACATTTAAATATAGGATTCATCTATTTAAATCCTTGTATTAACCCTTTGAGTGCCAATGTCACTCAGAGCGATGCAAAAAATATTTGCTAAAATTGCCAGCGTCGCTCACAGTGATCCCATATTTTCAAGCTCTTAGTTCAGTATTAAGACAACAGATAGAGTAGATTTTATTTCCACTGCATTCTTGTATGTTCAAGCTACTTTATTTGTCTTTGTACTTAGAGACTTGATATATGGAACATGAAATTTATTTTCTAACTTTATGAGTTTTATCTTTGACCATGGCCACCAAGAGGAAAGCTGTGATTCAAGACACAGAAATACTTGCAATATTTATTGATAGCTCATGCGAGAGTGATCAATTTGTTAGTGATTCTAAATTTGTAAATAGTGAAACTGAACAGGAATTATATTCTAGTGAAAGTGAAAGATCAGAACAAGTAGAAGTGGCAGCTGACATTGATAATGTGAGTGTTAATACCAGTGATTCCTGTTAGGATGAAATAAATCTTGAAGATCAGGATAAACCACCACAGCCTATTCATATTTATGCAGAAGTACCAGGTTCGAATTCTCTCCCTCCCCCACTCACCCTCCGATTCCAAGCCAATTATTTATTTTAGAATTTGTTTTACTATAACCCTGTTAAAGTTGATGGTCATTTAAACAGCTGCTATGCATAACCCAATTTTAGCGTAAAATCTAAAGTTAGTTTTTAAAATATTTTTTTTAAAAAATATCTTGGATAGTGATTTTTTTACTATATTTAAAAACTAAAAAAGTATAGGTATAATTATATAATCGGATTGGCAAGCATGTTAGCTAGTTTATGTAAAAATTTGAGTGCAAGAAGATTAAAGACTAATAAGTTACTAACATTTAAACAAAATCCTGTATTTTTCAGCCAAATAGCTTGGCACTTTTAGCACATTTTTTTGTCATTTCTCTTAGCATTCAAAGGGTTAACATAGCTTGTTAAGTGTGATCCATTTAATAAAACATACCTTTTGCAAACATCTGAAATTTCCATTAAAAATTATGAAAAAAACACACACCTAGCTTGTGGGATTAAAAAAAATTACTTGCATGTTTTAAAATACTTATTACTTAGAGAATGGGTATATCCGTGTTAAATTATATTAGGTGTTACGGCCATGCTTGGCTGAATTGGTTGGTGGGTTTGAAACTGTGCCTTTCTAAAATTAAATCAATGGTTGTAAGATCCAAAGTATGACTTATAAGTGTGAAGAGGACCATGAGTATAATCAAATTTGGTGTTTGTAAGTATGTAATGGACAAGCACATCAAATCTGCATTGGATGCCAATATGTTAGCAGACCTTCTGCAACATAAGTGTTAAGTTACTCGTCAGGTTGGAAACTTACCCAGCCTCAACTCACTAATTAGTTGGTAGTAAGTAATCAGTTTTGGGAACTGCTGATCCAGTATGTATCTGCTGGGTAATTTAGAATAACACCTGGTACTTGTATCAAACTATCCCTATGACTAAAAACTAGTTTTAACTTGTAATGCTGACTGCTACACTTAATAGGGGATGGCTTCTCTCACTCATGGAACAAGGATGAGGGTGAAGAGCTTCCTTAAACCCATCTTATGATTGTAAACACAGATGTCTGTTAGAGAGCCTACCCCTCCTGAGGATGTGGCACCTATAATGGGTAGTAGTATTCTTCTGGGGAAAAGGAGATTTAGTCATCACAATCTAATGTTGACTATTCTTGTGGTTATGACACTGGATTGTATGTTAGTTTATAAACCTATGACTTTGGCAAGAAATTATTTTATATTTACTTAACTATTTATCAGAAATATGAAGGACTGGTGATCAAGTTAAATCACATGTAGAAAACTAACCCCTAGGGTATCTGGCTAGGATTCAAAACCTGATGTGCTTGTCAATGGCGACCAAGTACAATGCAATTCAAAACACCTCACACCATGTGCCTAGTTGTTCTAGAGATTAAAAAAAAAAGTGATACATTTTTATCAAGATATTTTTACAAGTAAAATGCTGGTTAAACAAATTAAGTAATTATTTCTTTCTATATTCACAGTTCACATTTTCTTTTTTATTTGGTACCTACCAAATGAGGAAGTAATGGTTTTAGAAATAGTAAAATTTATACCCTAAACAACAAGTGGTTATAGACTACTATTGATAGTCCTTGTTGTGGTGGTACAAAGTGATTATAAATATTGTATATTGTAGTTACTTAAGGTAGAGAAAATAATTAGGTTAGTTGGTATATTGGAGACTTGTGATGAAATTTAAAAACAACAAAGTCAATTTCAAATTAAATATAGGTTTTACTTAAGAAGATGTTTTACTTTACAATAGACTATGTATTATTGAGATGAGTTAAAGACCAGAAAACAAATCAACATCGTCCTTTTAGTTAAAAAAAAAATGTTTGGACCTAATCCTAAGAGATTTTTTTTAAAAAATGTAAATATTCTGACAGAATACATGGTAATACGTTTCGTGATTAATTCTAAACATCAAACTTAAATATATTGGGATGCGGCTCAAAAGTTGAATGTGTCTAACAGAAGTGTTGTAAAGAAAAATATATTTTCTCACAATCATGGGTGGATATAAACAAACCACAGTTTAATTATTTTACAGTTAATCACAAAGCTCATACAAGTAATACAAAGAGCATAATAAATACATGGTAATGTATCATACAGATATTAAGATATTTTCACCTCAAATATTTAAATTACATTACTTTAAAATACAACTTATTAAAATGGTTTAAAACAAAGTTGATAATTTATAAAATAAATAATTTTAATATCGATATTAAATATTAATCTATTTATCCATACAAAAATATTGGCAAAAGTTTCTTATTAAATATCACATTCAACCAACATGCATTAAATTCAAAATCTTTATGCAGTCTCAGTTTTTTGTGTGACTATTTATCTACATAAATGTGTTCAATTTTTACAAAAAAGTAAACTACAAAAGACTGCACAAAGTATTTTAAGTAATGAGACTACTCTATAATAAAATGTTCACACCACATCAAATGAAGCTAGTATATATTGAAGAAATAAATGCTATGAATATTATTTATATAACATACAAAATTTAGACTATTATATTATTTTAAGTGGGGGATCAGCTCTAGGCTATGCTACAATTTTAAATAGTGTAAATTGATAAATTCCGTAGACATATTTGCCATGTATTACGAATTTCAGTGCTATAAAAAGAATAAGTGCTATTCAAGAGATTTGAGGTTTATTGATTTGTTTGAAAACTTCATATCAATGGAAAATATGTTCCAATATTCCTTTACATATAAACACTCACATGCATAACTGTTTTCATTAACAATGTTTTTACCAATATTTGGAAAATATATAGAATTATAAAATAGATTGTGCAAGCCACTTAATGAGGGGTCCAAACTGTTCACCAGGTAACTGCAAGACAGCTTTCATATTCTTTACATAAATGTGAAGACCAGTTTGACCATGTGACTGTGGGTGAAAATAAATAAGAAATCAAGCTTTGAATTAGATGCCATTCAAAAAGTGGATACTCTGAAAACAAAATTAAAACACATTTGTTAATTTTTATTTTCTCTTTTTTCAATACACAACAGTGAAATATATAATATCAATTGACAAACTAAAGTGAAACAGTGTGCATATGAAATATTAACTTATGTTAGCAGTAATTTTACACTTAAATAGTTATTGTGTCAAAGTGTGAAGTTTATATAGCACGAAAATGATAAGAAATTTAAGAAATGATTTTAAACAAGTGAAAGGAATATTTTTCTTCATTAATCATTAGTTAGTAATCCACCTCGGTGGTGTAGTTAGCTAACACGTTAGGTTCGTGTTGAGCTAGACAATCGAGGAGAGAGTGATAGAGGTTCAAATCTCACTCGGGTGAACTGGGGGTGGCTTTTCCTAAATGGTTTTCCACTCTCCAACCAAGCAAATGTGGGTTCACTTCCTCTATATTCAAACTTCCCAAGTCCTAACCCATTAGCGTAATTAGTACTTAAGCGTATAGCCCAAATGGGTAGTAATATGCGACGCTAAGTATATTAGTTAGTAGTCAAAAGAGAGAGGTGGGTTTGAGGAAGTGTTATGGAACAAAGGATGGGGAGAGAGAAACTAGGAAGGTAGAAAGAAGGCTGTTGGAGCTATGTGCAAAAAATAAAAGGAAAGTCGCAAACAGCTGGTATAAGAAGGAAAGAGAAAGCCATAAAATCACTAATTACAGTTGGGATGGGGAGCAAAGGTCAGTGATAGCCTACTTCCTCATGAATGAAGAATTGAAAAGGCAGACTGTAAACATTAAGGCAATACCAAATGTGTTCTTAAATAGTGACCAAAGGTTCCTGGTGGCAGACATAAACGGATGGGAATTTAAGAGAAAAGTAGAAAAACAAGAAAGAATAATAATGGTGTGAAGGCAAAAATGAAGAAGAAAGAGAGCTGCACCTAAGAAAGGCAAGAATGAGATGCAAAGTGTAAAGGTGGAATGAGAATGGCTTAGGAAAGTTAGGTGGGCGCTGAAATATTAATGCATTCCCACATAATAAAGCATTCATA
Organism: Timema podura; assembly: GCA_033556935.1. Lineage (NCBI taxonomy): Eukaryota > Metazoa > Arthropoda > Insecta > Phasmatodea > Timematidae > Timema > Timema podura. The sequence continues at coordinate 85,881,430 of JAVRXN010000010.1, forward strand.
AGGAGTTTTAAGAATAGGAATAAGGAAAAGAGGAAGATTATAAGGAGAAGAAGAAAATATATAAACGAGTGTCACGAGAAGCTAGGAAGGATTGGATGCAAAAATTGACAGATATGCTGGAATGGGATGTGGGAGGAAGAACAATGAAGAGAGGAAGGATAAGAATAATAATAACTAAAGATAAGATATTTTGAGAAGATGTAAGAATCTGTTCAACCCAGAAGATGAAAGGGAAGAGAGTGAAACAATGGAGCATAAAGAAATAGAAGAGGAATAAATGGGTCCCACAAGGAAAGAGGTGGAGGATGCGTTAAAGAGAATGAAACAAGGAAAAGCTCCAGGTGTGGGCGAACTGACTGTGGAAATGATAAGAGCTGCAGGAGAAGCAGGAATACAATGGTTACACATGGTGTTGTGAGTGATATGGAAGGAGAACAAGGTACTGGAAGACTAGAAGAGGGGAATTATAGTACCAATTTTCAAGAAAGGAAGAGGGGTATGAATTATAGGCAAATAATGCTGATGTGCCACAGATTAAAGAAAATAATTATTGTTATTTATATAATCAGTTGAGAAGAATTTTACTATCTATCATGTAAACTTATGATTATGATGATGATGATGATGATGAAATCGACTTTAATGGCAAAGTTAAGGCTACCACCTTTTCTTACTGTATTACAATAATTATAATAAATAATAATAAATTACCTAGCTCTTGAAGGATACATAATTTACAAATGTTATTTAATAAATGAGCTAGTGCTATTGGACCCAAAGTAAAAAAATTTTCAAGTGCCTCAATTGTGAGATACAACACACTTTTGCCTTAAAATTTAGAAATATCTAGTGTAATCTGTTTATAAAGTATAGCAAAAAGTGTGTCCCTTTTTACTTTGGTTTCAAATATATATTAACTAAGATTCAACAAGGCCTAATCAGTTTATTTTATGTGTTAAAATTGCTTGGATACATAATTTTATTTTATTTTGACAGCTCTAAAATCAATCAGTCATCATCATACTTTATTCTGACAGAGAACCTTGGTATCTCTGTAAGATAAGTCCTAGAGAATTGTTTAAAAATGAAAAGATTTTATTAAGGGTATTAGACCAGCACTTTGAAAAATGGAAGAACTGTATTCAATTGTTTGAAGCTGTGAGTTTATTTTTAGATGTATTATCTTTTCACAAATATTTTACCTTTAAAAAACAAAACTAACTTACCCACCACAAAAGTTTGTGATTAAATTTGTACATAATATGTTCTAATGTATAAATTTTGATAACTATCAATTTTATTTGCTGAGTAAAAAAAATTTATCACCAGATCAGAAGAACCCAAATAGAGTTACTTTATTCTCATTGTATATCTATGATAAGTCCTTTTGTTTCGATTGAAATGATTGATGTTCCTTTTAAATATTAAAACTGAGTTATGAATCTTCAGTGGAAAAAAAACCACACAAAAAGAGCTATCAACCTTTCTCCATATTAGTATACAGTTTGTGATGATAATAAAAAAAATCTTGCTGAAATTCACCTAGACTGCATTATTTTATCACACACATTGTCAAAACATATTTTAGTTTTTCATTAATTTGAGGTATTTGAAGTGCACTTTCTGAACCGAATGATTATATCTACACATGACTTAAAAACTAACTCTAATGTAGTACAGACAACACCCAGCCCCCATCCATTAATTCATTACTATGAAAGTGTAAACCCACATTTCATCAATGATAAATGTTTTTCCATGCCGGGAATTGAACCCGGGACCATTAATTCAGTAGACAGACACTCAACCGACTGGGCTAAGGTGTTGAAACATATTTTAGTGAGTCATAAAAAATTACCTATATGATGTGCATAGAATATGCGTTTTCCATCTCATTCGATGGCTTTGCTTAAAAATTCAATAAAGCGTTTGCCATATTGTTCTGGATCACATGTTGAGATTCCATCAACATTAGCACCATATTTCACAGTCTTTGCAGCCTTAGCAGCTTGCTTCCTTACACCATAATGTGTCAAGACATCAATTATTGCCAGAAAGTAGATTTCTTTCCAGGGAGCATCTGGAAAAAATTATTTATACATGAGATTATGTTGTCGTTTTTAGTTTTAGTTGTCAATTTATAAATTCATGTTAAAATTTAACTTTATTTGTGAATAAAGCAATATAACCCAATTATATATTCAATCAGGTTTATAAAATAGAAAATTGATACAGCATTGAATTGAATTTGTGATTACATTTTAAGTTTATTTTTAAAATTATTCTGAAAAGTTGATTTTTAGTTTATTAATGTAATGTAATGTTTGACTATATATGCAAATCTAACCACTTCATGTTTTGCCCATTTACAATTGCAACAGGAATAATAATAAATTGTATAGAAAATAGAGTTAGCTTTTAATATATAATGGCAAAAAATGTAAACCAAGTAATCATATGCTATCATAAAATAAAGATAAATCTCTCCCTCAAATGATCAAATTTAACAGCTCTGTCATCAGTCACCAAAATTACATGATAACCTAGAATGGCAGTGTTACAAACATCCTAGAATGTATATACCACCTCAATAATTGTGATGGGGGAGAAATGAGTTAGTAAACACTTTCATGGGTAGTAAGGCCATGAGTGAACACTTAAAGATGTATGCACCGTTCTAAGGTTTAATCTCCCATTAGAGCTATGGCATCTTGTTGTGAGCAATTAATCCCTAAGCGCACACATTGAGCTTGCTGAAACTGTTCACTATAACGTATCTAGGAGGAAGCTGCAAATGACAAAGTTTTTCAACATTACATCCATATCACCATAGAAGAAAGTGACTTTTGAGAGTACAGTAAAACCTTGGATTGCGAGTAACTTGGTCTGCGAGTGTTTTGTAAGACGAGCAAAAATTTTCAATAAATTTTAACTTGATAAACGAGCGATATCTTGCAATACGAGTAGTACTACGGTTACACTTTGTCTGCCGAGCAGTGTCATTGGAAAGGTTCTTTGTTAAAGTCGCACAAAAAGAAAAATATTCCAGTGATCCAAGATAGAGCAGTGATTCCGTTAGTGACAGTGAAAGTCGTCCTAAACAATAACACACCTCCTCCTCTCATCTCTCTCGTCCACCTCACACCAGCCACCATTAAATTTAATTAATAAATTTGATTACAGTACAGTTACATTTAAATAACGAAAATAAAAAAGGTATTAATCATTTTTAGATTAAAGATTTTTGGGTTGTGGGACGAATCATCTGAGTTTCCATTATTTCTTATGGGGGAAATTCACTTTGATATACGAGTGCTTTGTATTACGAACACGTTTACGAAACGAATTATGCTCGCAATCCAAGGTTTTACTGTATTAAAATATTCAATTTAATCATATGGATGGATAGATTAGTATTTGAAAATAAAAGATTACTAACTTTAAGTTAAAATATTAAGTTTTCACATGCACATATGTTTACATTTATATGAGCTGCCATTGACTTAGAAGTCAGAAAAATATACAGTTCACCTACTCTCTGAGCTTGGTATAGCATAGATGTCAAGCTCGGGGACAATGCCAGTTTCATATTGCAGACTGGTTTCTCTCATGAGGGCTGCATGGGGGGAGTCTGGAGGGGTGGTCATGCTTCCTAGCATGCACCATCTGTCCCCCACCCCCTGTCTGATGTCTACCCCAGATCCAGTCTCAGAGTCATCATCATCATCTACACCATTGTTATCTTCATCTTCTTGTTCAATTCGTTCAGAGTTTTCTTGTTCAGCGCGAGTGCAGTCATGGACACCCAATAACAATGAATAGTCCATAAGGTGCAACTTTGTGAGAAACTAAGTAAAAACAACAAACCATCAACTACACATGTAATATATTACTATAAAAGTGAAAAGGGAAACATGAAAAAGTCAAGGTGAATTCATGCAAGGGGATGGAAAGATCAGGGTATGAATCCCCACCAGATGTATTGAGGACTGTTTTTCCTTAATGGTTTCCAGCTCCTCTTCCAAACAAGTGTGTGTAACCTAAGTGTGTTGTGAAAAATAACACTGGAATCGAACCCAGGACCTTTGGCTTAGTATGCCAATGCTCTAACCACTGAGCTATCCAGGAGTCATCCTCTGCCCAGGGTCTTTCTTAAGACATAGTTAATGATGGATGTGCATAACTCATCAGCTACAAATATGTGATCAATTAACACCAAGAGCTATCATATAATGCAGCCACCTTTGACTTGGGATGGCTTTATGCTGCCAATTATCATTGTATTATTGGCAGTATAAAGCCAGCAAGTCAAAGGTGGCTGCGTTATCTGATAGATCGTAGTCTTAATTGATCACATATATGTAGCTGACAATTTTCACACGTCCATCACAAACTCTGCCTTAAAATATGAGTGAAGAGTGAGCCTGGGCATGGGACGACTCTTGGATAGTTTTGTGTTTGGAGCAATGACAAACTAAGCCAAGGTCCCGAGTTTGATTCCCATGTCCAGGTGTCATTTTTCAATTTAAAGAATATGATATTTAGATGCGGCTATAAGCGTAACTAAGAAATATAATATCGTGGCTATTTATTCTATTTTTATATGCACATTTGTACAATTGTAATTGTACTATTGGAAGCATAAATCCATCCCGAGTAAAAGGTGGCTGCGTTATCCAATAGCTCGTGGTCTTAATTTATCATATATATATATATGAATGACTATTTCCACATGTCTATCAAAGACTCTGCCTTAAAATATGAGTGAAGAATGACCTTGAAATGATATGACTCCTTCATAGCTCAGTGGTTAGAATATTGGCGTATTAAGGCAAAGGTCCCAGGTTCAATTCCCGTGTCCAGGTGATATTTTAATTTAAAGAATATGATATCTAGCTGTAGCTATGACCGTAACTAATTAAAATAATAGCTTGTCTATTTATTACATAATTTTAATGTAAGAGTTACAAATGGTTTAAATGAACTAAAAAGAGAGCTAAAAGATAAATTTCAAATTTGTTGGGTTCTTTTCTCATTAGTACCCATTTGGGTTATATGCTCTCAATAATTAGTTTAATGGTATAGGGATAAGGTAGGTAGAATTTTAGGAGAAATGTTACTACATTTGTGTGGAGGAAGAGTAGGAAATCCACCTTCAGTACACCCGACCAGGATATGAACAGAGATCTCCTTTGAATAAAATCTCAAAAACCATAATATCTAGTTAATAAGTACTCACTTCAACATCTGCGGTTAGAGTTTCAATAAGTTTCTCCTTAGCATCATCACCTATGTAGATTTTCATGCCTTCCTTTACAAAATCATTATCTTTGAGAGTGGGTAGGTCTTTCTCCCTTTCTTTGTCGGATGCTTCACGATCTACTGTTGAGCCTTTTAGGTCAAATTTTCTGTGAATGATTGAAAAATTATAAATAAACTGGTAATGATTGCTTCTATTTTGAAAGCTTATGTTTACATAATATTTTATCATCACCTACATATAGTGAATTAAATAACACAGGCATGGTTGGCACAGTGTTAACCACTTTTGACTGATAAAGAGTTTCAGGGTTTGAATCCCGGCCCAGTCAAGTATAACATTTTAGAAAACTTAAAAAATAAAAAAAAGTCCAGGAATAAGCATTAAATAAGGTTTGAATATTTAAAAACTGTTACTAATGGTTCTCAAAAATATGTGAATGATAAAGAATGGTTTGAAAATAGTGTAGGGATTGACAGCTGAGATATAATTTTTGAATTAAAAATATTAAGTTGAAAAATGTTCAAGCCATTTTTGGAATTTAAATATTAGGTACAGTTAAAATAACATAAGACACATTAAAAAATAAGCACAGATAAAAAGTTAGACAGTATATGGTGTATGAAACCGTTACATTAAAAATTTGCTTAGTAGATGTTCATTTTAAAATTATTTAGTCATATTAATATAAAATATAGTATAAATATAGAAAATATTAGAAAATTGAGAATATGATAAACTTTGAAAAAAGTTAAATCTATTTTTATTGATTCATATAGAATATATGAAACAATATAAAATGGTCAAGGATTTCTTTTTAATATTGAAAACAATTAAAATATTTTATGAGATTATGAGACAAATAAAAGACAAAGTATAAAAGTTACAATAAGAGTAATTTGATGATCATATTAAAAAAAAGCACTCGATATAAAATAAGTCAGAATTGAAGTCAATGCAAAGAGTGTGTGTGTGTGTGTGTGTATATATATATATATATATATATATATATATATTATCACTAGCTAACCCGACAGACGTCATTCTGTCAAACTCTATTGGACTATGGCAGTTCCACAAACTTATCTTTTCTGGTCAAGTTCTGGTGATGGCGTCGTTTATAAAGTGCACATGTCATGATGACATCTTTAGTTTTCAGTAATGGTCACCAGGACAATTAAGTTTGTGATACTATACAGTCACAAATGTGTAATTTAAACAAAAAATTGAATATAAACGTATTTCAGAGTGATCATTTTATTTATTTACTATCAAATAATTACCGTGGAATAAACAATAAATTTGCATAATGTTAATATACTTTTCTATGTATTTTTAATGTCATAATCATAAACAACAAACAACTACTTACACAATTCAGTTTTCTATTTCGTACACTGCAATACTTTAGTAATATTGTGTTAAATGATTTTTTCATTGTAATGCTTTATGGTACACGATATTTTTTGTTTGATTACCTGGCGCGTAAACAAACAAAGCTGATGGTTTTCCAACACGGGAACAGGCAACATACAATTGGCCATGCGAGAAACATGGGTTTTCAAGATTAATGCCGCAAACACTCAATGACTGCCCCTGGGATTTATTTATGGTCATAGCGAAAGCAAGCCGCACTGGAAACTGCAGTCGTTTAAATTCAAATGTATGTCAGTCAGAATCATTGGGATGCGTGGTATCAAAACTACTTCTCCTTTATTCTTTCCCTTTAGAATGGTTGCTTCGATCACGTTGTTTAGTAATTTTTTCACCGCTAGCCGTGTGCCGTTACAAAGACGCGGTTGGTTGATATTTCGTAACATTATGATCACCGATCCGACCTTTAATTGAAGATTGTGAGGCGGCAATCCTGGCAAATCCAGCGAGTTCAAAAATTCGGGTGGATAGTTGAAGACATCATCTTGGTTAGTAGAGGAATCAACTGATTTGTGTGTCCTCAATTCACCGGCAATTTCATTTTGAATTTTGAAATTTAATTCATTTACATCAATGTTTTTGGGAGCCAATATAGCTCGTTCACTCAATCAAATATGATCTCTGTAATTTTTAGCAAAGTTTGGGAACACCTTTTGAATGAGTTCGGTTTTTGAATCAGTAAACTGACAAAAATTGTCAGGAAAGTTAAGGCAGCCAGTGAAAAAGTCTAAAGCGAAGTTGCCATTACCTATGTGAATGAGTTGTTTTGAAAATATTTATCTAAATCGATGATTTTACAACTCGACACGCATATTCTTGCTTAAATTTAGTTTTTTTACGTGTTTCCACAAAACAAAGGACTTTAAACATGAATTAAGTTCATCAGCTGGCGTTGACCGTGGAATCACTGGCAATGTTTGACGAAAATCTCCTGCTAACAAAATCATCGCACCACCAAATCGGTTTTGATTGTTCCGCAAATCTTGCATGGTTCGGTCTAATTCCTCCAAAGACTTTTTATGTGCCATCGTGCATTCATCCCACACTATCAATTTACATGGCTGCAAAACCTTTGCCATTGTAGAGTTCTTCGAAATGTTGCAGATCGAAGTTTCGTTGCTTTGCATATTCAACGGCAATTTTAGCGCTGAATGGGCTGTTCGACCGCCTTCCAACAATGTAGCTGTAATGCCTGATGAAGCAAGTGCGAGTGCAATTTCATTGTGTTAGCGAATTGTTGCTAAAATCAAAGAAATTAAAAAAGTTTTTCCTGTACCACCGGGAGCGTCTAAGAAGTAAATCCCTCCACTTCCATCATGTACAACTTCCATAAGAGTATCAAATACATACTTTTGTTGTTGGTTCAACAGCGGAAGATTTATTCGAACTGATTCTCTTAAAGCATCGAGATCGTACAGTTTTTTTCGTTTCAACTCTTGATTAAAAGCGTCGTGCATTGGGCGATTGGGCGCGGCCATGCCTAATTGAGATAATACTTTGTTTGTCATCATCAAGCACATGTCCTCAATTGATATTAACGCCTCGTTGTAAATTTCCTCACTGACTTGTAAATTTGGATTTCCTGTTCTAATGCGCATTTGATGCAAGATATCGTCACACATATCATCTATGTATTTGATCCATAATCAATTGGTTTTGATGGGAAACATGTTGATATAATTATAGAAAACAATGTTCGTATTTGATGAGCTTGTGAAGAAATTATAGCATCATTGAGAGTTTGATCCCACTGAGCGTCATTTTCTAATAGTTGCAAACGTTGACAGGCTTCTCTGTAAGAGCCACACAATTCACCATTAACAGTTCGTAAATGTTGGAATGATGTTGGGCCTCGAACATTGACTAATAGCAATCGCATATAAAAACACTCATCATTGCTTGGATGGACTGAATAAATTCGACCTATTGCATCGGTGGAATATACATTTGGGTAACCTGGAACTGGTTTTCCTTGTTTCCGTGGTTGAAATTTCTTTGAGAATTGATTCCAAGTATAATATTTTGGCATTTCGGAGTATAGCAGTGTTTGGGTGAAATAATCATTCTGACACATTTCAAAAAAACAGGTCAAGGTTGTAGATGGTGGTTGAACAACTCATTGTAATGCGTTCTGTGCCGTGACCATTTTCTAAGTGTATGGCTAAGTGAACAACAGTGGGGTGTCTTTCATGAATGGGAAAAGAAAAAATGCGCCAAATTGCTTCATTACTGATTGAGAAGCGAAGATTTAAAAACAACCAAGAAAATAACACGCACTAATTGAGAATATACTGAAAAACTGTCAGTCAAATTGTATAAAGTGTCAAATCTACGGATGCATTCAAGTAGATTATATTAATTTTAAGGTTAATTTTATAATTATAAAGTTACTAATTAAATTTCAAAAGTTTTTCTTTATATTATTGTTTGGTACTCTTTTGTTTTATTTGAATAAAATGAAACAATAAGTAAATGTGTTGATTGAGAAGTGAAGATTTAAAAACAACCAAGAAAATAACACGCACTAATTGAGAATCTACTGAAAAATTGTCAAAGTCAAACTGTATAACGTAGAAAGAGAAAGTGTCAAATCTACGGATGCATTTAAAGTTACTAATTAAATTTCAAATGTTTCTTCTTTATATTATGGTTTGGTACTCTTGTTTTATTTGAATAAAACAAAACAGTAAGTAAATGAATTGAAAGTCGATTTTAGGGTGTCTTGAGATCGATTCACTTAATCGATTCATTGCTCAAATCGATCTTCACGACCCAAAAAAATAGATTCTTCGATTAATCTATCTCAGTTTGCCATCCCTATAATTGACAGCTAGAAACAGTTTGAAAAATGTGGTTTTTACGTTTTTCAGTGCCATTTTTCCAATTTTTCTCTTCATAAGAACCTTCCACGGACTTCAACGAATATTAGAAAAAAAAAAAAAATAGCCGAATTGGTCCAGCCGTTCTCGAGTTTTGCGGTTAGCAACACATTTAGCCATCCATTTTTATATATAAGATATTCCATTTTTTAAATATTTACTAATATATGAATAAATAATTCATTAAATTACTTTCTACCAGGAATAATCTTAATTTTTAACTCTATTCTTCCAATTTCTAACTTTGTATTTACACTTATTTTTATATTAGGTTTTATGTTATTTGAACTTTTTTTTAGCACTGCATCTAACTACCCATTCGGGTTATAGACTCATTTATTTTAATTTCAAAATTTGTTTAAATTTATTTCAATTTGACATTTTAAATTCTACATTTTATTTCAAATGTCAATCCTTACACTCTTTTTCTAACAATTTTTTATCATTCTCATATTTTTGTGACCCAATAAATCACAATTTTTCTTTTCAAGTCTTATCTTAGGGTCAGGTATGTTTTATCCAAACTGTGGGTTTCTATTCTCCCTCCAGATGAATGCTGGTACATTATTTTGATCTTAAATCCTGTCTTCTTGGATTAAAGGCTATGTTAATAGTTTTTTAAACTGTGTCTTAGTACTCATTTAAATGATATACAAGTTTTACAAAACACACCATCCTAATGCAGATAAGTGTTTTAGAAATTTTAGTTAATTTTTTTAAATTTTACTTTACTATGAACCAACCAGTTTAATGGCAAAATAACTACCTATAAAATGTTTATTATAGGCATCGTAATCTCTTTAATATATTTTAAATCATTCCAGTCAATAATTTTTGAAATTATAAAGCAGGCAAATGACACGCTATAGTTTATGTTTCGCCTAGATATTTTAAATTTTTAAATATGATTTCTATATGTCAAAATATCTGTTTGGGTCACCTGCAGCATACTATAAAACTAGTTACCTAGAGGGAGAGTGGGAAGACCACAATATGAACAACAACTTTTTGTTCACCAGGCTAAGATTCAAATCAAGTCAAACCTCAATCTACTGGGTCAAACAGGAGTGAAAAAAACCCAATGACAACACTGTCAGCTTAACTAATTTAAGGTCAAAGGATAAGGAAGATAAAAAATAAAAAAATACATCAACAATCCTATATAGGGGGGTTTGGAAAACCAAAACCAATGTACCCAGTTAGGATGAGAACTGAAGGGGAAAAAAATGTGTATTATTAAATTGGAAAGTGAAAATGGTTTAGATATTTAAATAATGATGAAGAAACATGATGTGTATTTATCAAAGATATAGCATTTTTAATGTTCAATATATTAAGTTAGGCATACCTATGTGTTCTCAAGTGGTTGCTGAAAACATTCCTCATGGCTACCATATAGTGTTCCACACCATCCACTGTTAGCCTGTACATTCCTAAGTATTGGGGTAGAAGAGTCTTACCATGGCGTTCAACAATATACTGTAAAATAAAATAGAAAAATGGAATATTAAAAAAACAGTCAAGACATCCAGGAGTTACAAAAAAAAATCTGCATGGTTATATTTTATTCGATTTAATAAAGTAATCAGTCCCTTTACATAAATAAACTCTAGCGAATGAATAAAAATTATATATATCTCAACTATTAAAAATAATCTTTGACTAGCAAACATTTAGCCTACTGATACAAGCTATCCAAAATTATAATATATATTTTTTTAATTTGTAATGGACAGAGTTTTGGATCTTGGTTAAATGACAATTTGGTTTGGAGAATAATGCAAAGGATCTCGGACAACTTAGATTCATAGAAGGTAAAAAACTCATTTATCATTTATAAACAACCATGCAGGCCAGGCCATGTGAATACTATTCCATTGGCTATACAAAGGCACTTAATGGCGTTGAAATATATCTTACTTTTAAAAGTAAGCTACTGCCAAGAACTAATGTTATCTTAAGAAACTCAATTCCAACTCTTATGCATAATCAGTTTTCATTATTTTACAATGAATAGTAAACTATGGCAACAAATATTTAAAATAGCAAGTTGGTGACGAAACAACCCGTAATGAGGTAGTCATGTAAAGTAACCTCAACTAACCGTACATGGATCGAACTTCAATCGGACAGATCATAAATGTTTGAAATAAAGTATAACAAGGTAACTCAGCACAAGTATAGAACATGACACACTAGTTATCAGAGAGTCATAGTGTTCCTTCTTATTTAAGACTAGGTTGTTTTTTTCATCACTTCTAAGTATCCAATAGGGCTATACACATGCATTACACCAATGGGATAGGGATAAAAAGTTAGAATTGTAGACAAACTGTATTTGCATTTGTGTGTGTGTGTGTGGGGGGGGGGGGGGGGCATCGGGGAGAGTGGGAAACCATTAAGGAGAAAAACACCCATATTAGATCCAACCGGCATTTGAATTTTATCTTCCCGTCACTGGCAATGCAAACTAATATAAGAGTGATGCGTGTGACCATACAACCATCGATTTGGGTTAGGACTCAGTTAACAACCATCGACTGTCCGCTCCTCTTTTAGAGAAATTAATCTAATTGTTTTCAATATTATTACATTTTCTAACACATATCTTTCAATTTCACTATTAATTTTTTAATTATAAAATTAGAGTTGAACACAAAAGTGTAATATTAACAATTATATTAAATTATGATTTAGTGCAGATGTGTTGTCCATAAAAAACATTAAAATATAATTTATACTCTGATGAAAAATGTTAAGGTGTAAATTTATGGAAAAGTAACTACATAATGTAAAAACTCTTCTCAATACACCCGATTAAGGATCGAACTTTGGCCTCCATAGTCAAATTCAAGCATGCAAGAAAACACCTAGATGTTGAAATAAAAAAACTACAATCCCTAATTTTAAACAAATTATTAATGTCAATAGAAATAACAACATGAAGTTTTGAAACAAGATTTAAAACTTTAATCATCTTCCAATAGTATGATTACTTCTATGAGAAAAAATATAGCATTCCTGCCTGCATTCCACACCATCCACTAATGCGACTTAAATAGCAAGAATTCCTTTTTCAAAAAACTTCACTCAATGCTGATATGGAGAACAATGAGTCTTTTCTCATTGTCACTTGGGTTCTGGAAGGAAACTGGGTGAGGAGAAAATAAAAGCAATGATGTTTGCAAATTACTTGATGGTATGGGGGGAAAATGAAGAGGAAATAGAGGAGCAGTTGCAGGAATGGAAAAAGGTGAACAATTGTGGAATGAAATTTAGTATGGCGAAGAGTTAAGTGATGGTGATGACAAAGCAGAGAAAAAGGCCAAGAAAGGGGATAGAACTGGATGGAGTAGATTTGAAAGATGCAAAGAGTGTTACGTATCTGGGTAGTGGGATTGAGGCAAAAGGGGGCAGCAGAGAAGATATAGTGAAACGAGGCCAGCAGGGAGAGGTATTCTACAGTTGTGTAAGAAACCTACTATGGAAAAGAGAAGTACCCCTAAAGTGTAAGGAAGTGCTGTACAGAGCATACTTCATACCCATAGTAACGTATGCAGCGGAAACTTGGACTTTGGATAAAAGAGAAACAAAGAAAGTGGAGGCTATGTGAATGAAATTTTTGAGGATCATGCTAGCTGTCACCAGAAGAGATAGGATTAGGAATGAAGATGTAAAGTCCAAAGTTGGGGTGCAGGAGATAGTAGAGGAAGCTAGGATGAGATGGTATGGACACGTAATGAGGATAGAAGGGGAGAGTATTCCAAGAAGATTGCTGGATATGGAGTATGTAGGGAAAAGACCACAAGGAAGACCAAGGAATAGATGGGAGGAACAGATAGCAGCAAGTATGCAAGTGAGAGGGAGATATTTTACTAAACAGACCCAGCCATAGGCTGGAAACAGTTCATGAAAATGATGACTTGGGTTCTTTGAGATGGAGTTTTTATTCTTTGAAAGCATTTCAAACAATAAATCTTTCTTTCTAAATCGAAAATAATTATGTCAATATCATAGAATTTTATCTTTGTCAATTAATGCCCACAGAAAATTTCTTGTCAAAGAAAAATTGAGTTTTATCAGTTTCAAGAATTAATGAAGTATTGTTAGAGTGAATGTGAAAGTCATCATCATCATCAATATTCCCATCTCTTAAAATCTCATTTTTTGTTGGATCATAGCTACTCACATCACAAGAGGATACATCAATACAGATATATGTGTTACTTATTTTTATGCATATTCAATTTCCCCCAAAATTAATATAAACCATTTTAATATTTGACGAACATTTTTTCTTTATGAATAATTACAATTGAAAGAGAAATTTTTTTATACTCGCATGCATTTAAGAACAAATTTAGAAGTGCTAATTTGATTTGATTTAATTTAATTACTGCTAATATGTAGGGCTGGTGGGTCAATACCTCACTTTTCTTTCTTTACATTGAGTCTCAAACAAGATGGGACAGTATTTAGTGCCTGAATATTTTGTTTTGCTCTGTCTTACTATTCAGGGTTACACACATTTTAAATACACAAATGGGTTAGATTTGAGAAAGATATAGTTTAGAGTAAATGTATCCATAGTAACATGGAGTTAGAGTGGAAAACCATGAAAACGCAAACTTAGTATGCTCGGCCAGTGTTTGAGACCCAAACTCCAGTCACCCGCAAACTTGACTAAATGAATAATCTTGATTTCATAATAGAATGATGAAATAATATGCATTATATTAATATCTATTTGTCATAAGCTATTTTTAGTATCAGGGATAGAAAATATGTTTCATAAGCTTTGTGTTTACATGATGTATTTGTTACTTCACTTATAGTCATTTAATCATATATGTTTTAGACATTAACATCATGCACGCTCTTCCTGAAAAACTATATTTTTATTAGTAGTGTTGGCCACAATATTAGTGATTACTTAAGCAAGAAGGCTAAATTTCAAGTTTCACTATCTAATCAGCTGAATATGTGGGTAAAGAGCAATGAAGGTATGCAGATTATGTAGGCACTTACATCTCCTTAAACAGCACATCTCATATTTAATTTAAACGTAAAAGTTTTTAAAAATTTAAAAGTAAATATCAAGTCTGAACCTAAACAATGAAAGTAAATATTAATGTTGAAGAAAAATCTTTGAAATTTTACTGGTGTTATACTCTTGTAAATATTACCAAAGCATGTATTTTATTGTATTTCATGTGTGATCAGTATCTATTTTTTAATTATTGATAATGGAAAACATAAATCTCAGAAAAGTAATTTGTTTAATGTGTGAAATTTATAGGAAGTAAAACTATTTATACATACTCTATCATTTTACTTTGAAAGTAGTTTAATATTAAAAATCAAATGTGAATCTTAAATAATAGTTAAAATGTGAAGCATTATGATCTTCCTTTCTTTAAATTGTATATTTCTTATAATATAATTTATTTTAACATATATAATATATATAATAGTATATATAATTTTGTGTATGCTCTAGTGCAAGTAGAGGCTACCAGTAAAGTAAACGATAAAAAAATCAGGGAGATCTTGAGTTAATGTGGGTTACATTGAGGTTCGATTTAGTTAGAAGTTAGGTTAATATATCAGCTCAGGTTAAGTAGAAGTGCTTTTTTGTACATTACGACCTTACCAAGCTTTCTGCATTTAAGTTAACAGTGTAGGGATGAGGAAGAATTAAGTGTATCTGCATTTGTTTGGAAGGAGTGTGGGAAACCATTTAGGAAAAACAACCTAGATAGACTCAGAAGGAATTCAAATCACATCCTCCCCATCACAGGCAAGATCAATCAATGTCTATCCATGTACCCACCGCTGAGGGTCAGGACAATTTCTGCAAGCAATTTAGAATTAGTAAAACTAAAATAAAGATTCTAAGGATAATTTAAATTACTAGGTTAGTTTATGATGGCAATGTATTTTAAGATATCTATAATCAAAGAGAAGAATAGCTTAAACTAACCTTTTCATAAAAAAAAAAAGAAGTTTAACACAATATCAATATTGAAAAAATTATGAGAAACATTTTTTCATATTCATGACATATGCAAAACAATTAAAATTTTTATCATTATTATATTTATAACAAAATAAATCACATTATGAATGTTAAGCAATTTTATCATAAAATATAAATATACTACTTTAGTGTTTACTTTCATTAGAAATATTTGTAGTATATAAATGAAATATAGTTTATTTAAAAAGAAAAAACTTGAATGAAAGAGATTACTCATGAGAAAATTATACCTAACTAGAGTATTTAAAATACAACAAATTATTGTTAAAAAAAAGGTTGGCAATATATTACTACTTATAATTGATTACATCACAAATTGAGTTTATATTTATCTTCTTTTAATAATTTATATGTATTAATTTATAATGAATATAACATAAGATATATAAGTAGCAACTGCTTTAGCATTTTACTTTTGATTAGAAGTTTACAAAACTTTGATAATATAGATACGGGAGTTTTAACTGGCGCCATGCAGGAATGTTGTGAATATGGAACAGCACCAGTCGTGATGTCGTAAGTCTGGCTCATTGCCGTCGTATGTTTACATTGCATAGTTTGTGAAAGTTCTATCACGTTGCTTTAGTTTATTGTAGTTATTCAGTTTATTGTAGTTATTCCCGTGCAGTCACCATTATACATAAAAATATTAGTATAAGGAAGGAACTGAAGGAAGAAGTCTTTTAAAGTTATGTTTTTGTAACAATTTAACTATATTGTAATTTTTTTAAAATAAAATGTACAAAAATACAATATTCTAATTTGTATTTATTTAATAATATTGCTTCAGTAATAATATTATGTATTAGAGTGTTTTTAAGTGCCAGTCCCCGAAGGTTATATTAACCCTCGAGCGGGTGGCACACCATGGTACAAAGTACCCCAAACTTGTATTTGTTAGTGTGGTAACAATGTCAGGTGCCAGAGGAGAGTATTCATTTTTATGTATTCCTTCAGTGTGACCTTGATTGACTGCTGGTATAGTTGGAATTAAATTAAATTAATTAATGGTCTGTAAATTAAAGCTATTTGGAGTAAACTCATTGTTTCGACATTAAATACCTAAAGCGCCTGCTCAAGTAACACATGCTTTATTATTTATCAAATTGAATTTAGAACAACTTATTCCATTGGTTGATCTATCACAGCCTAACTATTGACTGCATATTTTGTTTTTTGTTCGCCTATTGAGGCAAGGATCATGGATTTGTTTCCTGGTGGGGCTATAATGTTATCATTGGTTAGAGTCTTGAGTTTTTTTCATTCCTTTGAAATAAATTAGTTTACAGTCAAGTGCTGATGCAACAAATTGGTTTTAGATGGTGCATAAGCTCATATTATAAAAAACAACTTTTTTTTTACCCATTTTGGATGAAGCCTTCCGCAAAAGTTGGTAAAGTATTGTGAGAATTTTCAGATGAGGACTGTGGGCATTAAAGGTTCTTGAATTTAAAGTTATTTTTACTCCCTTTTTCTATATATTGTGATTAGTATAGTATGTGTATTTACAATGAATTTGTATTAGTACCAATAAGAAAATTAAAAGCCTTAACAGTGTTTTTTTTTAATATAAGGAAATTATATTACTTTGAGAAAAGGTTTTATGTCATATATTATGGCATTTTCTTTATTCTCCCACAATAATCAAGATTATAATTCAATTAGTTATATTTTATTTATATGGATGTGTTTAAATTAACTCTAATAAAACCAAAACACACAAAAAAAACTCATACGAGTATAAATATTTTTTTTTATTTATTATTTAGCATCGCGTCTTACTACCCGTTCGGGTTATACGCTTAAGTACTAATTACGCTAATGGATTAGGAATTGGGAAGGTTGAATAGAGGAAGTGAACCCGCATTTGCGTGGAGGGAGAGTGGAAAACCATTTAGGAAAAACCACCCCCAGTTCACCCGACCGAGATTCGAACCTCGATCTCCCCGTCCTCGGCAGTCGGGCTCAACACGACTAGCGCGTTAGCCAACTACGCCACCAAGGCGGGTGAGTATAAATAGTTCAGTTAAAATCGACTGTGGTATAAAGTAGAAAGTCCACTCAAGGGATAAGTGAAAAATGACAAACTGGACATGGAAATCAAACTCTGGACTTTTGACTTTGTATCAATGCTCTACCACCGAGCCATCCTAGTTCATTTCATACCCAGAGCCATCTTTTACTAGTTGTTGTAGCAAGTTTAACTATGGTAACTGGTGAAAGATACACATGAATTAAAAATATTATATAATTTGATATCATAAATCAAAGCAAACAAATAAAAATCAATGAGCTTTAAGCCGACTTCGGTGGTCTTCGGGTAAAGTGCTCGCCTCAGGACCCAATGTTTGTGGGCTCAAACCCAGCCAGGGTTGACAGATTTTTCTTGAGCAATGAAAATCTGTAACACAGCTTCCTGGGGGGATATAAATAATAAAATTATGGAAAATAATATAGTGATTTTTTAAAGCATCGATTATTGCTTTTCTTGCTAAACTATCAGCCTCCTCATTGTGTTTATTGCCATTATGTGCTTTAACCCACTTCCAATTAATTTCATGTTGTAAAGCAACATAATCTAACTCTTTCCACAATTCCATATTTTTTTACTAATTTCTTATTACTTGTCTTCTAACCATTTATTTTCCATTTATTTATCCACTTCATTATGCCACATTTAACATAAAGACTATCAGTGTCTAAATTAATCTTACAAGAAAATTTTAACGCTTTCAGCCCATTGATCACCGCTGTTAACTCCATTTTATTGTTTGTAGTATTTTATTCTCGACCATAAAGGTCTTTTCTATGATCTTGAAATAATAAAATAGCTGCACATCCTCCCGCCCCAGGGTTACAAGAACATTTGAAGATCTGTCGGTGCGATGTCAACTGTGGCATGTAAAATAACCCTGGAAGATAAGTGAAAAAAACCTTTCTTGGCCAAAATTTGTAGGCCCTTTCACTCTCGCTCATAGAAATTCTTATGTGCTGATATAATCAGTCGGTTCAGAAAGTGCACGTTAAATACCTCAATTAAATAAAATAAATAATAAGGTTTAATACTATTAAATATCCAGCAGTTTGCCTAAATCAAACATATATTGTATCACAATCTAGAAATAGAAAATGTTACAATTGAGTTTGTATGATAATATGGAGGCCTTGTGGCTAAATTTTTATACAACAATGAGGCTTGAAAAAATAAGGAAAAATAAACAAATTAAGTGAAATGAAGAAAGCCAACCTAGACAAAGAGAAAAAAAGTGTGAAGAATCCAATGCACAAATGTGACATAATCTTCCTTTCTTCTGGCTTCTATTATAGTAGAAAGTAACACACCCATTTAAAGAAAGTTTTTATATTTGGGCTTTTTTTTATATATAAGCACCTCGTCTTACGATCCATTCGGGTTATATGCCTTGGCATTATTGCCTTCATCAAAACATAGAGAGAAAAACACTTGCTCCCTCCATTTTAAATTTTTAATCTATTTCAAAATTACAAGTATGTATGTAGTTTGTTCATCACACTGTAAATATAATACATATAAAAGCATTTATTTGGAATTACATGATAAAAATTCTACATCAGAGAAAATGAACTTAACCCTTTTAATGCCACGCCTATTCCAGAATTCGTGCACAAAGAATGCCAAAGGCCTATTAGGTTTTGTGTGAGAAGAATGCCACAGCTATTTCCTCATTTTTGTAAGTGCTTTCAAGAAAATTCACCAAACCTTTATTTATGAAGCAATTATTTTGATTTTTCTATCATTTTAATCTGTATATACAGTTATTTAATAATAATGAATTAATAAAATTTAATTAAAATTAATTAATTTCTAAATTTTAAATTAAATTTATTTTATTTTAAAGTTATTTCAAAACTAATGCTAACTTACATATTTAAAAAAATATTATATACACATTTCAATATTATTTTGTTGTAGTGCATTTAGTTTTATACAAGAAAATAAAGTTTTGAATATAAATGATTATAAATAGTCATTTCAGGAATTTTTATTTGATATCCTACATTAGATATTTTTAGGTCGTTATTGCTTACCTTACAGCCAGATAAATTAAATTGCTCACCTCATGAATAAATATTTAGGCCTACACATAATGAATGTGTTTTCCAAAAAACATTTTATAATGAATAATTTCATATTTAAAAAAATATAATTTAAATTTATGAAGTCATTACTACTATTTACTTCCATTGGTATAGAAATCTTTTCATTCACATGACATGACATGAAAATCTAAATAGTATATTTTTCTAAACTCAGAACAATTGGACTTGTACATTTGAAAACTGTTTACAAAACTATTTACATCAGTATGAATGTGAGACACACTTATGTTTTACCATGCAGCTCATACGTAAAACGGCGTTGCACTTAGCCCATTGAGTATGTGACTGTCCCATTGTAAATGTACTAAACTCCCTGTGCCAATAAAATCTATTTACAGTTGATTTTTGTTGCCAACCTTATATAATCTATAATCTATCATCTATAATCTATAATCTATTATCTATTATCTATCAGATAAAGCGAGAACTAGCTCAAATCTGGAGAGCCGACCTCATCGGCTCTGGCACTTTTAACGGTAGTAGACAGAGCCGATCAGATTGACTTGTGGCACTTTTAGCGATAGTAGGCGGAGCCGTTGAGATCGGCTCGTGGCACTAAAAGGGTTAATAAAAACTATATCAGAACTTGTGCTGGAGTATTTAATACTTCATTTATTATGGCATGGAATGAGCACATGACGTGTAAAGAAAGAACCCGGATTAAGAGATGCACAAGCAAAGGACTATAAAATAAAAACGCATGTTTAGTGTTTTAATATTACATGAAATATGTTTAGTCAATACAAAAAAAAAGTCTTAGGAAATAGCCCTCTAAAGCTATGCTGTAAAAAGTGTATATATTGATGTTGTGATTAATATGTAATCTGTGATTTTGTATTTCACATTTTAATTATTTAGTTCAATAAATAATTATATAATATAAGGATTAGGAATTAAGTTATCCAGGAAAGAGTGAGGTGCAGGGAGTACATGAGCTAGTACAGGAAGCCGGGCTGAGATAGTATTTATGGTTACATAATGAGAATGGAAAAGGAGATAACATCAAAGAGAATGATGGAGATAAAGTAGGAAAAAGACTGAAAAGGAGACCAAGAAAGATATAGGAGGAGATAACATAAAGTGAGAGGAGAAAAATGGCGGAAGATTGAGGCATTTAACTAAACAAACCCGGCCACAGGCTGGAAACATGATGATGATGTTGATATAATATACATGTATCTGTGATGAACATGTTTAATAAGTTTTACAATTTTGTGGGTAAATCTTTTAGTATAAATTTCTGTTTTAGAATCAATGATACAAACTTAAAAAATCAAAATGTGTAAATGAAGCATTTCTCCAAAAATAATTTTAAGCATTATACTAGTATATTAAATTTTTCATAAGAAAAAAAAAACATAGTTATATGTTTTTAAACCTTCTTTTGTAGCAATAAGTGACAACAAATAAGTCTCAAGTTTATAGTATACCAAGCAGAACTGAAATAAAAATCATGTATATAAGAATTAAAAAAAAACAGAAGTATATTCATATACCTGAACCCAAAGAAGAAGGTAATGACAAATAATTTATTGTTCTTAACCAAGATCAAAATTCGCTTTGTTCTAGGGTAGTGAGAACATAAGTGATGGATATAGAATCTAAAAGTGATACACCCAGACACGCGTCCGAAGGGAGATGAATAGCCTGCTTTGCTGCCAAGTCTGTCATTTCCTTACCTAGTAGACCAAGATAACAAGGAATCCAGTATAATGCGTGTTTAAATTATAAATGTTAAAAATCTCCTCATGAATAATATGAAGTTAAAAAAAATATTCAAATGAAAATTTATTACAATCAAATATTGAGCTACATTTATCATAAGAGCTGCAGGAATATTTACAAAGTAATTAGTCCCAAAAATAGGATTTGTAAACATATGTTTTGCACTATATTTTATTTCTGAATTAAAAAAATAAAATAAAAGTAGAAATTTAAAATTAAAACATACTTAATTTTCTTTTAAAGAGGGATAGGAAGATAATCTCCAAAAGTTAGTATTTTAGTTTAAAAAGAAAAATCAAACAATACATAATGAAAGAAAATAGATATTTTAAAAATTTTCACTCTATTTTATTTTAGTCACATGAAGATAAAATACTTTCCTTCAGTACTATCTCAAATAGATACATTGTTAGTAAACACTAGGCTTAATACCTATGTCTACAGGTCTAGATTATTATTCAATCATAATTATTCATGTTTACAGCAACATGTATTATTACAAAAACATACATTTTTCATTATCATACTGTGAAGAGTTGGTCGTTGTTAAATCATGTTACTTTAATCCTGTTTAATATGACTTCTAACTATATTAATTAGATGAGTGATTTATAACTTTTTATTCAATATTCAAAATATGATAATATTTGCTATGCCCCAAATCAGTCATTTAATATCGTTCAGCATTAAAAATTTCAAGAGGTAATTGCTAATGTGAATATACAAATAATGATACTATCATAAAATAATATAAATTGTCAAGGTGCAAAGCCAAACAAGGTTTGAAAGTCAAATGATTTTTCCAAGGTTTTTAAGATTTAATACAATCTTTCTCTAGCAACAGTATCAAAGAACATGAAAAGTGTTCATATCAGAGCACGAGTAAAATGAACATTACTAAAAAGTTCCATTGTTTTAATATAATCTCCGTTTTATTATAAGTTTTGTGGAAACACCTTTTTATTTTTTACTAATTATTCCTCCAGGAAACCAGAATTTAATCCTTAGGCCCAGTTTCATAGTCAGATTTAGTACGCCTCAAGTGCGGCACTATACTAAATACAAGACGTCACCTACCTGAAATTGAATGGAATGGGCCAGTTTCATATGCGAAACTGGCCCATTCCATTTTGGTCTAGGTGGGTGTCGTCCTGTATTTAGTATCAACTCGCACCTTAGGCATGCTAAGTTTGACTATGAAAGTGGCCCTTAAACCCTAATCACCAATCCATCTATGCTTAGAGTAATGGGGAGAACACCCATGCAGCCAATACATTAGCATAAGACAAATAACATATTTTAGGGATCTATATGGATACTAGATGGCACCACAAGAATAAATCCTAAATATTTGGCTATAGCTCTTATTTCCTTTAAGAGCTAGCTTACAAAAACGTTGTTGGACCAAATTAAATATGTTATGCTCACAGGTTTACACCGTGTTTCTGGCTTGTTCTTTCCCGCCTTATTTTATGTTTATATTGGTTTAGCTGCTATTTTGTTTTCTTACTAAAGTTTATGTACTATTTATTATTTTTTCTTTGTTTTATTCACAGTTTATTGTATATAAGGATTATTTATTAGAATTTTATTTAACTAGGCAATAGAGAGAT
Source organism: Timema podura (assembly GCA_033556935.1). Lineage (NCBI taxonomy): Eukaryota > Metazoa > Arthropoda > Insecta > Phasmatodea > Timematidae > Timema > Timema podura. Next base: position 85,904,521 of record JAVRXN010000010.1, read on the forward strand.
GAAATGCAGGCTGACTCCAAAAGTATTTATACATTATTTTACAAAAAGTAAAGCAGTTCAGAACCAGACAATCCTAAAAACATCAAACTTATATAAATATTATAGACATAAATGCTCTTTCTTAGAGGATAGCTGATGAATAAAGAAGATACTAAATTAATTTTGTTACCTCTTAGTTATAAATTTAATTTAATTTTACAAATTTGCTAATTTTCAATTTTATTTACAAATTTCCTGTAGGCTAATGATTGTTGACTTTTTTTAATCTATAAATCTTCCATGTTTAGTATAGGTGTGATTTGTATATGCATATATATATTAAATATTTCTTATGGGAATTTTAAAAAGTTAAAAGGTAAATATGTAATTGCTGTCTCGAGGGTTTTCACTTAACTTAATTTAATAGGATTAGTTTCACTAATAAGGTAAGGATGATCAATACATGGTTTAGAGGAAATGTATGTACAGTTTCAGCAAGGCTAAGGAAAAATAGTTCTTAGTACACCCAGCCAAGATTTGAACCCTGAATTCATGACCAACATGCAATATTTGACAAAAGTGACCTTTAGTCTACATGCCCACCAATGCAGGTGTGTACACCGATTTGATTCATACCCATACTCTACATTTAAGAGTCACTGTTTTGTAATTTTGAACTTTATCATTTGTATCAGCTGATCAGCCCATACCATTAAACATGATCCTTTTAAGTCCTTCCAAAAGATTTGAAATATATTGTCACCAAGAACAGACAAATTACCTCTAAGATGAAAGTGGCAAGGGTGGATGAGTTTTTGTTAGTCAACACATATGTTATTTGACAGCATGATATTAGACACAGGACAAAACTTGAAAAACTGGAATTTATTTAGTAAAATTTTTCGTTGAAAATATAATATTACAGTTTGCATTAATGATTTACACCAACAATAAAACTATACAAAGCTAAAACAACATATTTCTATTGTATAAAATAATGAAAATGTTAGTTTTTCATGTTTATAGATGTATCCTCCATTTGCTCTCAAAGGTAGCACGCCTACCTTGCTTGGTTCCAATATTAATATAAAGTGGCTTACAAGACATTAAACAAAATGTATGTTTTGGCAGTGTATTAAACTTACTTCATGGTTACTTTTAATCATAATTTAATCCAATACTCTATTAAAAAAACTGCATTTAATAATTTCAATTAACAAAGACTTTTTTCTCACAATAATGCTTAGTAAAATCTAACCTATCTGTTCCAACCTTTATCTAGGGTGATCCATAAGATATTGTTTCCAGCCTATGTTTATCATTATTATTTTAAGCTGAGATTACGTACACTTTGTTACCCTTGAATGGTAGCAAACTTACCCTGCATAACTCCACTATGGATGTAGCCTATATCATAGATCCATGGTGTAATCCACCAATGTAAGATTGCTTACTACCTTCCAGGGTATATGGAATGTACATTGAACCTAGATAACCACCAAGGGGTTTTGACCTAAATAACATATTGTTTCAAACCCTGAGAACCTTTAAGGGGTATTAAACAAATGAATCTTTAAGAAGTGTTAAAATAGAAAACCTTTAAGGGTTATCAAACCTAGAAAACCTATTAAAGGTGTAAACTTTTTTTTAGCACTGTGCTAATATTTAAATATAAAACACAATTTTCAAGAGTAGTTTACTAATTAAAATAATTTCTATCAAAAATGTAATAAAATTAACTATTCAATTTGTATCACTAGGTATTTGTTTGAAAATTTGCTATTTGATTCGTTAAAAAATGTTACAGGCATACCTAGCTTTTTTGAGAGTTAGGGACCAGAGCCAGATAAAAAAAAATCAAAAATCAACGAAAGTGAAAGCATAGCCTTTATTTGGCATGCAAATGCATCAGGGTCACCACAAAATGTAAATAACTAATGTAATGGACCTATAAAACAGTTGCGAATTCGTGCAAGACATAAATAACCAGAAATAAACATAATAAATAAAATACAGTGTAAAAAATAAAAACATCTGTTAATAAAAACATACCTTGAATTTATTCTTGGCTAAGTAAATGATGAATACAGTAACAATGTACAGTTAGTTTTAAATGTTGGTGATTGAGGGGGATTCTAGATTTTTAAAATCATCTTCAGAACAAGAGAAACTTGATTTAATTGTTTAAAGAGAAGGTAACTCTGAAAGAGATCTAACACGGACTGGGGCTGATGTTGATAACTCAGAATCTAGGGGGAGTAGTAACTGAGGTTGGTTGTGGAGGTTGCTTCTTGAAAAATGAGAGCAAGGACATTTGCCTCATTGGTGTATTTTTCCTTTCCCTATGAAGTTCTCTCTAACAAGCTATTTGGTGTTCTTACTTTAGAGCTTCTCTCAAAATTGGGATTCACCCTTATTAGGCCGAGTATCTTCAGTAATGATTTCCTATTCACTCAACAATCTTCTTTGTTTTTCCACTGTTAGGAGATCATCACTTAGGGTGATCATGAGACTCAAGCAGCTCTCAAACATCTTCAGCCTCTATTTCAAGTTTCAGCTGCTGAGCCATTTCTACAACATTTAAAGTTATGGCCTCCACTGTTTCTTTAAACTCCTCTAAATCGACCATTAGGGAAAACATCAACTTTTCCAAACACCTTTCAGATTAGATTCTTTAACTTCGGCCTATACATATAATTTTCATGCCATCCAGAATATGTGATAATTTCCAAAAGGCTTTTAATTTATTTTGTTTAGGTTCCTCATAAATATCAGCATCTAGTGCAGCTATAGCCTTGGCAAACATCCGTCTGAGATATTAAGAGTTAAATGATGCAATTAATCCTTGGTCCATAGGTTGCAGCAATGAAGTTGTGTTGGGAGGCAAAAACACAATTTTAATTTCTTTGTGAGCCTATATCACAAATCTAGGGTAGCCTGGAGCATTAACCAAGAGCAGTAGGAATTTAAAGAGAATGTTCTGTTGTTTGCAACTCAGCCGCTGGCTTGAAATTATCAGTGAACCAGATTATAAATAATTCACCAGTCGTCCAGTCAATTTTATTGGACTTATAATGAACTGTAAGTGAAGACTTTAAATAATTTGTCAGGGTACTAGGATTCTCAAAATGATAAATGAGCATAGGCTTTAGATTCCAGTCGCCAGCTGCATTAGCCTCTAGCAACAGAGTAAGTCTATCTTTGGCAACTTTAAATCCAGGCATTGATTTTTCCTCTTTGGCAATAAAGGTTCTTGATGGTATCTACCTCCAAAATAGGCCAGTCTTGTCTACGTTGAAGATCTGCTGCTTTGTGAAGCCACCGTCTTCTAAAATTTTTCCAAGCTCCACTTGAAAAGTTTCTGCAGCTGCATTATCTGCGCTAGCTACTTCTTCCTGCCCCACTATTACGTAAATTTGACCTTTTCTTCAAAGTTTTCAAACCAGCCCCTGCTAGCTCCAAATGTCTCTTCAGCTGATGTCTCTCCTTTCTCAGCCTTCATTGTATTAAATAAAGTAACTTTGGTCTGCAATGGCGTAGTTTTTTTTAAATTTCCTACTATTTGATCTTTGTTATTTACAATTGTGCAAACTTTAGTTTGAGGTACACCTGCCATTTATACGAATAGTATCAGTTTTTACTTATTTAATAGGTATAAAATGGATCACAGGAAAATTGAGTGTTTTCAGAATATTTAACCTTTTTTATCTTGGGTTAGCCTTAAAAATCATGATTTCTACTTTTACACATTACACTACCTAAATTTAGATAGATTGATTCTTTGTTCACAGCCTTTAAAAGATTTCACGCTAGGTCCAAGCATGGACATTAATATATATGAACCTTGCTACAGGTGGTCATGTTTGGCAAAAATTAAATCTTCTTAATTCTTATTCCCTTCTCCATATTTGATAGTAGTTTAGTCTTATATGACGACATGTTTTGGTGCTATTAATTGGTCTAAGCCTAGGATGATAATGGATTATTTCGATATTGCTATTCGTAAGAATCAAAGGTAATGATATTGATATATTGAGTTTGATATTACTAAGTATAAAATATTTTGTGTGTATTTATTTTTGATTTTTCTTCGAATATGTTAATAAATAGTTAAATGCAGAATATGAACAAAAAATTTAGACAGTTTTATCTTAGTTTTTTTAATGAATACTAATTCGAATCTTATTTACTTGAATAATAACATCGATTTTTGAGAAAAAAAACACCACTTTTCCCCTAAAAATAACTTCATCTTTTGCATGTCTCTAGCATTTATTAAAAACTAAATTTAAACAACTAATAATGGTAGCTTGAAGCTTTAGTTCAAAGTTGTTTTAAGCTTCAACTTAAAGTTAACCTGTTCTAAAACCTAATTTCCTTAACTCTCAAGGAGTAAGTATAGTCTATGGTTAAAAATACATTCATTTACACAGAATCTGATTACTTTTTTTTTTAACAGCTTTTTAATTATTTCATAGTTCTAAGCCTTTCAAATATAAGAACTTTATAAAAGGGCTGGGCCAATCAGCCATTTGCCGATCAGTGATGTTGAACGTTTGATTTATTATCCTTAAAATATTTTAAAGGTAAAATGCAAAACAATACATACAAGTTTTTGAATACAAACAACTTTTTGTTCATTAAATTCTTAATATAGATATTGATAAGAAATAATCATGGTATAAGCTTAAATATACTGTGGCAGCTATTTGAAAATGGGGGAGGGGGAAATACAAGATAGATAAGACCTCTATGATTTAAATCCAAAATGTTCAACTGTGAACATAAATTATTATTATTATTATTATTATTGTTAGCACCGCGTCTTACTACCCGTTCGGGCTATACACACTTACACTAATGTGTAATGGTAGGGTGATTGTGAGATGAAATGGAAGACCTACAGTTTAGTGGAATACGAACCACGGCGGAGGCCTGGTATTCCACACATTCACAAGTTGTGATTAATACATGTCTTGTCAGAGGTGAAGGAAGGGTTTGGCAATCAGCTAAATCTGTGCCGGGACCATAGATTGAACACTGGACCACCAGCACAGAAGTCCGACACCTTACCCCTAGACCGCCAGGTCACCCATAAATTATTAATAAAGTTATAATAATTTTTTCAAAACTAGCACTAAGTTATTCAAACTTTAAGATCCTGTTTATTTGTTCTCATCTTTTCCATGAAGAGTATTTAACTATTATTATTATTATTATTATTTATATTTTAATTAATATACTTAAATCAAACAATAGTGATAAACGACCAAATAAGTATTTTAAAGTCATTAAATTTAGTCAATTTAATATAGATAAAATAAATAATTAGGGAGGATAATTATTCAAGCAGTCCGATTGTCAAATAGAGCTGAATTATTCTTTCACACTTTATCTTGTCTATTGCTCAGTGTTGATCTTGTCTATACTCTAGCAATATCTCTCTCACTTGGAAGCCACCACGTATTGAGTCACCACTGACTGTCCTTTCAAACATTTAGACCAAGTAAGAGCAGTCACAGCCGGTCTTTTCACATACTTTATCTTCCCTAAAAAGTAAACAACCCCCCCTTCTCCTTTCCCCTCAACAATCTCTGCCCTGTCACCAAGCAACAGTACAAAGGTCAATGTTGTCTGCTACTCAGCTTAAAACTGGTGAGTCATCACTACCTGACTTCTTGCTTACATGGTTCAAAAGATGGGGGGAAATAATTGGGCTCAAAAAATTTCCATCATCAGCTTAACCGACAATGGTAGGATTGGCAATCTACATTAGCCCAGCCCTACTTGATAGAGCATTTTTCCAATGTCATACTAGACCTACAAAAGTATATTAAAACTTTTGTTATATTTTGGGCCTTTGGGCGTGTGCGATTTTGAAGTAGACCACTTTGTTCAACTTACAGGATGATAATGTTTGAGGAATGAATGCATTCTCTCAACCTCTTCGCTAGTTAGTGTCTTCACAATGAAGAGACGATCATAAGACTGATAAAATTTGGCACCACTCTTGCCAGGTGAGTCAACTAATACAGGTTGTGACCTGCAAAAATCAAACGGATAATGATGTTAACAAATAATAATTTAAATTTGTATGACTTTTTGATAATCATATGTTTTCCTTACAAATTAAAAACATGCATCAGCACCAACTGTATTAGCTTTATATAGCAACAATTCAAGGATTCAAATAAATGAAAAATGAGCTTAGACCACAAGTCATAGTTAAGTCACAGTGGCGTGGTCAAGAATGATTTTAAAATTATGATTAGGGTGATTTATTTTTGTAAATTACCACATTATATTTGGAATTCTGGAAGCATACAATGAACCCAAAAGAGCATGAAAACTAAAATCCTGGAGTTATATATATATATTATAAAAACAGTCCCTTTGATATTAAGTAGGTAAACTAAACTCATCATAAAAAGTAAAATATTTACTAAAATATTAAATTTAATCTTTTTAGGTATAGATATATTATTAGTTTGGTTCCTACGGGAAATGGAGGGGGAAAATGGCAAGGATATTTGATTTGATAAACATGGTTTAACAGAAATATGCGCTTTCTTTAACCCCATCCCCTCCCTTTTCAAAGACCAGGCCAGCTGTGTGGCACATAAGGCTGAAGCATTTTCTGAAGTAAAGTAATCCGTTTTAGAAGGGTTTCAGCTAAAAGTATTCAAACCAGACATGCTAATGGATTATTATAGACTTTTAGCTGAATCACATATATTTAAATATTTCATTTTTTCTAAAGAATTTTTTATAAAAAAACATTAGTTTTAATATAAGGATAAATAATGAAAAAAAGATAAATTATAAACATATTTATTTAAAAAAAATAGTTTAGGTTTATTGGTAGTTAGATTTCTTTTAAAACTACACAAATAATTTTAAGTTCCTAGTTAAAATGTATTGATCAAAATTTGCACTACCTTGCATTCACAGAGCTGGTCTAATACCTGAATTAAAAATTGCAAGCAATCTATCTATATTGGGATGGGAATGGGAAGAAAGTTTCTCTCCAGTTATTTAAATTGCTTATAAATGCTTTGGATGGCATGAATAAAAACCCCTATGTGGTGTACTTGATGTGCTGTGAAAGATGTGACATTGAATTTATCTGATTATACAAGGATGTTACAGCCCGATTCCTTTTAATAGCGATATACCGTTGTGGAATGCTACAACCTTTGAAACAGCTACCTCCCCTCTTAGCGAAGAACTTCCACATGTTGCCCTGAGGGCTGGTCAATCTATTATGCAAGCTGGCTCGCCTTGGCTGCCAAGCTAGATGATGTCAGCCTTGGCCCGCTTGCTCAGAGTGTGCTCAGACACGGACAGGTCTTCCTGAAGTAACAAACTGGCATGAAGAATTTACTGAGGTTAAGCGAGCATGGCCTGCTGAAGCAAGGGTGGCTGACACACGGCTGGATGCATACGATGGAAGAATGGGCTATCATTCTCTGATATGGTGGGATAAGGTAGCAAGCTGGGCAAAGCACCATTACTGGATAGCACTCGTGGCTACATTTTGATGGGTTGTGCATATATATACTAAGAAATTCGTGAATTGTGATTGGCTCGCTCCAAAGATTCAGTCAGAAAGAGAATTAGTATATAAGATTGTGTCCAAGCTTTAATTGTCACTTTTTGGCGCAATATCAGAACGTGTTAGACAATATATCAATGGCTTTCAAAATGTAAGAGCTTTTTAAATTCAATTTTTGTTGTCGTCTTTTAAATAAATATATTAAGTAAATTCCTTTTTATAGTGGATCTTTAAGCATTTAATTTAAATTTTGGATTTAACTATTATTCAATATTAAACTGTACTCTAATTATTTTTGGAACTTAAACTTTGGATGCTGATTAATTTTGCAGATCAATCTCTAATTCTAACTTATATTTTAAAGTAATCATTAACTTTTCATTATCTTGATTAAATATGATTTGTAGTCTTTATTGGTATTTCCTGTAATAATTTTGTTAGAATGTCCCTTGTGTAATTCTAAGTAATTTAATACATTGATTACTTGAGTTTGTAATATTAACTTATCTTGGTGAGCTGTCCGAATGGAATGAAATCTTTAGGATTTCAAAGTTACTTAATATTTTAATTACTCATGTTGGTTAATATTAACTTGTTTCAGCAATCTTTCCCTGCTAATTATAAAGATTGGGGTATTAATATTTGTCTGTAAGACTTGACCCCATAAGGTTACTGTATTGTATATAAAGCCCTATTGATCTCATTGATTATTACGTGCTTAAATATGGTAGGTATTTATAATATAAATTTCAGATTAATCTAAAAATAGGTATTTTTCTATAGAAAGGCCCCTTTGTGGATTTTGCCCTATGCTATAATTTATCTTGTTTAATAGTATTTGGGCTTGCTTGTGTAGTTCATGGGTCTATATTAAGGCTTTATCTCAATCCAAGCTGCTTATATTTTGTTAGATTAGTCTATCGCTGTCCTCCAGTCAGTAGTATTTACTGTATTTTGTAAAATAAGGAAACTGTTAAATTGTCTCTGCTTATTTCTTTGTTTTGAGTGAATGGTCCACTTCTATATTTGCATGAAATGTTCTATGATGCCTACTCAAAGAGTTGAGAAAGTGACAGAGGCAATTTCTGTTCAAGAATAAGTCTAATATCTCGTTCACTTATTAAATAACCTGTGAAAAATATTTTACTCAAAGTGCTTAATAACTCTCTATCAGGGTCACAGTATTAATTAAAGTATTCTGTATAAAGTGTTGTTGTCACTACAAAGGCTTGGCCATTAAATAAACATAATGTTTTTATCTTATAAGCCAGCAATTTGATTAGTCTTTTTCCGATAAACACTAGAATGCTGAGCCCATATTACTTCAGGCATGCATACTTGCTGTGCCTATATTCTTATGGATGTACTTTTTAATGTTTACAAAGACTAACCATCCAAACTAATGTTTTAAATGAATTAAAAATTGTTGAGCATATTCTGCTTTCTACCATCAAAACAATGAGCTACAAGTCAGACCTCTTATTGTCTCGGTTTGCCATCTTTAAAATAATTTAAAAACTACTGCATCTAGCAGGGAATGACAATATACTACTTGGTATATCAAACGAACTTGGTCATCAGTGACAATAAAAATGGATTTTCTAGGAGGTCACATAAGCCACACCAAATAAAAGATGAGGAAATTACAGACATATTGACAACTATTGTGTCTGAAGATGAATCTCCTAGTTATAAAATTTATATGGAATAGAGCACTAAGCTAAATCATGGTTTAAATTTAAAGACATAGCCAGCACACTTACCTAAATAATACTGGAACTGTGTCGATACAATACTAAAATTCTGAAAATTGAAAAATGACACCTGGACACGGGAATCGAGCCCGGGACCTCTGGCTTAGTACGCCAATGCTCTAACCACTGAGCTATCCAGGATTTGTCCCGTGCCTAGGGTCATTCTTCACTCATATTTTAAGGCAGAGTCTATGATGGACTTAGCGGAAATTGTCGGCTACAAATATGTGATTATATTAATATCACGAGCCATCGGATAACGCAGCCATCTACGACTCGGTAGTTGGCTTTTTGATGCCATTTGCACAATTATTAAATTGTACGGGATCGCACATATTAAGAATTAATAGCCAGAGCTATTATTTATGCTTATTAGTGGGAATTACTCATCTAGATATCATATTCTGAAAATTGAAAAATGACACCTGGACACGGGAATCAAACCCGGGACCTCTGGCTTAGTACACCAATGCTCTAACCACCGAGCTATCCAGGATTCGTCCCGTGCCCAGGGTCATTCTTCACTCATATTTTAAGGCAGAGTCCATGATGGACTTAGCGGAAATCGTCGGCCTTAAAATATGAGTGAAGAATGACCCTGGGCACTGGATGAATCCTGGATAGCTCAGTGGTTAGAGCATTGGCGTACTAAGCCAGAGGTCCCGGGTTCGATTCCCGTGTCCAGGTGTCATTTTTCAATTTTTAGAATATGATATCTAGATGGAGTAATTCCCACTAATAAGCATAAATAATAGCTCTGGCTATTAATTCACAATACTAAAAGACACCAACATTTTTTAATACAAGCTTTCACTGTCAGACAGATTTTTCAGAATGAGAGAATAGACTGATGATCTTGGTTGGATTGCAAGTTTGACAGTCAACAGCTAATTCTTTCGACCTGAAGAAGTTGTAAGTGACAATGAAAGCCTGTCTTTAAAAATGTATTTATGTTTTTTAGTGTTTTATATAAAAAAAATTCTACGCCTATAACACCAAGGTAAGTGTGCTGACTATACTTCCTAAATCGAACCATAAGGTATAAAAAGAGCTTGAAAAATTCTAAGGTGGCTCACCAGTCAGTCAAAAATTTCACCTGTCAGCATTATCGGACTATAACCACGCAATTTATGTCAACAAATTTAAACTGGGCACTCATTCCTTTTTTATTTCTACTTAACATGGCATACCAAACCAAAATATATTGTATTATTGTTTTTGAAAAAATGTAAACAGATTCTTTTGCGCCATTTCTTCACCCCTCACATGCGAACAAACAAGATAATAATGTGACAAGAAGCGCCAAAGGTTACTCGCCATTCTTTATTCTTGTTGTGTTTTGAGGTCCAAATGGTTTAAATATTGGCAATTCTGATTTATATCAATCTCAAAATTGCCCTCAAACCGTAATAAGATATCAATATCACCTAGTGAGAGACTCGCTATTTAGTAATAGAAATAGCTTATTTATGCTTAAATATCGACATTCACATTGAGAGAGTTGCCGTGTACTCATTTCCACAGCTTACGTGCAATCTATTCGAACTGTAAATTTAATAAAAATCTTGCGAGAGTCATTATGTAGTGATATCAACAGGTTAGCTTATGCAGGATCCAGCTCAACTATAACAAAATTAACAATTAAAAGGGTTTTTTACTCGTCAAGCAAAAGTTTTCCTCGTCCCAGATGAGCAAATGAGGCTTTTTTAAAGCCCTGGGCATAAATATGAAATAAACATTATCATAATATACAATTATGTACATTCCATTTACTCTGAAAGTTAACAGTGTTACCTTGATGGGTACACTACACTATGGCCCTATCTTATAAGCTGCACCATAGCTAAATGTAGACGATAAGCTTGCTATCTTTAAGGGTAAATGAAGGGTACAAGTGAGTGTGGTGAGAAGAAACAACTTAGCCAAATTATGTAAATGTAGACATAGCTTGGCACTGTGTCTTAATGGAGTGCATTCGATACTAATGTATACAATTTGACACCAATACTAGAGTCTCAACATATAATATAACTGAGGGATCTTCTGTTCTGGACTATTGTAAGGTTTTTTCTGCCTGGTATAATCAACATTATAAATGAAGAAACTAACACATTTTACAAATATGTGATAAGCGAGGTGTTTCAAGATTAATTCAGTAGAGTGGGTTAAAAAAAAGGCACTGTAAGTTAAAGTACCAAAACCTATGTTCCACATACCTACATATTTCAAAATTACAGGATTTCCAATCATAGCACACACATTTTTTAGCAAGGTTGAAAGGATACTTTGGGAACATAATTTTTTGTTTAATTCAGCTTGCTGTAGTGATAATGAAATTACCTAAGGTTCATATAAATATTACGGTTATCAGATACAGTGAAAGCAGAAATTTCTAACAATTTACTTGTAAGATGTGAATTTTTGCCAAAAAACAGCATAATTATATACAATGATTAAAAATTCATGATTTGGTCAGAAAGCAAGGGCAGGAAAGTTATTTTTATTCATAGAACAGTATTGCCTTAAGTAAAGTGGATGTTCATTGTACTTACAAACTTAATATAGAGTTAAAACCAAATCACATATAATTAAGTTTTTACTGCCCCATAGTAATGTTTAAAAAATGACCTTAAGTAAATTGATAGCAAAAGCTATAAGAATACACTAAAATTTTCATCAGGGCTAAATTTCTGTAGTAATTCTGTAGTAGTAAGCACATACAAATTGAATGGATTTTGATCCACAATATTCTGACCCCCCGCCCACTTATAATATTTCAATTGTAAAAGGAAATTATATTTTCTTCAATTCATTTAATACTGAATATATTTTTCAGCTTGAATTGGAAATAAATGTTTTCGATATGTTATAATCAAATCATAAAAAGGTTTCATTTTTCTGAACTTTCTTCTATAGAAGATTATTGCCAACAATTGATATTGGATCCATATGACCACCTTTAGGGATTACAGTCTTTAACCCTATCCAAATTCCTTTATTAAATACAGCTATTCTATTAACATCAGGTGTTACAATTACATGATCTCATCATGGACTTATAGAAAAAATTGCATAGATAGTTTACAAGGATTATTTTTCACAGTAATTTTAGGGATCTATTTCTTCATCTTACAAGCATATGAATATATTGAATCTGCATTTACTGCAAAACATTAAATTAAATTGGCAAATTGGATTTTTGAGGGTTGCTCTTTAAAGGTCAAATAAGTATTGCATGTGAAAATTGAATTATATGTAAAACATAAAAATAAGTAATAACAAACAAAACTACACAAAGCTATTATCACGAGAAAAGAAGCCAACCTTGTCATGGATTCCTTATAGTCCAGGTCATCTATACCAAACCTCTCCCGTAGATTACGAAAAACTAACGGACAGTATTCTTTCACTTTGAAATGGCTTGGCATGTTTTCTCTGAAAATTAAAAAACAATAATAGATGTATTATTTATCACTAAAATAGTTTCTATTTGTATGATCTCATTTCCTTGCCCAACTTCTTAAATATTTTATTCTTAAAAGGATATGTACAAATTAAAAAAAGTATAGTTTGTAATATTTTATTTTATTCATATAAATCAAGTCATTATCACAACTTACAATTTGTTAAACCTAACTTAAACTCACTCTAATTAAACCAGTCTAATGTAAACTAAATTAAGAAAATCTTGTTTAACTTTAGCTGAAAATCTAAAAATTAACCTTAGGCCTACTTAATATCACTTCACTTAGGGAGAAGTTTTTAACTAAATTTATCTTTTAAACTAGAATTTTAAAAATTAATGAATTTTCAATTTAAATTAAATTCAGATATGTTTAGTAAAGGATAGTTTATAAAGGTGCCCAGGATTTCATAAAAGATCTATGGGAATAATTGAATATGGGTGTACACCCAAGGTCAATGTTGTTGCTATATAGAAGAAAACTTTCAGATTTACCACACCTTTTACAGCAAAAGTCACATAACTTGGTCAAATCTTTCTGAAGAGATATGTAATTAAAAAATCCTGAACATCTTTTTGAGGATCCTGTATACTATTGATAGCAAGACATTTATAAAAAAATGCAGTTTATAAAATCAAAATATAGTTAACAGAATTAAATATAAAGTTAGTTTCACAAATGGTATTTATTATGTACTTCACAGATTTATCTGATTGTCAAACCCTTCCTTCAACTCTGACAAGACGTGTATTAATCACAACTTGTGAATGTGAGGAATGCCAGGCCTCCACCGTGGTTCGGATCCCATGTTAAACTGTAGGTCCTCCATTTCATCTCACAATCACCCTACCCATTACACATTAGCTTAAGTGCGTATAACCCGAACGGGTAGTAAAACGCGGTGCTAATAATAATAAATAATTAATTATTAAATATATTAATATTAAATAATAATTAATTATAAATAATAATTAATTATTAAATAATAATTAATTATTAAAAAATAATAATATTATAATAATAATAATAATAATAATAATAATAATAAATAATAATAATAATAATAATATGTACTTGACATTTAACTCTTTTTTTTTTAATGCTTAAAAATAAAAATGTCCATACACAACACCACCACCTTGTTTTATTAGTTTACTTGGTTTGTGGTAATAGAGCCCAATATAACTTAAGCCAATATCTAGACAGGCAAATAATCATGGAGCCATAAAGTTGATGATATACTTTCGCAGAGGAGCTGAAGTGTTATAGTAATAGTCTATAATCAATGAATACATTAAATATTTTGTTGGTTTAATCAAGGATTCATAATGCTATCTTATTTTCCAAACTTGTGATGTTCAAATTATGTAAGTTATATATATTTAAAGGATTATCCAATTTGTTTGGATATTAATTAGCCCTATTCATTGTTAATGTAATGACCACCAGAAAACCATATGTGTGTGTTTTCAAGATATAGCATCATATAAAATACCACCACTTAGTTTAAAACTAGTTCTATGAAAATAATAATCAATTGTGTGAATTTATTTGTGTTTATATTCAATGGTCTGAATGTCACCTTAATTAATTGTGCCATTCTATTTAATTAATACGTTGACTTCGGTGGCCTTGGGGTAAAGTGCTCGCCTCAGGATCCGATGTTTGTGGGTTCAAACCCAGCCGGGATCGACGGATTTTTCTTGATGGATGAAAATCTGTAGCACAGCTTCCTTCGGAGGGGAAGTAAATCTATTGGTCCCATGTCAATTGTTGCATGTAAAATAACACTGGAAGGTATGTGAAAATACCTTTCCTGACAAAATTGGTAGATACTTTCACTCTTGTTCATATAAATTCCCATATGCTGATAAAATCAATTGGTTCAGAAAGTTCCTGTTAAATACCTCAAATAAATAAATGAAAAAAATAAATAACATAAAGCTCTGCTGCTCACTCTGAGTGTGTGTGCTGAATTTCATATATGGCTTCATGGTCTAATTTATTATCTTCAAGCAATAATAAGCTTTTACCAAAATTTACCAACTTTCATCAAATTGAAAATTTAAGGATTAGGGAAGCTTCACATGTCAAAGTTTGTTATGTAATTTTGAGGAAAGGCATGAATGCCTACAAAATATAGATTCGATTTTTAAAAATCGAATATTTTCCAAGGATGGGTAAGACCCAGGAAAAAAGGAAAATAAAACCAAATGTTCAATAACGTTATTAAGAAGTAAAGTGGATAGAAATCTGTATCAGAGTATCATTTTGACGTGGGTTCTGCTAAGGACTTTAACAGTATCAAGATTTAAAATGATAAAGGATTTCTTCTGGCTTATAATAAGAAAGATTATCATGTAAAATGGAGAATGTTGACACACATTAGAAATTGATTTGAAAAGATAACAAAGTTTACAAAATTAAGACATGTAAAAATAGATCTAAAAATAAACCTGTGAATAAAGGGTTGCTTTTCCCGCTTCCCTTCCACAACATTAAGTAGTACAAGCCATCACTTTAATGATTTTGCTCTTCAAATAAAATCAAAAGGACAGAACAAATTTTGGATGAGACATTGATTTCAAATCAAGACATGTTAAAGCTCAGTGAAAGAAATGCAAGCCCTATAATATTTCCTGTCATACAACTCCTTGGGTCATACATAATCCGATAATAATATAAAGCGTTTTTCCATCTTACAAGAGAGTCTGGCGAGAAAGTTGATCAATTACTTGGTGTTCTAAAGCTATCAACAAAAACAGCCCAAGAAACAGTTTAAGTGGTACATAATCAAGTAAACTCAATAGTAACTAACAAAGGACCTGGAGACGAGGCGTGTTCAATATAAGTATTTTAGAAATATTGGCCAAATTATCAAAATTTTTATATCCAAAGATCTCACCATGAGGTCAATTTTTTAAATCAACATATACATATTTATACTATCTGTATAAGATAAGCTGAAAATATTCCTTATGTTATTACTTTGTTTGCTGAGAGCCAGCTACAAATGTTTCAACCTCATTTATTATTGAGAATTTCTCTAGTTGACAAGTTGTGTTTTTGGATCAAGCTTCTACATATTGAATCTAATTAAAAGGCCCTGCAGGATTTTATTGGCTTGGTGAATGGCTAAGGTCATCTGATCATTGAAAATTTGAATATTTGAGAGTAACTATAGCTAATATTAAGAGAGGAAAAGGGAATACTAAGCAAGTGTTTTTTTACAGCTCAAATATGGTTTGTCATAAAATAAAGAGCTCCATCAGTTATCCTGGCAAACCTGATCTTGAACTCCTAAAATACATTCAGTTACAAGGATGAGAACTTAACAATAGTATAATAGGGATTGATCTAATAAGTTCCATGTACATATTTGGTACCTCTTTGAGGAGTTTGTTGCTCTTGCTTCATTAGATTAAGTATTTTAGGACTAAGTTAAAACGCTTATAACTATACATATTTTGGGAATTGCACATCCCTTTAGGTGAGCCTCATTTAACATTGGGTTGTTTCAAGAGAAATATTTTAATACTGTCTTCATTAGCAGCCACATATTTTTTTGATATCACAAGCCTTTATTCTGATTTATGAATCTAGCAAACATAAACATTATGAGGAACAGAACCATTTCTTATTATTTACAGTTTAACATCATGATAAGAAATAGCAGGCAACAATCCAATGGACTTGCTCATTTAGGATTATAATATAGGCTATTTTTATAGTTTTGTAATTAATATAAACATACAATTTTCTTGAAGACATTTGTTTCATTTTTAATATTTTATACATTTTTAAGATGTGATTGTTTGATGGTGACCCCAAGATATATGTTTTTAAATACTATTTTAACAGAATTATTTTTTATCTGAACAAACTATTTAGAGAATTGGCCAGTCTAGATTTTTTTAAATTTGTTAGTGTATACATGAAACACCCTAATATAACACAAAGTGATTGTAATAAATTATTAGATCATTTCAAAACCATTTTGCAGAAGTATTAAAATAATACATCACAATTATATGACAATGTAGTTTCCCATTTGATTACCAGTTTAGATAATAGGATACTCTTATGTAAAAGCATTTGCTAAGATGTTCTTGAGGGTAGCTAAAAAGTATTCACTAGCAAAAATTTATAAGGTAAAAAGCCCCACAAAAAAAAAAAAGAGAGATACAACAAATAGTAATAGTAAACTCACTTATTAAATAGATGATTATCAACTTTAAGTTTGGAGTAGGCTCGAAAATCATCAGGCAGCAACATAACAGGGATTGTGACATGGCTCAACTCATTAATCTGAAAAACATAAAAAACACTGTATTTACCTGTCAACACAATATTATCAACAAACTTTATGCAACTAGAAAAATCAGAAGTGTGTTCAAGAGCTCATGCACCTTAATGATATAAATGGAACTAGATAAATATATGTGATAGTAACTATGGTAGTCACAAAACAAGAATCCAAATATAAAAACTTGTGTGTGCCCAAAGTTACATCAGAGCCCTTCCATATGAAAGTGAACCTATGTATGTAATTTCTTAATTACTAAATACAGCTCAAATATGAATTTTGGTTTATTGAAATATTTTGATGAAAAGAACCAACATTTTAATATGAGAAAATGTGGACCAGACCTACCATTAGGTTTACAAATATTAAATGTATATTTTAAAAATAGAGGTGATTTGACTCTCAATCATATTATCTTCATCAGACTGTTTTATACTTCTTAAGCTCCATATGCCTTAATGAATACCTTTACCATAATTTCTGCACAATAAAATCCCTTGCTTTCCTGTGATTTACTAATATGACTATAATTTGATAAGTAATTTGGATTATTGGAATATTTGATCAAAGGCTTAAAATAATTAATGATGCAATCGTTTCCAGAAAACTCCTTTTTACTGTTTTTTTTTTAGTTTTATAATTTTTTTTAGCATTACGTCTTACCACCCGTTCGGGTTATATGCTTATGTAGTAATTGAATCGGGGAATACTAAAAGCTTCTAAGTGACTCATTTTGAGATTTTGAATTAATGGTGGGAAGTGATTCCTTAAATGTAAATACCGCTATCTCTGCATTAACGTTCTCATTTAGAAGTCTCTCTACCATATAAATGGGGGTTTGTAAAAGCAAACTAAAACATTCTGAGTCACTGACTTGGAATCCTTTGTTTGCGGTGGCAATGCTGATAAAATAAAAAGTTTTGAATCAATGG
Source organism: Timema podura (assembly GCA_033556935.1). Lineage (NCBI taxonomy): Eukaryota > Metazoa > Arthropoda > Insecta > Phasmatodea > Timematidae > Timema > Timema podura. The sequence goes on from JAVRXN010000010.1 coordinate 85,922,511, forward strand.
TTAAGAAATTATCGTCTATGTTGGCAATACTGCTGATAAAACAGCACTTTGTCTTCAGCTGGTATTGTTTTATATGACAGGTGAGAGGTACAGTGTTCTGTTTGTGGTTATTTGACTGTGGACTGCAAAAAAAGAATAGTTCCTGCTGTGACAAAAGGAGCACATTGTGGGTTAGGACTAATGAATATATTTCTATGCTTTTTAATTGAATTTTATTTTGAATGGTGCCTTATGTGTAGTTCTATATGCCCATTTCTGATTATAGAAATTTAATAAGGAAATGGCCTAACATATTTTGAGAGACGAACACTCATTTTAAAGGTTATGATTCGAGGATGTTGTCAAAATCATGGATTCCTAGGATAGGTAAATAAATGTTTATTTTTGGCTAAAAATAACAACTCATTTCTTACTTATTAAAATAGCTAGCTAGATAGATAGATAGATAAATAGACAAACAGATATCTGGGAGACGGGTCGCTTTTAAGTTCTCATCGTGGTGTGAAAGGTAAAAATATATGCTTTGCTTACAATTAAACATCAAAATCTCAAAATCTATGGAAATTTGATAGCCTATGACGGGTAAATCTTTTACTATGACTTCATTCTATAGATCTTTTCTAAATAAAAAGTTTTGAAAACATTCTAGCACTAAAATTTGCAGCGAGCACTGCAACAATTTACAAATATATAATTTTAATCAATAAGGACAGCAAAGTTATATCAATATTTAAATTATATTTTATTGAATAGCAATTACAAAGTAATGGCATTTTTCCATTAAATTTGTAGACTAGACCTAGCTTACAAAATTTCTTAAACACTTTTATAAATTCCAGGTGTAAAAGAAAGTGCACAGTTTGTCTTGGCAAGCAGACTGATGAAATATTTGTGCGCCTTCGCAGTATGAACACCAAAAATGAGCAGGATGTGTTTCTGCAGTCTCTGATCAGCAGTCATGATGTTAAGCAGCACAGACCAAGAAAGCAGGGTGAAGGTGCTAGAGTAGCACATAAAAAGTCGTTTACGTACAGTGTCATGGTGGGTGAACACAAAGAGCAGGTTTGTCTTAAAGCCTTTAAGTCTCTTTATGGGATAAAGACTAGCCGAGTTAGAAGGCTACGCACCCTACTGCTGAATGGCAAAAGCCCTATAGATCTATGCTGAAAAAAAGCAGGGACAAATGCAAGTCGTGCTACTACCAAACTATTGACAAGAGACCACATGGAAAGCTATCCTGTCAAGGAAAGTAAATACTCTGGAAAGGTAATCAAATATCTGGATTCCAGACTGAACATAAATACAATTTACCAGATGTTTGTGAAAAATAATCTGAATGTAAAATTTAGTTACAAGTTCATTGCTGGATTCTTCAAGGACAATTTTAACTTAATTTGGTCGGCTGCAGACAGATTGTTGCTGTAATTGTGAGGAGCTTTGAAACTAAGAAGTCTCCACTTGAGTGATTGGGCTAAAAGAAATGTTGCAGCAAAGAAGTTTTATACCAAACTAAAAGCCGAAACTGATTGAGAAATAACGGAAGAAAAAAAACACGTCCTTGCTATTTCATTTGACTATATGCAGAATATTCCGCTGCCCCAGATACTGGTACAGGACACTTATTATTTGCGGCGACTTACAGTAAATTTATTCTGTATACATGACATAAAAAAAATGTGGCCCACATTTATCTCTATCATGGGGAAATGCAAGAAAGAGTCCCAATGAGGTGTGTTCCTTCGTATTTGATTATCTTTCTTCAGTTCCGCAGCAGCTTACCAATTTTAATTTTTGAATTTTAATATTAAAGATGTTTGAATAGCCCTTAATGGTTTTAAAATGTAATGCTGTTTAAAATAAGTTTTATTAAAATGTGTATTTTTTATTTCAAACTCCTAAAACATTCCTAAAAGATTCTAAGTCAGACAATTTAAATTAAAACACTGTTTTTATAAAAAATGTCTGTTTGTAAAGAGTTTTGTTAGAAATTCATTGGTTTTAATTTTTAATACAAAGGTGAAAGGTGTTTGAACAACCCTTAATGCTTTAAAAGTCTAATTCTTCACAAAAACATCTAGTTTAGTGTTAAAAAGTGTTTTTTGTAATTTCAAACTCATGAAAGCAAACTAAGTTGAGCACTTTAATTTTTTTTTCCTTAAAAAAATTGCAAGGATTTGTTTTATAATTGTTATCCAAATATTATATATATTTTTTATATTTTTCCAATTGACCTTATAAGCACTAAAAAGTTTTTTTTTAGTTTTCCGAAAATTTGGGTAAGCTGACTTAGAAGCTTTTAGTATTCCCCAATTCAATTACGCTAATGGTTTAGTATTAAGGTTATATTTATAGGAACTGTACCCACATTTGCATGGAGAGAGAGTGGAAAACCAATTTGGAAAAACCCCCCTCAGTATATCCTACAGAGATTCAAACCTCAATCTCACCATCATCTGCAGTCTAGTCTACTGCGAGAGTAGAGCACTAAACAAACCACGCAGCCATTGAAGCGGGCAGTTTTACTGCAAATTTGTCCAAATGTATGTTTCTCAGACCAATACGAATTTGTGGCCTTTAACACACAACTGCATCCTGAAGTATTCCAAGATTAGTGAAGCGTACTGACTATGTTAAATAAATAGTTTGAGAGTGATCCTTGTGGCTAGCCTCGCCAGTACAAAAGGTAGTGCTAAAACCTGGTATGACATGGCACAACCACAGGTTTCAACATTACCCTGATTACAAAACACAATAAACTCAGAGGGCATCTAAATGACGCGCAACAATCACTCGCTTCCTTCTATCAAATGATCCCATGCTCCAATATTCAAATATGGTCCAAACACTATCCTCTAAATAATTTCCGATCCCCCCTCCCCCTCCAAATATATCCCTCCTAAATGCACTTTATAATAATTACAGATCTCCCACAAATTCAAACTTTTTATGAGGATTTGCGCCCTAGGCCTAGTTCCTTTAATTAGTCTACTATTATACATACACACATTTAATCACATAAAATTTCTTCTAGTTTTCCCCAAAACCTTCTCCAACTTAGTCTTTTACCCTTGGAAAATTAGTTGTATACCCTGATTTTGGTATTAAAAACAGTATCTGGTGGTTACTAAAGTTACTAAAACAATTTCAATATGTTCATACATAAAGTCATGTTATCTGCATCTGTAACTTTTGATATATATTATTAATATCTATGAAATAACACAAATAATATAGTAAATTTTTATTAATATTGGCTGCAAAGAAATTTAATTGAATTTTCTAAACTGTTCTTCCAACCAAAATCAGGATATAGGCTAGGTCTACTAATGCTATGACGTAGGCATTGTGAACTGTAATGATTTGAAATTATTGAATCATATCTCATGATAGCCTATAATCATACAATTGTTAAAATTGTGCAATAACATTGTGATGGTCGAATGACCTTCTGCTATGCTAAGCAAGTTACTATGATAAGACCCGCCTCGGTGGCGTAGTTGGCTAACGCGCCAGTCGTGTGAGCTCGACCGCCGAGGACGGGGAGATCGAGGTTCGAATCTCGGTCGGGTGAACTGGGGGTGGTTTTTCCTAAATGGTTTTCCACTCTCCCTCCACGCAAATGCGGGTTCACTTCCTCTAAATTCAACCCTCCCAATTCCTAATCCATTAGAGTAATTAGTACTTAAGCGTATAACCCGAACGGGTAGTAAGACGCGGTGCTAAATATTATTATTATTATTATTACTATGATAAGGTTTACAGCCAGTCTTTAAAACAAAATTAATTAAAGCTAAGAAAAATGTTACGTTTAAGTATAATGGGTTTTTAGAATATACAAACTTTTTTTTGCATACAAAAATGATAAAAGCCTATTTATCAAAAGTGACAGCTGCAGAAAACGTCACCTGAATAGTGAAATCTAAGTGAAAGTAGATCTAGTAACACTTATAGCAGTAAGATAAGACCTTTACTATAAAAATTAGTACTAGGCCTATCTATCTTTATACTTTATGTGAGTTATCATATCAAATAGCCACCAGAAGAATGTAATGATTAGGGCTAGGATTTTGATGTCCTAAAAATTTGTATAAAATGCCCTATTAAAAATGCATTTATGACCCAAAAATTAAAAAAAAAGCTCTTTAAAACAAAAAAAAAAGACAGAAAAAATTTATTTTCCTTACTAAAACAAGTAAACCAAAACAAAACCTTAAAATGTAATTTAACATTCTGTTTCTGTGCCAAACTAAAAGTTTTTATTTTGTCAACAAAAAATATTCCATATAAAATAAAACAAGGAAACGACATAAAAATTCAACTTACATTTTCTGACAGCTTAATTTGACATGGTAGACTTAAGAGTTTTTATTTCAACAGTCCAGAATTGCAATGCACAACAAAAATCATGTGCAGATTTTCGAAAGAGAATGATTTTCCATTATTTGCTAGCAATGCTTTAAACATAGAAAAGCTCCTTTCAACTTCTACTGACACCACAGGAGCATACTTGAAATAAACTACGTTGTTTTGTTCAAAATCTCCTGAAATTTCACCAAGGGAAAAGTTTTTCCTTGATAGCACATCCGCAATTAAGCACAGCATTTCATATCCTTCATTTTTTTTAACTTCCTCAATTTTCTTTTGCACAGCCTTTCCCACTTTTCCAATCACAATATTTAGGTCATTCACAACTTTCTTTATCAAATCTATTTGATCCACTAATAGCACTGCTGACTTATCCAAGGAAGTAATGGCACTAGGGAGAAATCCAAAATTTGACTTTAGGTAGGAAAACTTACCTGCAATTTCAGGATCAGAAAGAAGTTCCTGCGCAACTTTAATTGAGATCGCTTCATTGCTGTCAAATGAGTTGATGATCTTTTTCACAACTTGGAAGTTCTCACAGTAATAGTTGCATGCTTCAATCCAAGTCCCCCATCTGGTTAAAATGGGAGCCGGCGGCAAAGGAACGTCCGGGGCCTCCGACTTGAATGATGCTACTCGAGATGGTGCCTTCAGAAAAAACTTTCTTCACAAACCCAATCAGCCGGTCAACTTCGATGAATTGCCCTTGTATCTCTTCAGCAACTCTGTGACAGGCATATGCTAGACATGGCAGCCTTTATCATGTAAGGTGCAGCATCAGTCACGAAGAGCAGGACATAGTCGTGTTGCATGCTATCGGGCCATATTAAGCTCAAGGACCTATCAAAGAGTTAGCTTATTGTAGAAAAATTAACTTTTTCTAAATGTTCACAATTGATGAGAAAATGTTCACCAGGGCCATCCTCTTTCATCATACGTACCACTACGTTAGCTACATATCGTCCTAAAGAGTCAGTTGTCTCATCCATAGATACCCATATTTTCTTTTCTGCTAATTTTTCTAGTATCTTCTTCATGGTGTGTTTTCATAGCAACGGCTGACATAATTTTTTATTAGGGTGGAGGAGTCCGGCAATGACTTCCCGGTGTGCTTTTCTAAAAAGCCACGCAATCTCAGATTTTTAACTTTGGTCAAGAGAATATCAGAACCAATGAAGGCTTCGCACAGTTCTTTGTAAATTGCAGAATGTTTTGAAGACTCACTGGTTTGGCCAAGGAGCATTTGCTGTAATTTTTCTCATCCTGGGATCGCTGAAGACCTCGTTTGTGTTTTTCTCTCTTGCCATGATGCTGCACAGTAAATTTCTTTTCTGAAGCAACTCTCACGTCACAAATTTTGCAATATAGTATCTGTCCATCAGTAGAGAATACTTTTTCGCCATATTCAGCAATGAAAAGTTTTAATTTATGTGAGGCACTTTCTTTCACTTTAGGCATGTTGAATGTTGAAATTCATATAAACAACACGTGTAGCTTCCGAAAAATGTAGAGAGACAATGACCCACCGTTATCTCCAAAAGGACGGGGAGATCGAGGTTCGAATCTCGGTCGGGTGAACTGGAGGTGGTTTTTCCTAAATGGTTTTCCACTCTCCTTCCACGCAAATGCGGGTTCACTTCCTCTAAATTCAACCTTCCAATTTCCTAATTCATTAGTGTAATTAGTACTTAAGCGTATAACCCGAACGGTAGTAAGACGCGATGCTAAATATTATTATTATTATTATCTCCAAAACTTTCTCAGACTAGTTTAGACGAGTTCATTTACAGCCCCACTATGCTATAGGGGAGGGGGAAGAAGAGCTATCCAGCTATCACCGGCTTGAAGGAAGAGATGGGGGAAGAGTGGAAGTAGTCTAACCACAGTCTTGGCACCACTGTTTGCTATGATGTGTGCAGAGATGTTCTAATCATGGGTAAATGACTCATAAATAACAAAAAATGACTGAAAATGACTGAAAAACCTTTAAAAATGCCATATTCACGTAAAACAAGGAAAAATGCAAAAAATGCCTTAACAAAGCTAAGTAATTCAGCAAAGTATCTTATGAAACATATTTATATATACTTGAACAACGTTCCAGGTTTGCCAAAAAAAAAAAGATGCAAAATCTTCAAAATCTTAGCCCTAGTAATGATTGTCCTTGCTAGGCAGTAGACACCCCCACAAGCTCATTTGCAAGGTATCGGTGGTGGAGAGAGGGGAGAAGCCAGAGGTGGCGCAGGGGGGATCTATTTTTAGCATTTTATTATGTGATTGGCTCGTGGTCTTACAATGGGAAAATACCTAGAAATACCGAAGCACTTCGAATGTGTTTCCTAAGATGACCAATATTAAAAAATGTTAAATCTAACAAATTGTCCCAATTTATATTTGTTTTATAAATCACTGTTACTTCACTCATAAAGTCATTTATTGTGGAAGAATTTGTTTATTGCTTTATATCGCTAATATAAAAAAACTCCTTGGAAATGCAACCAAACCATATGAAATGCGAACAATTAGAAAAAAAAACTATTTTGATGACTTTAAACTTTTATCTCTTTTATCGCTAAAACGAAAAAACAGTATCTCTACCTATGCCTATAAATATGTCTTTCCTTTCTATAAATTTCTTTCGAATCAATTGTTCAACTTTTTGCAGAGGGGATATAGGCAGTTGTTCATTTAAAGTAACCAATTCAGAAAACTCAGAATGTATCTGTGGCTCATTTGAATGAACTTTGATTAGGTAGTAAATCCACTAAGGTAACAGTTTCAGAATTATGACCAGTTTTTTGATACAAATACAAAACACACCGTCAGCAAGAAGTTTCTTCTTTAGTAGTAGGTAATTCAGGGTTGCCACTAATTTTTAACATTTCCAGGTTTTCCAGACAAAAATATAATAGTTCCAACAACTCAATATAGTGTGGCAGAAATGAGAAGGTAGATTAGAATATATGAACACACATTTGCATGGAAAGAGAATGCGTAAACCACCCCAAGTGCGCCTAACCGGGATTCAAACCTCAATCTTTCTGTCATTACATGCAATGCAAGTAGTCTTTGCCCCAACTCCATAATTAATGATAACCACGTTTACTATAGATAAAAAAACTTTGGGGTCTGGGTCCATCATGAACAAATAAATTTATTTTTTACTTATTTTTTTGAAGCTTGTTTTTTGAGTATCTCTGACAAGATGTGTATTAATCAAAACTTTTGAATGTGAGGAATGCCAGGCCTCCACCGTGGTTCGGATTCCACGTTAAACTGTAGGTCCTTCATTTCATCTCACAATCACCCTTCCATTGCACATTAGCGTAAGTGTGTATAACCCGAACGGGTAGTAAGACGCGGTGCTAATAATAATAATAATTTTTTGAGTATGGATGCACTGCTTTTCACACATTTACACAAAATATTTTATTTCTAGTTGTAAATAGTGGGTGGTTAAGAAGCAACGTTTTGGACTTCAACAAAACAAATACTGTACGTATGTCATTTTAGAATTGAGAAACACTAAAATAAATCTGTATTTGAGCATGCGCTAAGGGTCACTAAACTGAAAAAGCAAATTTGCAATGCTTTTGATGTGTTAAATAAACAATTATGCTATAATAATTAATAAAACATAATTTAAAAAAAATCAAGTTACGAATGATAAAGAAAATCATGGTAAAGCGCCATTTTGTCACTATTTCAAAATTAAGAATACAAAATATCAAATACCCACATGTGTATTATGTGTCATATCGAAGGCTGTGCAGACGCTTTCTCACAACTATAACGGTGACCAAGACGCATACGCTGATGTTTACACATGCACAGATGTTATTGAATTACGTAATTCCGCAATATAGCAATAGTCTTCAATGTAAAATTCACAAATTATGATTGCAATTTTAATTAATTAAAAAGAAGAAAAACATTATGTAAAAATAGGTTGTTAGCAAAATAGTTTAACACTTTCAAAAATTTGACTTTATGATATTTTAAAATTCCAGTCATTTTTAGAAAATTTAAGGAATTCTCTGGCATTTCCCTGATTTTTCCAGGTCAAACCAAATTCCCTGAAATTTCCCAGTTTTCCAGACAGGTGGCAGCCCTGTAATTTCTTCTTTAGTAGTAAAATAATTGATTTTAAAAACTATTTTAAATTTTATTTTAAAGCTATGTATTAGGCCTAAATTGATAACAAAAATTAGTGATAAACCCTATAGTGTCGTTTGATGACATTTTTTAAAATATACCGATTTTTTGAATGGGTATTTAAGAAATGGGTAAATACCCATTTATACTTAACCTACGCATCCAATGTACATCATTGGTTGTAAGTATATATATGTACCAATTACACCCATGTGTAAAGAATGAGAAGTGTGTGAATACCATTTAGGAAAACAAACAATACAACAAACCAGGGTTTGAATTCCGATCTACCCATCATCACTGGCTCAGTCTACAGTCTATTGCGAGAGTGACACCTAAGATCATTAGTCTCCAAACTGGACTGTGGGGTTAGGGGATGAGCTAAGAGGTGAGAAAGTGACAGGAGGGCACTGGAGAGGGGATATTAGACCCCTGCTAAGGGACTTTAAACCAGACACTGAGAAACTGGTATCATTTCAACAAGCCCATTCATCACATTAAGAATTTACTGAAGAGAGCAGTAGTTAAGCCTACTATATCTGGTGGTATTTAATATATTTACTAAATATTATCAGACTTTCAAAAACTGGCATCATTGGATTGTTTCATCAATTTTGTTTTACTTTTTTTTTTTTGTCACCACGTCTTACTACTCCATCAGTTTGGAGCTTATGTACAAGTTACGACAATAAGTGTGGGATGAAGAAGGCTTAATTGAGTGTGGAAAGAGAGTGAAAAACTATTTAGGATAAACCACACTCACTACACCCAACCTGCATCAAAACCCAATCTCACAGTCATCAGCATTCTAGTCTATGAGTTTTGCTTTAATTAATTAAACTTGAAAGTTGTTATTGTAATTTGAATAAATGTGTTATTAAATGTTAATGTTTTTAAATTTTAATGTGTCAATATGTAGGATGTGCTGCTATTCTGAATAATACATTTTAGGAGTAGGGTAAGGTTCCTTGGGTGATAGGCAGGGCAGGGAAGTCGGAAGCAATTTTGGGTGGAGTCAGTACATTTTTACAGACTCCTACTTCAAAATAAAAACTTATTATATTGTAATAATATTTTAGGCCCCCCTATGCTTTTATTATTATTTAGGACCGAAATTTGTAATTTGGCTGGACAAATTTATTTATATATAAATTCACAATGCCAAAGAAGCTTCCCATGAAGTCATCTGTAGCATTTTAATGCAGCTAATTTGGTATTACTAATTAATGTACATTAACCATTTATGAAGGAGTTGGAGTCGCACAGTAGAAAAAGAGGAATTGGAGTCGAAGGTTTGGCGTATTGATTCCACAGCCTGGTAATAGGACACAAACTAGTGGGCATATAATGTAAGACTCTTTTTCTTTGTTACCAATATATCATCAAATGTACATATTTAGTTATTATTACACAGCCAAGAAAAAGGAACATTGGAAGGTATATATATATATATATATATATATATATATATATATATATATATATATATATATTTAGCACCGCGTCTTACTACCCGTTCGGGTTATACGCTTAAGTACTAATTACTCTAATGGATTAGGATTTGGGAAGGTTTAATTTAGAGGAAGTTAACCCAAATTTGCGTGGAGGGAGAGTGGAAAACCATTTAGGAAAAACCACCCCCAGTTCACCCGACCGAGATTCGAACCTCGATCTTCCCGTTCTCGGCGGTCGAGCTCAACACGACTAGCGCGTTAGCCAACTACGCCACCGAGGCGGGTATCAATATTTATAAAATAATCCCAAAGAAAGTGTATTTATTTATTTATCACTATGTCTTTGCTACCCGTTTGGGTAATACGCTTAAGTACTAATTACACTAATGGATTAGGAATTGGGAAGGTTGACATTAGATGAAGTGAACCCACATTTGCATGGAGGGATAGTGGAAAACAATTTAGGGGAAACCACCCCCAATTCACCCGACCGAGATTCGAACCTAAATCTCTCCATCCTCGGCAGTCTAGCTCAACACGACTAGTGCGTTAGCTAACTATTCCACCGAGGCGGGTAAGGAAAGTGTATAAATGTACATATTGACAAGCTTTTGTGTTGACTTATGTTCTAAATTGCATTAGGTCTATAATGTTGACCCATGATCATTTATGTTGTATAACTTCCATGTTTTTCTATAATTAGTAATTAGTTGAATGTATAAAAATAATGGAAGGTATGAAATTAAGGTAATTAATAAAATTAATTTGGGCTTTTATATTTGAGACGTTATCTAACAGGTGTGGCAGTTGTAATCAGTTTAGTTCAGAATTCAGAAGGATTCTTATGTGAGGTCAAATATTGTAATTTCATTTGTAGATGTTCAATTTCTCTCCAAACAGGATGAAAACATAATTGTGTGTAATTTGTAAGAGTTGGTTTTACTTAAAAAAAAAAAAGGTGAAATGTTGTTGTTGTACCATTATTGCGTGTTTGTAAAAGCAATAATTATTCTTTGGAATGTAGTTTGAGGTGTGCCAAGTGTTCGCGAATTAGACGCTTCCCAGACCATATAGCAAAATATGGCTGAAAGATATCCATCCTGTGACTTAGGTGAATTTTTCTTCCTACTTTTCTAATTGATGCGCTGTCTTTTTTTCACTAACTTATGTAAAATATATAATAAGATAAAGACTATTTTGTTTGGAAACAATAGCGTGACTTAGGCCTAGTTGCACAATGTTTTGTGTATCATCCCCTGTACTTGGAATGTGTTTATGGAACTTCAGGGATGATGACTTGAAAAGGTTTAGGAACCACTCATTGCCTAAAATCATTCATCCACCGAAATGGATGAATAGCCTGTAATCTTGTTTTTTTTTAATACTATGTAGGCCTACTAGAGTTACTTACCAACAACAGTGCAAAGGCCTAGGCCTATGTGAAATATATTGTTATTAATCAGTAATGCATAACCAATTTGTAGACTTGCATGTTGTTAATTTAAAGCAATTGCCTCAATATTAATTTGGCCATCAAGAAATATAAATTGAAGAAACATGTAAAGAAAGTTTAGCCCCGGGATGGTGCACACCGAGGGTGAGACTCTTAATTATTTTCCTTGTCATATAATGATAAATTTTATATAGGCTATTTTAGCATCCATATACACAACATTTAAAGCAAGTTTCCAATTATAGCAAAATTAATACTGTAGTGTAAAATCATTCTATTGGCATGTTATTTAAAAAAAATAAAGAAAACTCACCTAATTCGAGTTGTCTACAAATACCAGATAGCCCAATGTTGATTTAATGTAGGCCTATTTATTGATAAACATTAACTGCTTATAAGTAGGCTACAACAATTTCCTTTTTTAGGTAAGAAGTATAATCTTGTAAGTAAACTTAGTGTTGTTTTATTAATTTGATTAAAAACAGTTTGTATATTTTTTAATTAAACTACATGAATTAGACTGTCAGATTTCAATCAAAACTGAAAAAGCTATCTGAATTGCGGTGGAGATAATTGGCGCGTGATATACTTTTGGCACACAATATTAATGTTTATAATCTAAACTACCCCAACCAAGCTTAGTCTAACATTTCATGTGTGAATAAATAAAAATTTCAATAACTACTATGAGAGAGAATTGAAGGATTAAGATAGCCTAAGAGAATAAGAATGTATATGACCATGAATCGAAATAGTGTGAATATGATCTGTGAGTGTTTGTGAATTCAGAATTTTAGTGCTAAGTTATTATAATAATTATTATTATATGAGAATCCAGAAATTTAATGAAAAATATGTAGTTGATGCCAGAAAGGTTAGGTTTTATTCATTTGGGATAGCTTATAATAATGAAATGTTAACTATTGTGTATTAAAATACTTTTGGTGCCATATTGTGACATTCTTTTGAATATTTACATTCTGTACCCTATATTAAATTCTTCTGTGAATTAGGTGAGTTTTCTTCAAATTTTAAACAATGTAAAATTAGGGCCTATTTGAGTCTTAGTACGGCTTAACCATCCCACATTTGGCTATTTTTCACTGAAATGGTACCATGTGTTGATATTTTATTCAATTATTATGCATACTAGGCCTATAGTAGCTAATAGAATCGAATGACACCAAGATTTATAATTTGTTTTACAATGTTATTAAATACTAAGGCCTATACTTATTTAAATAAAACTCAACACCACATATCCAAATCACCTTTAATATGTGAATATTGAGACTAGTTGTGTTAGTTTAATGACATCATCAATATTATGTTTTACTTTGTATATAATGTGGTCGTTATGGAACTTGTAATCGCCTACGAGTTAAATTGTTTGAAGTTAAATTCACTAGTCCCTCCTATGAGGTTAAGTTAATTGTAGTCGTCATAGACGGTTTTTATACATATTTTTTGGGTTTAGTGTAATGTTTCCAAATAGTTTTAGAATGGCAGAAAGATATCCGTCGCTTGAGTGGAACTTTTTCTTGTTTGGTTGAAGTTTTTTTTGCTTCTTTTTTGGTTCAAATCGATTCTACGTGTTTTAATGTTTGGAATAATATACGGTTGATATCAATCGTTTTGATATTTTAAGAAAAAAATGGCTTAAAAAGGGGCGGTTAAGGCATACTAGACCCAATTATTTTACAATAATAATTTTGTTATTAGAAATTTGCTTTTATTGTATAACTTATAGGTGATTAAAAGTATAAAATGTATCATTATATGACATAGAAAAAAATAAAGCGCCTCACCATCGTTGCGCGCTATTCCCCTTATCTCTGAAGTCTTTCAATGTTTTTGCTGTCTACACATTTAACAGGGCTAACATCAAAATAACAGCTAAGCTTAACAAATATTTTTTCTTCACAGGATTATTTTTAAAAGGTAATATGAAACTAAATATATAGTAAAAACAGGACAATAAAAGGCACTTAAAATATAAAGAAAATAGAGGACATTTGAACACAATGATTGGTTTGTCACATTCAAATCAAGTCACTGTTTACAAGAAGTCTTTTTACTAGTTTTCGCCCAAATCTAAGTTATGCTTTATTACCTACCGTGTGATTAACACCCCACATGAATACGGAGAGGAGAGGTTCATTAGCACGAAACAATTTCACTTTCTGATGTTTACACGAAAATGTTTCTTTTTTAATTTACTCAGACCACCTTGAACTTGGCTTGTTACACTCATTGCGTTAGTCAAAAAATAGGACTAGACAATCTTATTTCAATAAAAACGTTCGTCCTACTGTAGAATCATTGTAGAAAGTTAAACTGTATTTTGAATAAAATAGTTTAAAATCCGTAGACCACGAAATAAAACTTCAATACCATTAATAAGGTGACAATGAGTTAAGATATAGTGCAAAACTCTATTGCAAAAATAACAATTGAAGACTTTTTGAAGTTATTTTCTTCACACCAAAGACCCCACAACCATCTTTAGAAATGATGTAACTAACGTATCGGTAGCTATATGCAACCATGATGACTTTTGCTCTATTGGTTGCTCGTCCGTACTAATTCAAATGGTATCATTTGCTCAGCAGCAGAAATAAAATTTTCGGGAGTCTTAGTTAACAAAAATATTATATGGAGGAAGTATATTAAATGAAACAGGGTGAAAAGTAAAACGGGACTAAAATTTATAATGACTTAGTTGAAGGAGACAATTAGGATGTTGAAAAAAAAAGCTTTCACATAAACGGTCGGGCCCACTGATAAATTTGATTGCTGTCCATTAAAGCCAAAATAAAGGATTTGTAGAAGATGAAGAGAAAAGCTAAGAGAAGAGTACCAAGATGAACAAAATAAAACTAAGTGGTTAATTGGTTAAACAACCTAAAGCCATTATTGATGATGATATCAACACCAGGTACTGTGTTCCAAAATGCCCTTACTAATATTAGTATAAATATTTCTATTATGTTAATCTCAAATGCCATTTTGTTAACCTTAACCTTAGTTCCCCTACACACAATAGCCTATGAATACATATGAGCTAGCACTTGACACAATTAGGGACTTCCCAAGTCCTGTTACCCGAATCCCAGTGTGTTCATTTTCTATGCTAATATTAAAAGTCTCCATCATAAACATGATGACATAAGTGTCCTATTAGAATGTATAGGCAACCGTCCAGACCTCATACTGCTTACTGAAACATGGGTAAAAGAAAACGAAAGTAAATTTTTCAATGTTGAAGGTTACAACAATATCTTCTCGTGTTGCAACGATAGGCTTGGGGTGGTGCCTGCATCTACATTAAGAACAATCTTAACTTTGGAGTGATGCAAAAAATTGAAAAGGATATTCACTACATAAACATCTATATACAGAATATAGACCCTCCTTTAAATATAAGTGTTGTATACAGGCCCTCCCAAACATCTCTAATTGATTTCCTTGAAATGTTTGAAGTAATACTTAACCGTGTATATAAATATAATAGCATCATAGTTGGAGATTTTAACATAAATAGTACATACGGGAAGTATCTACATCTGATAAAAAAGCTGTGGGCTTTTTCTGTGTAATAGACTTCCAACAAGAGTTGATAATAGATATGATAGTACAATTGACTGTTATTACAAACCTTCAATCACATGATAGAATGTGGATAAATAATATAAACTCTAGTCTGAGTGATCATAATATATCAATAATTGAACTGGAGTCAGACAAAGTGAATATTAGAACAGGGAATAGAAACCAAAGACAAAACTCAAACGTTAAGATCAACTACAAAACCCTAACTAATATTCCCCTAGAAAAATTGAACTCACTAAATATTAACAGACTTGATGCAAATCAAATATATGGTAAACTTTTTAACATTTTGAGTCAATCCTTAAATATTTCCAAGAGAGGGATAGATGATAGGGGCAAAGAAATCTACTGTAAACAGTCGTGTGTTAGTAGGTAACTCCTAGGTCTAATTCATCAACGGGATGGGATCTATAAACTTGCCAAATTACATCCTCTTAATGTAAATATAGTCTTATAGCTAATGATTATGTTATATGCAGAAATAGCATAGCCTTCCTGAGAAGACAGCTACTCAAGGAACACTATGCCAGGCAATTTAATGATGCTACTGGGTACCCAAGGCAAATGTGGAGAGTTATTAACACTGCTCTGAATAAAACTAACTCCAAGTCTAATTCTAATGTAATAACTAAAATAATGTATGATAACCAAGAATATACCGACAACAAACAAATATGTAATATTTTCATTAATTATTTTATTGAGGTGGGGCATTCTTTAAGGTGCGGTCGAAGGGAGCGTGAGTAATTTTACAGTTTTAATAGCATTACATTTTTTTGGCCAGAATAAATCAAGTATTTCTCCAATAGCAACATAGAGTTTAGTTTTCTGCACATGCTAGTATCAACAGATCTTGAATATCTGTCAAGGGTGCCCTGGAATTTTGTCAAAACTTTTTAATTAAAGAGAAAAAGTTTTGACCAAATTCCAGGACACCCTTGACAGATATTTAAGATCTGTTGATATTAGCATATGCAGAAAACTAAACTCTATGTTGCTACTGGAGAAATATTTGATTTATTTTGGCCAATAAATCTCAATTCTATAAAAACTGTAAAAATACTTGCGCTCCCTTCTTCCGCACCTTAAGTATAAGGATACCAATAAAGCCTTTTGAAAAACTTATACTATTTGAGAAAAAAAAAATCCATGTTTTTACTATTCACAGAAGAAAGTGAGGTGGCGAAATTTATATCCGAACTTAAAAACTCTGAGAAGCACCCGTATGACCATTGTTCTAATAATTTGCTAAAAAAATAAGAGCCCTATAACAAAATGGATTATTCCGCCAGTGGCGCAGGAACGTTTTTATTTGGGGGGATAGAAACAATCATGTGCTTTTACAATGGATAACATATTTGAGATTAAAAAAAGACCAGGGAAATGTAATACAGTTGTCCCTCGCACTAAGCAAGGGATTTGTTATGATAAATAATCGCGTAACACGAAAACGCGTAAAGGGAATTGATTTTAACATGGGTGGGATAGGGATTACTCCAAAGGAAAAAAGTAAATAAAAAGTTAAAACTTGTATATGAACGCAATTTTTACTAATTTATCTAGCTAGTACAATACAATAGTAGCCCACACCTTTTGTCAATCTTCAATCCTCCGAAATTTGTAAGCAAATGCAATTTTTAATAAATTTATCTAATTAATACAATGCTACAGCTACACTTACTGTTAATCTTCAATCGAATGATAAATTAACTTGATCTGGCAAATCTGGATTATCACTCTCTTGCTCTCTTGACGGCCCTTGGACTGTAGGTTCTTGATCTCTTGAAGGCCCTGGGACGGTAGGTTCTTGTTCTCTTGAAGGCCTTGGATTGGTAGGCTCTTGCTCTCTGGAAGGCCCCGGGACGGTAGGCTCCTGCTATCCCGAAGCCTCTGAAACGGTAAGCTATTGCTATCTTGAAGGCCCTGGGATGGTAGGCTCCTGCTATCCCGAAGCCTCTGAAACGATAAGCTCTTGCTATCTTAAAGGCCTTGGGATGGTAGGCTCTTGCTCTCTGGAAGGCCCTGGGACGGTAATATTCTTGGAGCACATTTTGAACCACATCTTGAAGGCTCTTGCCTGAGAGCTCTTGCTGTCGTGAAGGCCCTGGGTCGTTAAACTGAAGATTTTCAACTTTTTTGATGGAATGTTCAAGACTCAGTTAACGGGCAGGATTCTTCCTCTCTTTATAGAGTGCTTTGTAGTGAACTGTACTTAATATTAAAAGGGGGTTACATAATAACATAAAGATCAAGTACAAGACATACAAAAATTTATTAAATAGATAATATGTTACATTTACAAAATGATTCCCATGAAGGGAGTCATGGTGCTTTTTCTGTCTATACAACATAACAATAAAGGTAATCAATGTAGTCTAGTAAATACGTTTTGAAGAGTAATATATTAGGCGGGTTACAAATTGCCTTATTTAGTTGTCACCTTTTCAAAGAGCTTTATGTGATTAAGCTCGCATCAATCTCTTTAGCAATGTTAGTTAGTCTACCTGGAGTAATACAACTCTATAACACGAGGATCAAGATCACATGCAGTTTCAAAGGTTTTAATCTTGCAACCATGGCTCAGCTTGTTTAATTCAATGCTATAAAAGGGAAGGTAGAAAATAGATAGTCACTAAAGGTTTAATGATGACCTCATTGATACATATGATAACTCATATAGCTCTAGGTGTCCTACATAAATACATATTACGGGAACTAGGTGACTATAGTCAACATATCACTAGCCCCTATACTTTGGTTAACAAACTGCGTAGACGTAAAGATCACTATATGGGGCTGCATACAATATCCCTTACACTAGGGACAAATATGTCCTAATTAGGACATCGCAGTCATAATCATAAATCCCTTAAATAATTGCCCTCACAATCAAATGTTGAAATAAAGGTATACATTGGATCACAAAGCGTAGTTACCAAGGATCTTAAGGGACCCGTCTAAGGGGTAATAAATACAGACTTGTAAAGGAGTAAAGAGATCTAGCACGGACATGACAAGAAAAAAGGGTTAAATAGAGAACAAAAAATAACAAAGAGAATACTAGGCCACTACGTTGGGCTAAAGCCCTTATTAGGCCATGAACTACTAATTACAACTCCCAATTAGCTGTGTTGACGTCTCCCCAGTAAAAGGAGGCAGAAAGTCACCTCATTACAAAACAACTACTTTATAGCTGCTAGGCGTGGTATACAACTGCCAGATCAACAAGAAGTCGCTAAGCGACCATTAAATAATGGCTAAGCCATCAGAGTGGTATGTAATATAAGTAAACAGTGTCTACACATAATACAATTTAACTATCTAGCCAAAATTAGCTCTAGCTGGCCCTTGACACGGCTGGAGGTCAAGCAGTGAAATTGAACCAACGAAATATACACAACCATATCAAACAAGATTTTTTCAGAAGGAACTAATTGCCCAGCAATCTATCAACAGGCACACCTGGTCATATAAACTAACTAACACCAATTACAATTTAAACCTATTATACGTATGTGGGTGAGTCATTAAGCGATCCACACTTACATACCAAGAAGTAATCAATTTCATGACTAGTGTAAACAAATCTAAGTCAGTGTAATGACTGACTGCAATAAACCAATAATTGCGGCAGGGATTCCAATCCTAAACTTCTAATAAATGGACCGTCTGCCCCAAATAGAGTAGACAGGCAGCGTAGATACTCAAAATAGATATCCTCGGATGGTAT
The DNA here is from genome assembly GCA_033556935.1 of Timema podura. Taxonomy (NCBI): domain Eukaryota; kingdom Metazoa; phylum Arthropoda; class Insecta; order Phasmatodea; family Timematidae; genus Timema; species Timema podura. Next base: position 85,941,280 of record JAVRXN010000010.1, read on the forward strand.
CTGGTGCTGACCCATGTCGCGGCTCTGTTCGACGCCATAGCGCCTTGGCTAGGTACTTCTTGCTGCAAGTCAACTACACATAGAAAAGACCAAGTTATTAATCTGTTCAATAGAAAATTGAATATCGTTCTGTATCTATTTTAGATGATACATTATATTAAATAGGCTTCCCGATTGACACCAGACTAGGAAAGGAAAGAAGGTGGGGTCGACCAATCACGTCTCAGAGCTACAGCTCCCGGAGGGGTGGATGCCAGAAACGGGTATAGGCGTATGTGTGAAGAATAGACGATGAGAGTGTAACCCCCTTTTTATCATCACTCATAAATAATGGTCAGGGATGGTAACAAGAGAGTTATTTTATTCAGGTAATAAACAAATACAGCTAAATGAGAGAGTAATACAGCATAAAGCGTTAGGCGCTCAATATATATATATTATATATATATATATATATATATATATATATATATATAATGCAGCATTCTGGCTGCGGGCTTTGTCCCTCACTAGTACAAACTAAGCCCCTTATCATCCATCACAGGCAGCCAGTCGCTAATAGTTCAAATAGAAGGGTATCTTTATTGATTATTCCCTGCAAGCCCAGTATCTCCCTAGTCTCACCTGAATAAAAACAACTATGCCTAAGGGAAGATTTCATATATACAATTAAATATAAACAAGAACGAAGGACAGTTAACAATCATGGCCCAACGGCTAATTTATTGATGTGGTTATTTACAATAAGTTAAAGAAAAAATATATATAGAATAATATATTGCACATAATTTACAACATCCGGAGGGATGGTCAAATCCCCTATACAACCGACGTGGCAATAGCGAACGCCAGACTAAGCTAGGCGTGACAAAAGCTTTGCATCCCTGACTATAAAAATATCAACGTGTCAACAATGACTAAACTTAACCTCATATTTGCTGTCACAAATAAAACAAAGTTAGAAATATGAGTCATAATATGAGCATGTAACAGTTAGCTAGTTATCCTTAGACACAACAAGCAATTTTTTTGGTCCCTATAGTTGCTAGATTTATCCATACGGCTAATTAAACCAAAAGTAAAAGAGTCATATAAAAAGGATCATTGTTGTTTGCATATTATTATAAATTCGCTAATTTACAAATGTCTCACGAAATTGCGAGCATAAAAACCACTTTATCTTTACCTGAGAGTAATCAAACAAGCCAAAGATATTTAATAAGTTCCGCAAAATAGTTACTACAAAAACCAAGAATCACAGCCATCTGACTTTCCACTAGCTCCGACTCTCCTATTAATAAACAAACTCGTAACAAATAAATCCCTAAACATTATACCAAGATTACCTCCCTATCATAAATATTACAAGCATATAGCAGATCTGCACCGAGATTAGAACCCTAACCTGAATATTACAACAATATGGTCTGAAGGCAAGAATAACACGAGTAAAGCAGATCGGCACCAAGATTAGAACCCTAACCTGAATATTACAACAATATGGTCTGAAGGCAAGAATTACACGAATATAGCAGATCTGCATCAAGATTAGAACCCTAACCTGAATATTACAACAATATGGTCTGAAGGCAAGAATTACACGAATATAGCAGATCTGCACCAAGATTAGAACCCTAACCTGAATATTACAACAATATGGTCTGAAGGCAAGAATTACACGAATATAGCAGATCTGCACCAAGATTAGAACCCTAACCTGAATATTACAACAATATGGTCTGAAGGCAAGAATTACACGAATATAGCAGATCTGCACCAAGATTAGAACCCTAACCTGAATATTACAACAATATGGTCTGAAGAATAAATTCCTACATTTCTAGACAGACTTACGTTAAATTAGTCCTAGGGGCCTACATATCGCCCAAGTATGCCTAACATCTATCAGGCATCAAAGAGTGCCCTCCATAGTAACACACACGCTTATATCCGATCTTATTCAGTGGGGGAAACAAGGGGAGGAGAGAATGACATCATAAAGCGTTCATCATTTCTTGTGTCTGGCGCCTGCGCACAGCGATGTTGAGACAGACACGCCTCCAAAAGAAGGGAGGGGGGAGTCACTTCGGGCACCGTCGTCCACAGGTATGGCCCTCTTGCGCATGCGCGTTTTCACGGATAACTTCAGTCCAAAACTTGAGTTAGATGCCGACTTCCCACGCCCAGTTCGTTTGTTGATTCTGGTCGTTAGTGGCGTGATCATTGTTCTAATACGAAATAGCAGCACGTCCGTTGACTGGGGTGAGTAATATTTGTAGTCGGAGCAGGGCTAGTCTCTCCACGGT